>VZSE01015150.1:492320-656194 GCA_013398275.1 Promerops cafer
GTCCCAGGGGAGGGGGGCCTGGGGGGGCACCGAGGGGCTGAGCGGGGCTGGGGTGCGGCGGTGCCGACACGGAAAACTTTCCCTGCTTCCATCAGCCCCCGCCATGGCCGGGACCGCCGGGCAGCGGAGCGGCTCCGCGAGCCGGTCTCCAAACTTTTCCCTAAACATCGGAAAGCGGATAGTTCCCGAAACACTCCGTAAAAAAACCCCAACCCAGATCTCCAGAAGTTTTCTCCGTTGTATTTGTCCCGCTGGAACCCACGGCTGTGTCCCGGCGCTGCCGCGGGCGGTGCCAGCCGGGTGCCCCGGCAGCGGCTGCGGGTCCCGGTGCCCCCGGAGCGGCTCCGCTCCCGCACTCGCAGCTCTGGAGCGGCCGCAGCCCCTGCCCAGCTTCGGTCACCCAGCCCCCGGATCCCTGCTGGGTCCTGCATACTCGGGGTTATAATCCTGGTTTGTGACCTCGTGGCTGCTGCCTTTAGAAATGATAATGATCTAAATAAACACAAAACCCTCTCGGGGCTCGGCAGGAACGCTGGTGCCGTGGGGCAGGGTGTAAGGCAGGCACTTCGGAGATGCTGTTCCCTGCTTCAGCAGTTGGTGAGGGACGTCTCCAGAAACATTTCCATGTCAGCGTGCTGCTGCTTTCTGTGGCAGCAAACTTTCTTTGCAGACGCTTCAGCGAGCTTTGAGTGCGATATCCGACCTGCAGCGTGCCAGCGTTCAGTAACCGTGGGCTTTGTGTCACTGCTTCGACCTGCTTAGCACTGAACGGGGGTTTTATTTGTAATAACTTCATTTCGTGCCAGTGCGGGGCCTGATCCTGCACTCGCTGCTGAAGCAGAGCAGATCGGGCGTTATTCTGGAATGCAGTATTTGCTTGGTATCAAATCACTTTATATTACAGGTGGCAGTTTAGAGATGCACTTAATTCCTAGATCTGTTAATACGAGCTATGTGCTTTTTTTCTTGCTCTCGTTCTGTTTCTGTAACCCCTTCTCCCGCTGCCTATTTCAGTGTCAGGCACCTCGATGACATCACACCCAGTACTTTATTAAAGTGATGGGCTTGGAAGTAAGGTCTGAGAATTATATTAATTTTATTCAAATACATGAGATTACTAAGGGGCACATTTAACATGTAAATGCTTCTGTGAAATGTTTCTGAGACTCGACCAGCATGAAAGTTGATGGTTAAAGAAATACATCTCGTTCCCATTGGGGACCGTGCCAAAGTTTTTTATTAGGGAAATACAGGCTCTGATTTGATGATGCAGCCTTTAGCTGCAGTCTAATGATTTCTGCTCACTTACAACCAGCGATTTAAAATCTCAAAATGCTGCAGTGTTAAATGTTTAAAACTTGTATTCCCCAACTTTTTTTTTTCACCCTTCTCTTTGACAAAGACTTACGGGTGTGATAGGACGAGAGAATGGGTAGTGCAGGGAGCAGTGGGAAGGGCGCCTAGGGGAGCTGTAGGTGAGGAGCCAAGTGATGCCCCAGGAGGGGCTGAAAGGAGCAGAGAGTGGAACGGAGCCCTGGGGAAAGGCTGGGGATAAGGCAGAGCTCTCAGCTCAGACTCACACGTGTTGAATGTGCTTAAACTCTCCCCACCATGCTATGAAAATGTATTTTTACCTGTGCAAGAATAGCAAATCCCTTTACATTTCACTTCTTTATGCCTTATGAAGATGCCACTGGTTGGAAGAACCTGCTCACATCAAGGTGTTTTGCATTCATGGTTTCGGGTGTAATGCATGAGGAGTGTTATCAGCACACCTGAAACTTTGCTCAAGGATTGTAACTTAATGTTAATTGTATGCTGTCATGCTAATTAAATGCTTAATACCTCATTTTATTTACAGATTATTATTTCCCTTGAACTGTCCATACTTACTGGAGAGAATGTTGAGTAAAAATAGTTAAATACATGGGTAGTCTTAATTGTTTTTGTTTGCTCTGAAGTGACCTGGGAAGCGCTGCAGTGAACGTTAGCAAACAAATCAAATGCAGTACAACTGTTAAACAACATGCTCACAGTTTTCAGTGCTGTACCTGGAAAGTAAAGGCTTGAAAATATGTGATCTCTTAGAAATACTGCTCTCAACTTGGAATACTGTGCATTGCTTTTCTAGTTAATATTTTTTTTTATTTGATAGCTGTTTATATATTTATTTGAAAACTGTAGAAATGCTGCAGTAAACTCAAGAGCTGCCAGAAAAAGCAGTAAGAAATGCTGGGTATCATTATTTTCACTGGTAATTGACTTGTAAAAGTCAACATCTCTTAACGTTAGTGTGCACTTTCAGTTATTATTTTAATCGGGATACAAACCATCAATTATATATAACTGAAAAAAAAGATAAATTCTATTTCTCCTGCTTACGCTATTGCATTTTTCTAGTTGAATTTGTCTACAGAGCTCGTAAGAGCTGCACAGAAACACCCGTGGGCGAAAGTTTTTTGGTGTTTGTGTTCTGTAGCAGGAGTTACTCTGTCCAGCAGCTTTGACCTGTCTATTTCTGTAGTACATTCACATGCACTGTTTAGGTTTTCATACATGTGTTTACAGAATGTTCCTAAAATGTTTGTTTTTAGCCAGCACCAGGTACTCTAATTTGCAAGCAAGATTTGTGAAATGAAACTCACTGCTCATTTCATTGCAGGTCCCACCTTCAAGTGAGTACAACATACTGACAACATCTAGCTCCTGATGGGCAATAGCTTAGAATATTACTTGAATTATGGAGGATTGCTTAAATTTAGTAGTAAAGCATAACATTTACTTAATTAAAAAAACCCCAAACTATAATGAGGATGTATTTTTAAAAGGAAATTCAAAACTGTAGTAAGAACATGTTTATGATAGTACATATGTCAGTCCTGAAAAATAGGATTATATGAGTATGATCACAGCCTCTTCCACATGGTTCTGTATTTGATGGATGCTACTGGCCACTGAAAAAGCATAGTGTTGGTATGGATTATTCAGTGAATGGTCAGAATACTTTCCAGAAAAGAGCATTTCAGTGCATGGCATATTTTTTATGATTTAAAGTAACCAGTCAGGCTAATATTTTGTATTACTTTGGCTAATCACAAACAATAAAAGGCTTTAGAAATGAATTTAAGCAGTAAATGCAGACATTTAATTTTATGGGATAATGAGGGTCTAGTCATGTTGACTATTAAAAGCTATCCTATAGTCAGCAGTACTCTGTCTTTTATTAGGAGACTGATGTCAAGATTATAATTAAAGCAATCCAGCCATGTAGCACTGCACACAGCTTCCTGTATATTGATAGGAAATGTGGGCATCTGATTGTCCATAAACTTCTTTCTCTAAGTGGATATTTAGCCTGCATTCAGACTTGGCCAAATTTATGAATTTTGGAGGTGTTAGCATTTTTAAATAAAGATCAGTTTTTGTTTCCCTCTCTTCCTGGGAGAGGAGGCTCACTTCAAACACTCGAGAGAGATCACTGGCAAAGTGGATTCTGTTTGAGATGGAGAGAGGAATCCTCCCACTTTCTGAGCGGTGTAGTTATGCTTTTGGAAAAATCCCTCTTTCTTTTTGGGTATCTTGAAAGTCTGTGCCTGTTCAAAACTCCTAAAATACTTGAATATTTTCATCAGATGCATATCTAATCTGGAGAACCCTTGATTAAAATTCCCTTCTTTCTTCATAGCACTAGAGCTCCCCATTTGAAGGATAACATGCTTTTCCTCCAAAATGGAGTATTTGTATGATTCCTGCATGTGTATATGCATAATACATATGTAATTTTCTACTGAGACTTCTGCAACTGAAAAATACTGTGTTTTTGTAGCAAAGACAAAAAAGCTAAACAATTAGGTATTAATGATATTCTTGTTGCATATTCAAAAGGTCTTTGCAAGCATTTCTTCTCCTTTTTTTCTTTTCACCATTTCAACCTGCAGAACTCTTCACTGTCACTTCAAATCACACAATTCTACAAAGATAAAACAACATTTAAACTCATTTGCTTTGGGAGGAAAATTGAGCATTTGCACCCAATAAGCCTGATTGTGGAACTGCATGCAAATTGTGTTTTGATTTATCTCTTTTGCACTTTTTTCCATTTGAATTGATCTTGCATTAATTTCGCCAAGCGGCTCTGTGAGGCTGCAGATGTTGCCCTGTGTTTAATAAATCAATGAGACAGATCTGAATGAATCACTTCAGATGGATTCTCTGCTCGGTTTGATGTCTAGATGTTATTCTTAGCTTGTTATCATGACAGATGCATTAATGTTCCCATACACTGCCAGCAATGTCAAAGAGATTGAAGCTTTTAAAGTGGCGGTATCCCCTTTTCCCCCTTCTGTTGGAGTAACTAAATTGCCTTTAGGAATAGGTCAAAATATAAATTTAATCTTGGCATTATTGTGGGGGAAGATGCTAAACTTCTGATTGTATTATAACACAGGCAAATGCAGATTCTTACAGAATGATTAATTATTCCCAAATAGTGGAGATCAATATTAAAATCTAAACATAGGATAGCTCCTTAATAGAGTAACCACTTTCTCAACATTAATATTTCATTGTAATAGGAATGATACGAATAAATAATATAAGACTAGAACACGTTAAAAGTATTGTTATAAATAGAATATCATTGTGTCCGAATTGATTACAGGCTGAAGTAAGGCTGTTCTCTTTTTTCTTTTTTTACCTCATTAAGAATTTTCTTTTAAAGTTCAGTATGTCTGGATTCAACATCTGTTAGATTTAAAATACTTGTTTATTATGTTTCTGCTACTACTCCCCATGTAGGGCCAGATACGTTGGAGAAGTTGTTGATTGCTGTTAATTTTGGGTCACTTTAGTCTGGTATCCATTATCTTGGACAGAACCTGTGGAACACAAACCATAAACGGCTGGAATGTGTCTTGTGGAAAGGGTTTAAATTCTGAAAAAAAGATAGCACAAAGTGTAAAGTACTCTGCCATGAATAATGAAGATCTATTTCCCACGTTAGGCTATGCACAGCTTTTATTCCTTAGTGTTTACTAAACCACTGTGGTCATCTTTGTTTTTCTTTGGAGAATAGAATAGTATTTTCTGCAGTCATTTTGTTAAACCTGATTTCTCTCTGTGACGCTTTCATTTTAATTTTAAAAATTTTCAGGAATGTTCCTTTTCCTAATCTTTCCTCAATACTGAAGAACTTGGACTTTTTGTCTTTAAGGCTTCTGAGAATAAATTGGAGAAACTGGCTGTAACGGATCTAGATTTATGTTGGCATTCTTGGTATTCTTGCTCCAGTAGTTCCAATTTGATAAAGGAAACAATATATGTAATAGAAATTCACAGTTTATTCAAATGAGTTTAAGCTTTAGCATTGTTATATTTGCCTTTCTCTCACCAATATATCAATGTGTGGCAATAGCATTATACTCAGAAGGCCTCCAGAAGGGACCAGCTCTGTAGATGGGGAATTATTCTCACGCTGGGGCTGTGGCTGCACATGCAGCCTCTGTTTGTGCACTGGTTTGAAAGGCAGGGAAAATCAACTTTGGTAGGACTGAGGAGCACAGCAGAACCCACTGAATTAAAGAATCACGTTTTATTGTATGGCAGTGGCCTGAGAGTGAGAAACTAGTCTCTTCCTACCTTAGTAATTTTGCAGGAAATATTTCAAATGAGTCTCATGAGATGTTTTCAAGAATTGTCTTGTTTATTTCACTGCTTTCAGGCTGGAGTTGGTGTTTTGTAAGGGCTGTTTGTCAGCATGAGTATTAAAAAGGTGTTGAAATCTGGGCTGTAAAGTCTCTGTTTTGACTTTGCTGAGATGAACCTCCCCTTAATGCCAGGGGCCATTTGCCAGAACAAGGGCAAAGAACTTAAAAATGTTTCTAGAATCTGAGCCCTTCTCATCAAAGGTGAGACATATTTACTGAACAGTGCTTTTGAAAGAATTACGTGTTCCTATTTTTTTGGGTCTGATCTTTTACTTGCTGAATGTAGGATCTTGAATCTCCTTTGTGCCTTTCCAGAGGTGGTAATTACAAATTTTCTGAAGTTACAAACAAAATTATCCAAATCCTTACTTTAAAATACCTGGAAAGTTCCCAGCTGGTTGCTTTTGTAAGTTCTTTGTGTGATTATCAGTATAGTAAAACCTGAAGGTGCATGGAAATGCGTGATTTTAATGATTATTTACATGCACAGTACTAATACCAAACCCAAACATAATGAGGCTACTTCAGAGTTCCTGCTGTCTGGGATATGTTCCTTTGGTGTAAGCCAAGGCAAGGTTTTTATATGTTCCGATTAAACCTGCATTCCCAAGCACAAGTGTGTTAGTTAGTAATGATTCTTAGTGATTTAGATTTATCCTGGTTGATATTAGAACTGTCCCTCGGGGCTACAAGCTTTTGATCTTTGTTCCCTCTTGGTAGAACAGGGTTATCCAAAGTGACTCGGTAATAGGGTTTCCCCTCTCCCTCCATTCTACAACCTGTAAGAAACACTGATACCTATTAACTAATGTACTTTGATACCTGCCCCAGAAGGTTCCAATATCCGAATCCTGTAAAGCAGAAATTTCTTTGCTTGCCTTTAGTTTTTGGTAGCGCAGCCGTGTTGTTGTTGTGTGTGTGTGTAAAGTTTATTGTCACTAGCAGGCGTGGGGAGATTATATTCCCTTGTCAGTACATCTTGACCCGCTGAGCCCATTTTGCTCATTAAAATAGATTATGTCAGAGCCTTTCGTGACTCACTCACAAATACCACTTCTCCAGAAAGTAAGAACCAAACCCAATTAATGTGCTCCCTTTATTACTGTGCAGTGGTTTGAAGTGTGATGTTTAGCAGTGTATATTGTTCCTATGGTAAGGTATAAAATGTTCGATTGCAATTGTGCCCGATGTTATCAGGTTTCTGGAAATTGATATCTGGTACTGGCATTTAACCTACATCCACTCTGTCTGCTATCTATGGGATGGGTTAAAAAGAAAAAGTACTATTGATCTGTAGCTGGATTAAAGTTTGAAATCGGCAACAGCATGAGCACAAAAGGCTTTTTTATGATTTCTCAGCTTGCCATTGATCTACCAGTTTTATTGCATTCATTATTTATTAAAAGAATTTGCAAGCTAAACATAACGTTAAGCTAGTTTGCACACAGGGACTGCACTTAGGAAATTGAATGGAAATTGCATTAGAGATGAACATCTGTGCTATTTTTCCACTCGTGTGTTTATGGGTTTGTATAAAAGGTGTATTGGATTAACAGTTATAACCATTATAGCTTGCAGCAATATGTTAGAACCCCGAGCATTTAGTAGTTATTTAAGAAGGAGACTCTTTATTCTTACACTAAAAAGTATGGTAATGCCATGACAAACAGAGCTTTTATTGGATTATTCCTTATTAATGGGCTTTTTACAGCTAATGTGTAAAACTTGAGGTATCTTGCTATATTATACATGTGCACTATTATCTATGCTACATAAAGCTCCATTAATATTGTCATTAATTGAAGGTTTCCAGTGACAGTATTAGTTAAGGGTTTGGCATATAGTCACTGAAGTATTGAAATGTATTTTATAGGAATGTAAGTATTGAAAAGATCCTTAATAAATGCTCCTTCAGATTTTTTCCAGCAAGTCAAGTAGTTTACTCTCTTTCTGGAGCTGGGTACCTTCTGTGATGTATCATGTCCGTGAATCAGGGGAAGTCTTAAATACTTTGAAATATTTTTCCATTTCAGTTAAATGGTTCAGTTGCCCTTAACACTGGCTGTAGTTGTGTGACACACAAAGTGTAGGGTAGATCTGGAATCTTGAGGTCATCTCCTGTAATGATTTTAGAGTTTCTTTCTTGATTGTGCTCCTTCCGTAAAACAGAGGAAAAATTACTTCAGGGGCTTTGGGTGAAAAGTATGATTATATAATCAAGATGTTACCTATTTATTTGGTCTAAAAGTAAGTCCAGTCTGTTTATGACTAGAATGTACTGAAATACATCATGTTATGCATCACCAGTGCACTTGCAGTTATTCTGTTGAAGACTCAACCTGATAGTTCTCACAGCTTGTAAGACTTGAGGGTTTCCTGTGCTCAGACACAGAAATGAGCTTCATGCCAGGGGGCTGTGCTGCCTCCTTGGAATGCCACCCTCGCATCCTTTTTGTTTCTGGTAGTCTCTTGTTTGTCTCAGTATTTTGAGCAGAGGTAGCTCTGATTTTCCTTTGAAAGAATTTCGGGGCTGTTTTTCAGCAGCATTTTGCATTTACTGTTCTTAGTCTTCCTCGCTCTTGTTCCCAGCCATAGGCTCCTGTGATCAGAGTTCTCATATTCTATCAGATAACACATTTCACTTACCCTGTAAGTTAAAGTGGGGGTTATATTTAATATAGGATTTATGCAATTAAGATACACACATATTCATTGATAAAATGCTTACATACACACAAATTTATGTATGATGCGATTTAAACTAAACTTCCGGATTTTTCCAGAGCTCTCTCAACCATGGAAATCAACCTTGAGTTTTGGAGAGGGAGACTTTAATCCAGAAATTGAGTGTAAATTGCATTCGCTATGGGCATGAACTAGAATTGCTAAATAAACTTACAGGGCTATGTGGGCTATCTTGGTGTCCTTAGTTAAAGTCTTTAGGGTTTTTTGTGCTTGTCGTAGCCATGTAAGTGAGTAACATTCTCAGCATGTAATTAAATTCTGTCCAGTCTGTGGCAAGAGAACTTTTAGCCTGGGATGCCCTCGTGGTATTTTTGCCCTCAGCAAAACACGAAGACTTTTTTCTTTGCTGTTTTCAAGCCTGAATGGACAGTGGAATTAAAACAGAACAGTTTTTATTTTAAAAAGTTCATCAGAGTTCCTTCACACTGTGTATACAGTTCCAAATCAAACGTACTTTGTAGAATCACAGAATTGTTGAGGTTAGCAGGGTCCTCTTGAGGTCATCTTTGTGCATTTTGAGATGATGGCTCTCCCTGTCTCTAAACTGGAGCCATGTGGACTGGGTGGATGGACCATGGATGAGGAACTGGCTGGATGGTCATGCTCACAGCTGCAGTCAGCTGCTGGCTACCCAGGTGGTGCCCAGGGAGCAGCGACGTTCCAGGGTCGGGATTGGCACTGGTGCTGTTCAACACTGGGGACAGGGACAGGGGGCTGGAGCCATTGGGGACAGCGACAGGGGCAGAGGGCTGGAGCCACTGGGGACAGGGACAGGGGGATGGAGCCCTCAGCATCAGCCCCAGGCTGGGTGGGATGGTCACACGCTGGAGGGGAGGGATGGATCCAGAGGGGCCTGGACAAGCTGCAGAGGTGGGACTGGGCAAAGCTCGTGGGGCTGGAGAAGATTCAGGGTGCTGGCTGCCCAGAGAAGCTGTGGCTGCCCCTGGATCCCAGGAAGTGTCCAAGGCCGGGTTGGACAGGGCTTGGAGCAACCTGGAATAGTGGAGGGTGTCCCTGCCCATGGGCAGGTGGTGGGATGAGCTTTAAGGTCCCTTCCAACCCAAACCATTCTGGGATTCTGTGGTCTAGACCAGTTCCTCTGTCTCAGCAGGGTCAGCTGGAGTTGGTTGTCGTGAACAGTCTCCAGTTAGATTTTGAGTATTTGCAAGGTTTGGCACTCAGCCTTTCTGGGTAACTTATTTGCAGAGTAGAAATAACTGTGCTGTGGAAGAAAGGTTTTATTGGGATGGCTGGATTCCGTGGGAGTTGGGAGTAGATGTCGCGGGCAGCCACTGCTGGGGTCACTGCCCTGCTGAGGAGTCACTCAGGCGGGTCATTACAGACACTCTGCTGGTGTGTTTGTCCTTCCTGGGAGTCAGCCATGTCATCTTGTGCCATCTCTGTCTCTCAGACAATTTCCTGAAATCCTGTGTGTGTGCTGAGGAGCTGACTTGTCCTGTTCCCCACCACCCCTAGAGAAGAATATTTCTATATTTGCAATTAAAAAATAAAGGTGGCTGTAAAGAAAGCCCCTGGCACAGAGGTTGTGCCAGTAGGGGGATTTAGTTACTTGTATGTTACAGTAACTTAAGAGTTGCTAATTAAGAAGATAAAGCTAGTTGAAAGAAGAGAGTATTTTGAGCTTCATTTATAACCTCTAATCAGTATGTTTAAAATATTTTACATTATGCTTTTTCTTATATGTGTAGCGGTTGTTTTTGCCTAGTGCAAGTTTTACGTGCTAGCTAATAGTCTGTTTTGATAACAGTTAATCAGAGAATGTCCTGTGTCTGTGAAATGTTATCCCTGTTGTTTTCTGGGAGGCTGATGAAGGCATCTCTCTTTCAGGGCTGCAGGTGTCTGCAGCTGCCTCCTCTCCTCCTCGTACTTTTAAATGTTGTTGTGTGCTGAAGGAGGGCAATTTTCTAAAGAGCTGCTGAGATAATACTGAAAAATAGAAGCAGGAAAAATGTCAAGTCTTTCCAGTGAGACTTAAAATACATGTCTAAACAAGAAAAACTGAAAGCCCTCCCCCAAACACACAAAAACTCCCAAAACCAACAATAAAAAAACCAGAGCAGGGCAAGGTGGTAAAATGCTGGCAGTTAGACAAGAGCAGAATATGGATACTGAAACAGGACCCAGGGTAATGAACTCGGTGTTCTGTTCCCTCTGTTGTACGAGCTTGTTGCTGAAAGATGTATTTGTAGGTTTGGGGAGTCTTTTGGCTTGAAAGGCTTTATTTGTTGGGGTTTTTTGTATGGCAGTTCATGTATCTGATAGGTAACTTATCAAAATACCTTGAGTTGAGCGCCCTGGCATTACAAAATAATTTTTATATTCTGCCAGGCTGTTGACTGTTTGCAGAGAGCTCAGTACAGGCTGTCTGCACCTTCTGCTGCATTCCAGGTGTGTGCTGTGCCCGTGTGCCTGGGCTGATGTGCTGCTCTCAGCAGCCACGGTGCCTCTTGCAGGAGCCCTCAGCAAGGGTTTGGCCAGAATTGTTGCTGTAACACACTGCAAACCTCACTTGTTCTCATGGTCAGCAGTGCTGAAGAGCATTAATTGATCTGCTCTTCTATGAACTGAGATTTCTTGTCTCAGAACCAGAATCGCTGTCACTTCTTTCTGCTCTGTTTTTATGAATTGCCTTGCTTGCTACACAACTGACTTTGGTTCAAACAAATCTCTCCTTGCTGGAACTTACTAACATTTCTGTCTTGCAATGTCATGAATGACTTTTCTCTTGCATGTTAAGCTAGAGGGTTTCTGGTCATCCACTTACTTTGCCCTTTTTTAGTATGCTTTCTTCAAAATTTTAGTTTGCATGTCCCTCTCTCACCCCACAACCACAGCCCTCTAATAAACTGCTCCATCTTAGTTATTCATCCTTAAAGGAGAGAATCTCTATTCATGTTGGTGTGGAAGCAAAACAAAAAATACTGGTGAGACATTTATTCATCTTTCCCAGGTAATGCAGAGAGTGCAATAGAGTAGTTCAGATTATAGCATTAGACTTCCAAAGCCATTTTTAAAACTTTTGTTCACTGAGTGAAGGTCAGTTGAGCAGCTGAGTTCTTAACACTGTTGTATTCTGATCGGGATGGAAACTCTCCACGAGAACTTTTTTTTATTCATTCATGTGAAGTTTCTGATAATACAAATGCCATATTTCTGTTTTTTTTTTTTTTTTTTTTGAAACTTAGCTATTAACAAGAAGCTAAATGCCTGGCAGGGATGAGCATCTCTGCTGCTCAGTCTCATGTGTAAGCCAGCTACGTAAGGGGCTTATTCTACCATTTCTGCATTTCATTTAAGTAGTGTGTTGTATTAGGGTCTGAATGTGCCTGTTTTGTGGTGATCATTTCCCCCCATCCTTGGCTGTCACGGAATTTCTCTTTGACATCTTCAGCTTCTTGTGGCCACCCAGCCTCATCTTTCCTCCTCATCTAGATTGACCTGTCATTCACAAAAACACCACCATAACTCAACACACAAACAGCAGACACCACTCACAGGTTTCATTTGCTGTGTTGGTCACTGAGTTGTCTTTAAAACTTTAAAGTGTCTTTTAAGCTCAAAAAGTTGAAGATTTTCTTGACCATATTTTGATACTGGTGTTTGTTTGTAGGGGCTTTTGATGCTGCTGTTTACTCTGCTGCTTTTTAGTTAGAAGCTCTTTTTAGCATCTTATGCACATGAAGTATTTTATCTGATGATGTCAGATTGTTTCCAGAATAATCCCCTGTAGTGTCTAGCACTATGAGAATTTGAGTGAAAGTAAACAAGTTTACAGACAGTAGGTGGGCAAAGAGTATTTTTAAGTGTTTAGGTTGATTGCTTTGTTTGGTTGTACGACTGTGGGCAAAATTTGAAAGTTCCTTTTTTTGCTGTTGGTTTTTCATAATGTCCTGACCCAACCAGTGCTTTCTGTGTAAGACTGCAGAGGAGACTGAATGAACACAAAGGCTTTGGATCTCTCATGAAGGAGGAGATTGCTTTGCTTTGTCTTTTTGACTCATTGCAGGTGAAATTCCACAATGGAACCATTGTAGAACCAGAATCTTCCAACTGATTCCAGTGGTTTTTGGATTGCAAGCATAGAAAGCCTCCAAACCTCAGTGCATAGGAGTGAATTAATCTGTAAGTTACTTAGGGCCACCTCAGAAAACATTTCATGCAAATTTGGAAGTGAAATAATGAAACAGTCCTTGGGACATCAGTTGTATCCCCTATGTATTGAGCGAATCTTATATTTGAATAGATTTTTATTAAGTCCATATATTTGTACAGGAAATAAACGTAGAGAGAGTGCATATTGGAACCCCAAACCTTTCCAGTAAAGATAAGTGTATCTGCATTTTTGTGAGGAAAGGGACTAGATGGGCCAGGAGCAGTGAGAGTCAATTGGTGTTCATTTGCATTGCCTGGTAAACACTTGTCAAGAATCAGGGATTACAGGGTGAATAGGAATATTCACTTTTTCCACTGAGGGAAGTGTTTACCAGTTGTGATAAATACAAACCATTTTAATGTAGGGAATAGTATAAACTTGTTGCTGTGCATGTATTGCACATTGCTGATATTCAGAAATCCTTACTTGGAGAATAATACTATTTCATGTATTTGAAACTGTCTTGATTATTTTTAATCAGGGAGTGGATTTTAATACTCTTAAGTGGAGGTGACTGCATATAAAGAATAGTAAAAAATAATTTTATGTACCTTAACAGTTCAAAAAGTAGTAAACTGATAATTATTATGTATTTAATTAGCACATACATTTCATAAAGGTTATGGCATCATAGGTAGCATTCTGGCTGTTTAGCCAGATCTTGATTTATTCTTGCAGAATTCAGAAAAGACTGAAAACATGATGAAGGGCAAAGCCCCCCTGTATTTGTGTGAATACTGTACAAGCCCAAATGGTGGCTCACATGTGCACCTGGCTTTTCTGGGAAACCCTTTGCATTCTCTGAAGGGGAATGGCCATTGGTGGGCTATTTATGACTCTGGTTTTGGTGGAAAATTTGGCCTTGTGTGTCATTTAGACTTTGTGACACGTGTAGCCTCCCAGGGCCTAATGACTTGTCTGCAGATGGGCTGTTATTTATTACAGTCATGTAGAATAAAATTGATTGTCTTCTAAAATTAATTTTTCATTTGCCTCCAGCTCTGCTTTAATAGAGGACACACAGTTGCCTGTTTGCAGAAATACTGTTTAATCACATTAATATCTCAGCCCCCCAGGCTGGTGAAGATAATTGTACAAACGAACAGCAAAATCTGTATCTTTAACTTCTTTTTATGATTAAATTATGCAAATGACTTATCTCCTGCCCTTCCAAGCACTAATCATCTAATTAGGAATGATGTGTTAAAGGGATGGTTTTGAATCAGGAGAAGGGGAGAAAGGAGGAAGCAGAAAATGGGACCTGACAATGAAACTGCTGAAAGTACTATAGCAGTACAAGATAAATTTGTGTATGTGTTCAAAAAGCAATAATAAAGGCTTGCTGTGCTATTTCTAGTCCTGTTTTAGTGCTGTTTTTCATAAGAGGATAATTCTTCTGTCTGATTTTCACCCATAATTTTCCGTGTTAACTTTAAATTCTATATTATTGTTGTTATTATTAACTTAGTACTTTCTTTTCCAGTTCTCATAAACAATGTGTGCAAGTGTCTCTGCATTTGGCTTAGTGATAGAATGGATGGAAAGACAGAATACGTTTATTTGTAGTTTGTTTTTTTATCAAAGTGCTTGTCATTGTACTTGTACATGTCCTGAGCCTTTTAAATACTTCACATATCTCACTCTTTTTTGAATACTTAACTGCTGTTTAAAGAAACTCATAACTTTGCTTTTTAATATAAAAATGCAAGTGGCCAAGTAAAGAGGATGCTCAGTGTCCTGTGTCTAGTTTGTGGAGTTTCCCTTTGAGTGAAAGCCTTTAAATTCAGATATTTAGGCAATCATAAGTTTATATTTTAAACATATTTATATGAAATAATCATGCCTTGATCTCTCCAAGAGCTTACAGCCCAGTTTGCTGTGTTTCTTTTTGACTATTCCATAAGCAAATTCTGGTTTTCATAAGTCAGGCCTTTATAAGCAGATCCCCCTGTTTAAGACACATTCCCCCATTGGGCCCAAACTATCAGTGTGTTAAAGGTACAACAAACCAACTCATACCAGCTGATAGCTTTGAGAGCTTGGTAATGTATTTGTTCTTTTTTTCCCTTTACTCAATTATTGCTGTACTTTCTATACATGAGTACAGTGCAGTTCACCAATAAAATAAGAATATTCTAGAGAGTAAGTGAAATTTCAGGTATTCCTCTATGAGAGTGTATTAATTCCTTTACAAATGTATGGTAGTATTCATGCATGAGAGCATATGGATTCATAGGATGCTGTATGTAGATAACCAGTGCCTTCCACACTCCCTAAGACATCTTCCAGCATCTGCCTCATTCTTTAAGGAACTTTAACTTCCCTTCCTTGTGTGTCAGGCTTGTGCCCCTGTGTCTGTCAGACACAGATTTGCTGATACAGTCTGAGGAGTTTAACTTCCCCAGGAGGGTGTAGAACACTTTTACAAGGGTAGGTATCCCCCAAGAGAAGCCAAAAGCAACAATGTCAAAATAATCTTTTTGTTAGTGCTTAGGTGTATGTCACGGGGATTTAAGAAGGATGAAAAACCTCCCACAAATGAGTTTCAAAAAATTAAAATGCTGACTGGAGCAGATAATCTGGCTTTTCGGTGTTGGTTTTGGATGGTTTAGCATAAAAGATGCAAGTTCTGACACTGCTTCATTTGTCTGACACAGACATAAATTGCTGGTGGAATGTTTTCATAAACACTTCATGGATGGGGAAGCTGCATTTCTTTCTGTACCTTCCAGCAACAGGATTGAATTAAATCAGTTCACATCTATCTTTGTGTGTATTTTCATCATTATCCCCTCAAATTCTTCTCAGAAGGAAAGTTGAGACCACCTTGTTTTGTGGTCTCAGAATATTTGTGTAATTTTGGTACACAAGGTCTAAATATATTTTGGCAGAATTGTAGGAGAATCAAACAGAACATGGGGTTTCTTATTGTATTAAAAGGTTCTGGGCTTAATCAGAGATTTAAATGGCTGTGAGGGCTTTGAGCAGAACTCTTCTTCTTTGGGTAGGAGTTCTATGATAATTAAGGAGCAAACAATCCTAGACTAATTTCTTCTGTTTCTTTTAGATTGGCTGGATCCAGATAGCACAAGAGCTAAAAATAGAGGCTTTGTGCTTAGGCTGATAGTGTGTGATAAGTCAATGAAGAGCGTGCTGGATGGCATCCAGCTGCCATTCTTTGTGAGGCTGAATTTCCTAAGCCTGATGGCTTTTGGCCGAGGTGTTTTACGTCTGTAGGACAGTGCTGCTGAGGTCAGGATTTCTGAGATGGGCACCTGCTGAGAGACCATTTGTAGATGGTTTTAGCATCAACAAGGAATCTAAAAACTCTTGTAATCTGTTGCCTGCATTTCCCAGCTCTTAGGCAGAGGCAGATTGGAAGAAGGTAATCTGCAGTAAGGACTTGGATATATTTTTCTTTTCTGTGTCTGCACATGCTCAGGGTTTTATCTTAACCCAGCTGCTCATTCAGATGTTTTTCTTATCTCTCCACTGGGCAGTTTGCACTGAGTAATGATATGTGACAACAGATGGTAGATAGTGAGTTGTTTTATGAATTAAGTTGGTCTTGCAAGAAGTTGAACAGGAAAAAATTCTTCTAAGACTTCCCAATTAATAGGTGCAGTGGTGGAGCCATCTCATTATTTTTCTTGGTGTTCAGAAAGTGTTAAGTAATTTAACTTTACTCCTGAATTTTTCCTCTTGGTGCTTGGAGTGCTGGGTTTACCTAGAGTGACCAATTCTCTGTGCTGACATAAATGGTGGTTGCTAAAATATCCAGCAGCCTTTCTTAACATGGTCAAATTGTGAAGTCTTTTAAATGTGAGGGAATTCAAGCCAATCTTGACCTGTCTGATTACTGCCCATGCAGGGCACAGTGAGAGAAGTGGAGATGAGTGTTTCATTTACTCTCACACCTTACTGGTCTTGTACTTTGTGAAGGAAAGGATTACACCCCAGTAAACAGCAGGCAAGTTAAGGCCTACTACTTTTTCCTTCTTTTGTTTTGATTTTCCTTTCTCTTATAATCATTCAAGGCAAAGGCCATTTCAGTATTAATCAAGTTACATACTAAAATAATTATTGCACAGAACACTAAACTGTTATGCCCTTCCTCTAGCATGATCTTACAGCAAATCCTGTGTCAGTGGTAAGGTCTAGGCCAGCTGTGACATTTAAGAGCAACGAGAATTCTTATAGAGGAGTGGTCGTAGTTATTGATTTGTCTGTTAATTTCAACTTAATTTAGTCTAGAAATCCAAATTAATTCCTTTCTGTGGTCTTATTGTGGGTTGGGGTAATTGACTATTTTTGAAGAAACACATAATCCTGTCATTGGGCTGAGGTTTTGGCAAATACTGAGAAGTGGTAGAACATCTAAATATTCAAGGATCCAGACAAAGTCAAAGTGCATTATCTGATGCACAATTTCTGGAATTGTGGGTAATACAGAATGAAGCCCTGTTGGTCAAGTTTCCTTGACTTCTTAGGAATAATGTGAAGATCTTGACCCATATGGCTGAAACTTCAGTTTCAGAGTTTCAGAAACAGAAAACAGTTTCTGCTTTCCATGGCAGTAGAGTGCCCACTGCTTCATCTCTTTTTCAGAGCCTGATAGTTCATGAGCATGAAATGGCACCCTGAGCATATTTGTGTGGTCAGTTTAATATATTCCCATAGCTCTGCTATTTCTTAAAAGTTACAATCGTTGATCTTGGTTTTTCAGAAATTGCTGAACTTGTGCATTTGATGACTCACAAATGTTAGAGAGGTCAACTGTCTTCATGGAGCCATGATTAGCTGGCCATGAGTCAGTGTTGTTCAAGCTGGAATATGCAACAGTTTTCAAATTGCAGCTGTGTGAAAGTGTTGTGGGAAAGTGTGTGGAAAAAATACTGGAAATACTGGGAGGGTGCACATCCCTCTTTAAACAGTGGAGGCTGTACATAGGTTACCCTTGGAATGTACGTTCTGCCAAAGTAACCTCTCTTGATCATGTTCTGCGTATTTTAAGACTCAGGAGAAATACGCAGTCATTAAAATAATTAGTGATGCATAAGAAGGTGAAGTTGGGATTTCAAGGCTGTACAGACACATGGGTTAATACTTCTGTAGGAATTGTTCTGGTTTCTGCAGTCGCTGATGTTGATAAATCCTCGTTGTCAGCCACCTATCATAGAAAGCAGGACTGGGGAAGGGTTAATCTTGTAGTTTTCAAGTGGATTCTTAGGCCAGTTTTGCAGCTGGTACACTTCTATATGTGCAGGAGATATTTAGTATTATTAATATCTCAGGAGGTTAATGTCTGATTTTGGCAGTGGGCAGAGCAATAGTTTGGGGGTAGTGAGGGTGCCTAAACTGTACCCCCTTTATGAAGCATGCTGGTACATGTGTCTTCTCTTTACTTGGCTGCTAAGCTTCAACCCTCTGCCAGCAAACAGAGTGAAATAGTAACGGGGCACATCAATTCTGGATCCATTCAAATATAAACAGATTGCCTGAGGGCTCTTTATGTAGTTACTTTTACTCAGAAAATACTGGGATGTATCACAACTGGATCTTGTCTCTTTACATTTGAGATCAGACTCGTGTCTCTGTGCCTCTAAACCTGTACAGGCAGCCTGCTTGTGAAATTGTGTATCTGAGTTGGTAGCAAGGAGCAGCGTGATTCCTAACAAGGCATTGTTGGAAATTGTTTAGCAAGGTCTGTGGGACAGACAGAAAACAGTGATAGGGGACTCGGTAGATTCAAGGGGCTCTTTCATCTTGGAAACTGTCGGGGGAAAAGTGAAGGAAGGAGAGCAAAGGTATCCAAGAGCATTGACAATGTGATTTTTTTTTTTTTAACTTCCCAACACTGAAAAATTCTTATTTAGTGGCTAATATATTCACCTTGGGTAAGCAATTAAAGTTAATGAAAAAACCAAACAATCACTCTGTGTGTGAATGCATAATATGAAATACACATGTAATAATCTTGAAAAGTAAGGTGTGTATTCCATAATGCAGTTATTTTGGACTGGAAGGTTGCTCAGATCCCACCTTGGATGTTAAAAATGAATTTTTAGGAATGGAATATTTTTTTTATATGGCAAAATAAAAACTTTGAAGGGAAGAGCCTTTCCCTATAACATGTTTTTTAATAAATTTCTTGTAACTTATCTTCCTGAAGACAGTTGGAGAGAATAAGTAATGAGTGTAGGTAATATGAAAAAAATACATTCTAAAACTCCTTTGAATTCAGCAGCTGCCCCAGAAGACTCTGGGAATCATTTCTGTAGACTGAAGAGCCTTGGGTTGTTCACAGCTGGTCAGGAAGCAGCTGGTTCCATTCCTGGTTGGAGCCCTTGGACACAGGTTTGCGCCTGGCAGGAGGAATTGGTTTGGTTTTCTTTGAATCCATCTCACTTGATCGTATGGATTTGCAGAACTGAGGCTGCATTTGATTCTGAAAATCAAAGCATTTTTTAACAGGTAAAAATTCCTAGAAATGTATTATGCCTGGACAAAATGATGTGGTATGGATTGTTGCATGAGAAATTATTATTTTTTTTTATTTTTCTATACATGTACTCTATTTATACTGTATATGTATAACTCATAAACTAATTTTTCAAAAAGAATATTCATTAATCATAACAAAGTTGTATTTGCATTTCTATGGCACTTAGTGTTGTGGTAATCTCAGGAATTCCCCAAGGTGTTAATTCTCCCTGGGCACTCGATGTTAAACTGCTCCAGTAGTTTGTGAATCTCAGATCTTGATTTTCAGGTAATTGACAAAAAGCATGAAGAGCAGCTATATCCCCAGGGCCCCCTGAAATTCTCTTGGTTACTGGGGCAAGATGAGTGTTTCAGTGGCTGGTTTGGAAAACTTCAGCCAGAGTCACTCAAGGTCAGAGGAAAGTTGAACACATCGAGAAACAAAATCTAGAGAGGCAACTCTTCCCGTTCCCTGAAAATACAGCGGCGTAGAAGGTGCAGAACTCTGTAATAGTAACTCTGTTTTATTATGGGATGAAGGTGAAAAATACTTTCCAGATTTTCCCCTTTATGCTTTCATCATAACAGCAGCCTTAAATTTTCCTATAGGAAGAAAAAAAGAGATTTTTTTATCTCTTTATTCTCCTAGGACCAACAGTCTAGAGCTGGGGGTTGCTTCTTTTTGAACCCTTGTTACACTTAAGAATCAAAGTGTGAAGTATAACAGATAAATTAATTTAGGACAAAGATCCAGAGACTGAATTTATCTATCTTTTCAAACATTTGTATGCAAACTCAGTTGGAATTAAGATTAAAAAATCCAAACGAGTTGAGCTTGTCACATCTGTGGTTACGTAAAAATGTGGCTTTACTTCTTGATATTAAAGCAACAAATTACTGGTTTATTCCTAGAACAGGCAGCTCATCTTTCTCAGTGTAGTCTGATGTTATCATTTAGAGTTCTGTGAATATCCCATATAATTTGCACTTTGCAGATAATGTAGACTTCTGAAGATCTTCACCGTGGAATTTGTGCTTTGTTTTTGTGGTAAGAAGCAGAGAAATAGGGAACAACCCTCTCATCATTTATGTATCATGACCCAGCATCTCAGAGCCTTGGGCTATTATTTCAAAATCCAATATATTCAAACTTTGGCCTCAGAGAGCAGTAGGATCAGTACACAAGAACAATAGAGTGATAAATATAGATTTTTCATTAAGGAAAAGACTATATCCTGTCACTTTTGAATCAGTGTTGGAAGGAGGATCTGAGAATTCATAGCCTCCTATAGGCTCGGACGTTGTTTTTGTTCCAAAAAAGGGCTTTTCCCAGCCTTTTTGCGTTGCTGTGAGCGAGGCACCGCCGCCACGCAGAAATAAAATTTTAATATATGCTAAAGGAGGGATCCACTAGCACTGTGCCAGTAATTTAATACGAGTCAGTTTTGAGCTGTGCATAATGAGCGGGGAGCTGCGGAGTCCCGCTCGTTCCCAGGGCCGGATCGTGCGGAGCGACGCGGATCCAGGTGCAGGCCCTTGGCGCAGGGTAAGCTGGGCTGCCTCTCCTCCCTGCGCCAGAAATTTGCTGTTTTAGTCAGATTGTACACAGGATCATCCTTTGGAGCACAGAAACCCCGGATTTCTAGGATAAAATGGGGCTCCTGGATGGATGGCATATGCTTTGAGGCATCTCCTGGATGAATGTCCATATGTACGTGGAAGTGCACCACCCCCACGGAGAGGAGGGGGATCTGCTTAAGTTCTAGAAATTGCTGAACTCCTCAGAGCTGTTAACACATGTTATATTCTGGGAGACTTTCTGATTCTAGGAATGCTTTTTCTTTTTGTTTAAACAGATTTTCACTCAACTTCCTGAAATAGAGCAGCTGTGATAGTGTACAAACAGTCAGAATTTATGCTGAAAAGTAATTCTTGCGCTGTTTGTTTCATTCTCAAGGAAACAATTTATGTTCTTGTTTTGAACCCAACCGTCTGATGCTTGATACTGGAGAATGCACCAAACAGTGAAAAGTTCTGGTTTGTGCAGTAAATTTAAGAAATGTGTGATTTTTGCTAGGCTCAGATGTCACAAAAGCATGTCTGACCTCATCTGTCAGTATGTGTGTACCTACTTAACCACATTTACTTCATGTAAATGTAAACAACAATGCTGGGGAGGGCTTGGGATGGACTCTGTACGTATGTGGTGATTATATATTGCTGCTGTACCTTTTGGAAGTTTACAGAGGAGACCTGTGTTTGATTTGGTGGGAGGGAGGGTGGAGGTGGAACGATAAATTATGGCTTTGCTTTCCAAGTCCTGACAGGGAGATGCTTTATTCTGTATTGTTATCAATGAGAAAATAAAATTACAAAAATAATATTATTTCAAAAGTTTTCTGCTTGCTTTTAGCTGACAGGTCTCAAAGTGGATATAGCTTTTTCCACCTGCAATCAAATGTAATAAACCATCTTCACTGCAGAAGTCAAATTCCTGGAAAAAAAGAAGTTGGAAGCTCACACTTACACCATAAAACCTTGTTTATTGCGCCCATCAGTCTTGGAAGATATGCCCCACAATGGGGTTTGGTAAAGCCATTACAAGGTGCCGTATGAGTTCCATTTGCCTACAGTAAATAGAATGTCAGAAGTGTCAGGGGGAAATAAATATCGGGCTGGTTAAAAGGGAGCAGAGATGGCTCAAAGCATCATTGAGAGGATTGATTTATCTGGCATGCTGTAATGACTGCAGATGTGGATCTGTTATTCTAGATGAGCAATGAATTTGATGAGCTGATAACACAGGGCCAGAGAGGCCTGGTTTTAATTACTGATGAGGAATTTATTTGTGAAGCACTGTGATTTACTGAGGGTTTGTTCTGTTATTGACAGGTGACCTTGGGGCTTTTCTCTTTTGATGAATAAAAAAAGTGGCATTTTTTAAAGGAAAACTGTTTTATCAGCGCTGTTAATGCAGCGAGGTCATTTTAGATAGAGTATTGTCTTTCAAACCATCTTTATATATAATTATTTTTTGCAGCGGTTGTTAATTGCCTCTCTCATTGAGATTGTTGTGTATGCTACACTTGCTACTTGAGAGACACTAATTCTGGTGCAGACTGTTCCTAGCAAGAATATGTTGAGCAGAACATTGAGGTAGAGATCTTAAAGCAAATAACAAAAAGTTAAATTAACCAAGTATGTATTACTAGGCTGTTCAGCTTTTCAGCTGCATATCTTATTATGCATGTATTAATTTTACTGTTCTGATTTTCCTTACCGACGACCAAGGGGAAAAATACAAAGAGTTAAAAGACTTTTTATTTACCTGTTTGCTTGTTGGTTTTTTTTACTTTTGTTTTGGTAAACATATTGTTTTAATTATTTTAAGCAGTAATTTTTTGGTGTTGTGCCCATCAGGATACAGTCTTTTGTTAGGCAGAAAGTTATTGACATAGCTGTTATTTTTATACACTTACTTTACTTCATTTTCTCCCACAGAAGGTAGTTTTCTTTTTGATCTCTATGTACAGTGGGAATTTTAATTTTGACTTCTGTGCTTATGCTCTTAGTTCTGTGCTGCACTTGCAAATTAACATCAGAATAAATCAAAGTGATTTCTGTCTGAACTGTGGGCAGGTACTGCAGATGTTTTCCAGTTTGTAGATACTGTTTGCTCTTAATGAAGTTTTTTTTTAATGAAGTAGGAATTCATTTGGACTCAGCATTTTGTAGATGATGTCTTGATGAAGATACCTATGATTTTGAACATGGAGGAAGGGTGAGAAGAATTAGGAAGAAGTTTCTTCATTTTTTTACATGAAGACATAACTTCTGGAGATACTAGAGAAAAGAGAGGAGCAAAGATCACTTGATTTAAATGCAGAATGACAAAACCCAAACCAAACCCACCAAACCCCCTTTGAAGCAAACGCCTCCCCTTTCACCCCACCTCGTAGTGTAGTTTTGTTCCCTTGCTTTCCCTTGCTTTTTCTGTGGGATTTTCCATGGAAAGGGAGCAGTTAGTTAATCATGAATAACATGTATCTTATTATAAACACTCGGTGTTTAGCTCTAGGGATGGTATTTCAATTAAATGCATCTGACAATTTTAGATCTGCTCATGACTTAAATATTGCAATTAAGCAAACTGCAGTTCATAAGAGTATAAAAAATGTTCTGTTTTACAGATTTACTGGTTTTAGGTCTTTTTTTTTTTTTTTGTAAAACCAATGTGTTTTTTAAACCAATTAAGTATATTTCACCCGTAAAGATGAATATTTTAACAACAACAAAAATCTGTCTCCACCTTTTTCGTGGGACTCAGTTCAGAATATTATGTGGGACTTGCCTGATATTAATAAAGTGAAGAGAGGTCTATTGCGTGAGTTTTCAGCAAGGGTTCGGGTATTTCCATGCAATAATTGCCAGCCCAAATTTTGGTCTGGTGGGTGACCTGCAGCTGCCGAGGTCAGTTGATTTTTGTCATTGATTACAGCAGGAGATGGCTGCAGGCCACAATTCAAAGCAATTGCAGTGCTATTTATAAAATTTGGGTTTTTAAAAATCGCTTCTTACGTAGCATCTTAACATGCACAATAAATATAAAAGAATTAACAGACTTGGAAGTTTTTATAGCTTCTGTGGGACTGGGCTAAACTTGGAAACAATGCTCCAGAAGACACATTCCTTATTGCTGCTTTCCCGAGTGCCAATCTGTGTTTTGTGGCACTGTAAGTAGCAAGGATGGAAGGGACAAATAAGCTGTTGTATAGGAACTCTGCTTGTTTAGAACAGGGTTTACTTTTTTTTCTCCCTCATGGATAATTAATGTAGTTCTTATTTTAAGGTTACAGTCTGCTGCTGAATTGCTTCTTGCTCTTGTGGGAAGGTTCTGTGATAGTTGCATGCGTGAAAATAATTTCTTGTACAAAGTTTGCATTATAAATTAGCTGTGATTTTTCCCAATTTCATGCCCTTCTGTGAAAGCCATTTTACTCTGTGTATCCTGTGATTCCAGGCTGTTGGTATGAGGGAGCTGGTGCCTTCACTCCCCTTTCATCCCTGCGTGGCCACTTTGTGATTAGTGTTTAATGCCTCCAGCTTCATTGTCTGGATTTACTGATGCCGTCAGGAAGGAGTGAAACTTGTGAATTCCAGCCCACTACAGGGAGCTGTCTTTGCAAGAGGAAAATGCAGCCTGGGGTGTGACCTGGAGTGGCTGTTGGAGGAGTGCTGTGTTTTAATTTCTGTGTGCTGCTGTGATGCCGAGATGACCCCACGCTGCTGCTTGTCACTAAAATCTCGTGGCAGCCCTGAGCTGCCCGTGCTGCTCTGGGCTCCAGAAGGGGACTCTGTACCTGTGTGTCTGGAGCTGTAGGGATTGAGAGGTGTCTGTCTGTCAGTGCTCTCTTTCTCGGCTGTGCAGGGATGTGCAGCAGTACCCAAATTTACCTACTTGAATTGCCTCTGCTGTCACTGCATGGCGACGTGCAGCATGCAGCAGATGCAGCAGACGGCCTGTGAGGCAGATGATCAAAGTTATTTGGAATATGAATGTCTCTTTAGCACTACCTTACCTCAGGACAGTCTGTAAATATACATCAAGGCTCTATTAAGAATTACAATTTTTTTTTTTCAAAAATGTTTTGTTTGCTGTTTGATTTGAGCATGTATAACGTATTTTGTTAGATGATTTTTCTAATGTTTTTATGCAGTCACATATCTGTGTGTGTATCTATAAATGCCTCCTAAAAGCAGTCTAGAGATGTGAAAGGTTTTGCACTTTTGGAATGTTTAGCTCACAAACACCGAGGTTTTGCCCGGAGCCAGGTGGATCATGGAGCTGTCTGTGCCTCAGCACTTGCATGCAGCCGGTGGAGTGAGTTACTGCATCTGTCCTCATGAATGCAGAAGCCCCAGAGCAGGAATTGAGATGTGTCAGGTGTGTTGAAGCTGGAGGTGTTCAAAGGTGTGTAACTGTTGCTACCCGGCAGGTTGCACAGTGCTGCTGAAATGTAAACAGCCAGTCTGTTCCAGGGCCAGTTATTCCTGGCCATCCCTTCATCCTGGGGGATAGAACACTATTTCAGTTTAACAGTTCTCAGTAGTTGTATGAAAACTGTGAAGCTGGAAGCAAATGATATTTTCTCCTGTTGAGAGTGGTGAGAGTTAAGGTAGTTGGAATGAAAAGTACTGATGCAGCTTAATTGAGATAGCAAATGATGTCCCACAGAGCAGGGTGGCACAAAGGTGAAAAGTCCACATCTAAATAAATGTCAGGGAAAGGATTAAGTGTTCATTTGAAGATGTGTATAGCAGTACTTCTTTAAAGAGTTGTAATTATCTTGCAGTGTGAACTTTTTGACCGTATGACAGTGTAATAAGGCACAAACATTCTAATTCAGTGTGGTGCCACGTGCTGCAGAATGAGGAGCAGAACTGTTCTGTCATGAAAAGCTGGTTCTGGCCTGGCTCTGAAGTTACTGGTGTCTTATCAAATCCACAGTTGTGTAGAACAGAGCAAGTATGGCTCAAGTCTGTGGAGTTTTACTCATTCAGGAAAACACATCTCTTCTGTGTCTGTCAGGATTTTTGGTGACTTCTGTGAGTGGTGTAATTGGAAAAGGGTGCAGGAATGCTGCTTGCTTTCCAGCAGTACCTGATGTCCTGTTGTGTTTTATTGCTCTGTAGGTAGTTGTTTTGTAGAAATTCCTGAATATTTTTATTTTCACAGTTAATACAATTAGATTCTGCACTCAGGTTGGAGCTCCTTTCTTGTTCCTGTTGAAGGTATATTTTCTTGACTTGAAGTCCTTTTCAAGTTCTCCTTGCATGGGACCTCTGTTGTTAAATGTTCCAGAGCCCTGTACCTCTCACAGAGGTGCAGACCTGCAGCTGGTGTTTTTCTTGGTGTTTGTACTGATAGTTGTTGTTGTTAGAAGCTGTGTGAGATCACTTACTGCTTCCAGTGTCTCTGTGTTTAAAACAAAAAGAAAAGCCATGCCTTGGTGGCGGTAACTTAGTGTTGAGGGGACATAAATGAACATTCTAGAAGGGTCTGGATACCTGTGTGTTTGCCATTCTGCTCTGGCGTTTCTCCCTGTGAAGTTTGTATTTATAGATTCCTATAAATTTGTCAGGTGACAATGAATTATAATTGTATTCGGATTTATTTATCGGGCTATTTTACCAAGCATACCTCCAACAAGGTATAGTATAATGTGGTGTTCATTTACATAATTTGGAAGTCAGTAGTAAAACATGCAGCTTTGCAGAGTTCATCTTTAAGCTCAGATTATTGGCATCACCAATAACAGCTCAGATGGGATAAAGCAGCTCTGTTTATAGACACTCTCACACTCAACATAATCTCATGTTCCAAGTTTTTTGTCACTACATAAAAAGGAATTTTTGGCTTCTATCATTACTTTGAATTACTTTTAAGTACTTTTTTCCCCCTGCAGTGTAATGAAAGAAATACCAGTTGATTAGTTAGTCTTTGTCTTTTCTTGGGAGAGGGAAAAAACATCCAAATTTCAGGAGCAGTTTTGATACCTTGCTGGAAAAGAAAACACAGAAATCCATTCCTGTGCTTTCTGAGCTCGCGGTGTTAATGTTTGAGCAGATACTGCATATTTGTGGAAATATCTGTAAGTCTTGAAGGTTTCACAACTTCCATCACAAAACCGTGTTACTATGGAAAAGTGGCGTTCACTCTTTTGACAAGTGTGACACTTAACGAGGAATAAAAATAATACAAACCACATAATATACAAACTGAGGAGGGAGTTGTCTGTTCAGACAGTTTGTTGACACTTTGTTGGAAAAGATCTCTCTGATCTGTTTGTTGAGAAGGATCAAAAATACATCGGAATTGGACAGGGTTGTGAATGTTTTGTGGGGATGTTGCTACATATACATACGTTCTAAATTGGGGCAGAGCTGTTACGGGCTCGGGGCCTTCATGTTGAACAGAGAGACTGTCCAGGGCTGGGGAAATGCCACGGGCTTGGTAGGAAAAAAAAGCAGAATACAACACTTGAGCACTATTTCAGGATGAAGATCTCTCTTCACAGCTTTCCATGAAGATGCTAAATGTAAGGTGTGCAGCTCTTTACAAATCGGAATAAATAGAATGTGTCTTTATTTTTTTTCTTGTTAAGATTGTTTTCCAAACATGGATGCAGTGAGACAAAAATGTGCAGCTTTTTCTTGGCGTAGGGTGTCAGAAATGACACTCATGAAGGTTTATTTCTGCAAAATATAAAAATGTGCTCATATAATTGATGCTTCTTTTTCCTTTTTTTTTTTTTGAAAACCATGTTTAGAGTTGGCTGTAGTGGAGTTGAGCGTTTGGTGCTTCCCCCCACCCTTTGCTAAAGGTTTGGAGGCAGAGCCTCAGTGTTTGTGAGTCGTGTTGGGTGGACTCTGGTGCACCTCGTGCACAGACTCGCCCGGGAGATCCATCCTTTGTTGTCCCTTCCCTGCTCATGGTCCGGGCTGGGGGCTCCGAGCCAGCCCAGCTCACTGTGGATGTTGTTCTGGAGTCCTTTGAATGTGGATCTGAAGCAGTTTGTCTGTCCTTTGCTTCGCAAGAATTCTCTTTTTAAAAAACAAAGCTGTGGCTATGAAGTAGCCTATTTGTCCTAAAACTTATGAAAAGGAGGGGGAGGGAGTGCTGGGACCCATCTTTATAACAACAATCAGCCTTTGTAAGGTTTCATTCCAGGCTAATGGCTGGTGAAATTGTTCTGGGTAGTTAAAATGAAATGAAATGAATTAAAGAACATGAAGGAGAGCAAGCAGAATGGTTTATTGCTTTTCTTTGAAGGCACAATAGCTATACTCTGTCTCTTTTTGTTACTCATATCTGTGTGGCGGATATTTAAAGTCAGGGGTTTGAATAGCATGATGGCTAAATGAGGGCTATAAATCGAGGGCTATGGTGCAAAATTCTAGTGCCAGCAAGTACTAAAACACAAGACCAAAGAGGCTGGGGTCTAAAATTGTTTTAGACTGATGAATATGCAGACATAAAAACAACAGAATACAGATATTCCCTACCAAAAACCTCCAGAAAAAACTAATGATCAATTATTTTAAAAAGGAAAACAAATGTTTTAAAGACATTAATGCTTTCAATTTATCCTGGAATGTTACTGGTATTTCCTTAAAAGCCTGCCAATCCATACTTAATTTTAATTAAGAACGTGAAAAACATGAAGTGGTCAAATATTTTTGTTAATAGCAAGATGTGAAAATGTCAAGAAGTTGGTGTACAGTATTTATAAGCCTGCAAATAGAGGCAAAAATTTTTTTTTTTTAATGTGTTACCTTACTGATAGCCACACAAAAGTTTCCCAAAATGGGATAATGCAGCTTAGAAAGCACCTGGTTTAAGACTGTTGTTACACAGCTGAAAAAATAAAGTGTCATATCAGGTTGGGGTCACGTTTGTGTAAGAAAAACTAACAGGAGGATTTCTATTGTCAACACAGGAGATGAGCAGTGTGATAACAGCAAATTATACTCTCTGATCCACCCCCTGTTATAGAAGTGACTTGAGATTAAAGCCTCAGCCTGGAATTTCATTACTCTTATACATTTTTCACAAAGGCAGTATTTGCAAAAACAGTGGTAAAGAAGGGTCAGAAATTTTCATGAAAGCATGAGATGATTTTTGACTGTGTGTGCATGGCCATACATATATATGTGTGTGCACTACTATAAGCATGTTTAGAACCCCAAAAAGATACTTAATACAAAGTAATGTAAATGTAAAGTAAAGTAAACATGCCTAGGCCTTGGGCTCAGAATGAGAGAGTGGATGTTGGCTCATGTTTAGTTCATGTCATGTTAAATGTGTGGGGGTTTTTTGTTTGGTTTTCATTTTTTTGGTCATAAGAATATAAACTAAAGTTGAAGATAATAGAGAATATTATGAGTTAATAAAAAGTAAAATGCTTTTTAGGAGGTGAAGAGTACAGAACTTTGTTACTTTCCAAACAAAAAGAAAATTAGTAACAGTTCTGCTTTTATTGTCATTCAATTGAGCAAAGCCCAGAGTCTGGGAATGTCAGTTTTCAGGCTTTTAGTGAGCAGTGGCTATTTCAGGGTTTTGTAGTTGAGTTTTCACGAGCAGTTGCAGTGCCGAGCCTGTCACTGCCCCTCAGTGTCATTTTCTTCTTGCACTAAAATTAAGGCTTTTTTCCTCCCCCGAGCTGGGGGACAAATGTGTAGGGGACAGATCTCCAGTTGATGGGCACTGGGTAGCTGGTTCCTTTGTGGGGTTGTGCTCCTGGGTTTCGCTGGCCAGGTCTGCTGTCAGGGCTGGATGAGTTGTCCCGTGGGACCCTGCTGTGATGGGTGGCCCCAGAGAGGGATTTTTCAGCTCCAGAGTGTGCCAGTACATCCCTGCTGGGTGGAGAGCCAGCCAGCCCCAAACCCACTGCCATGTCTTTTGCTGAAAGAAGATCAAACTCCTGAGTCTAACTTGGGGCCCACAGAAGTAGAGCAGATGTGGAACACGGGACTGGATGAGAGCTGAGGTGTGCCCCCTGAATGTCCCTCAGTTGCTGTTTAATTGGTTTTAGCTGATCACTTAGTGGCAAAGACTGCTCGAGGATGACCTCTCCAGTTCTATCAGTAGCAGGTACAACAAACCTTGGAGCTTCATCAAAAGAGGAATTTGGGGTGTATGAGCAGGAATCTGACTTGTAACCTGAGCATTTCACGAGTGTGAAGCTGCTGCACAACTTCTGGTAGAGAGCAGCACTGACATTTTTACCATGCGTTAAGGAAGTTCATGCATCAGATTTAGGAGAGGGATCAGCTCCAGCCCTGTGGCTTGCTGTGGAATTGCTGTTTGGCATTGCCCATCTGTTGTTTCAGAGCACTTAGTGCTGCACGTGGCTTTGTTTGTAGTTGTTCCCTGTTTTAATAAGTCAGTGTGAAAGGTATTTCTTCGCAGATGCTTTGCCATCCACAGGGAGGATCAGAATGTGACTCCATAAGAGGGGGTGGGTTTTGTGGTCAGTTGGGAAGAAGCCTGCACATGTGCTCCCTGGCTTATTGGAATGCTTTTTAAATGTCTGAAATGTGCTAGGTGACTGACATCTGCTTAGGCAGACACCAGGAAAAGCTTCTTAACAGTTACGCAGTTAAAACTTTGAAAGAACAGTAGATAGGTGTCCGTGAAAATATTTATTACCTCCATATGAAATGGCCCATTTTTTAGAGGCTGCCATTGTATTTCCATAACGAGCATGTTCCACTGGGATTGTGTTTACTTTAATAAAATTTTTCACTGCTTCACTCTGATCGTATCTGTTCTTGGATAAGAATAGTTTGCAGGGCAAAATGAATGAGTGGCTTTATGCATAATACAGGAGTATCAAATTAATCAAAATGTAAGGTGCTTTCTGCTTTTTAATACTGACTAAATGTTTTTCTTGCCGAATTTGGTTGAGTTGGCTGCAAAAGAGATTGTTATATTAAAATGTCTTTTTTTTCATGACCTTAAAAAAAGATTTGACTTTTTCTTTACAAAAAGGTCCTTTTCCCACAACACATGTGAGAAGTACTCTAAGAGGTGGCTATGGGAAGAAGAAAGTAGTAGAGTTCATACTTCAGAGGCTTAACTATGGCTTTGGGAAGCTGTGAAATACTGAGGGGTCCTGAAAGTCAGAACAGTAGTTCATGAGTTGGGTTTCTTGGGTTTCCAGCCTCATTTTTCCTAAGTGAAGGGTGGTTGACCCATTGAGCCTAGTCTTTGTCTTCTAGTTTTTATTGCCGTGGCCGATGTTCTGAGCAGCTCGTGGTGGAAGACTGGAGCCATTTCATACTTGGGTGCTTTTTAAAAAAAAAGAAATTAAAGTGGATAAAAGCTTTCCGCAGATTTACCAAGCCCCTGGCATTGCTGCACACCCCACTCAGTGGTACCAGCCTGTGGTGGGGCACCCTGCAACTGGCACTTTGATTTCGAGTAAGTAAAATGCTTGGGGGAAAAAGGCAAATAGTGCAGGGATTAGGGCCTCCACCTCCTTCTCTTTTTCCCCTCATATACTTTGGATCCTTGTACAATTGTTCTTTGTTCAGAAGCAGCCTGGGATGCTGCTGTCCCTGCTTCCCTGAAGCTGCTCACAGCGTCTCTGGTACAGCTGTTGTCTGCTCATAACCAGCAGCTTTGAGGTGAGAGGTTGGTCTCTGTTCTCACTGCCCTGAGCCTTTTCAGCTGTTTTGGTGTGGAATTTTGTAGAACAGTTTTGCCAAAATAATTTTCTGATGTATTTTTACCGTCCATCTGCACATTTTGCAGGAGTCTGATAGATCCCAAGTAAGGGTTGTGCTGTTCAGCATTAATGTTTTTGGGCTATGGTTAATGGCACTGATGAGTTCCTTAAAAATGTAGGAGATTTGCAGTAATTTAACATGGAATAAGAAACTAATAATATTGATCTTTCTGAGTTATTACATTTGCTTTTAAAGGCAGATGAAGCATTAACACCTGCAGCATTGATCATGGCAGTGTCACTGTAAAAGCCTGACTGTGACTTTACTTCAGAGATAATATAAAGAGCAGCCCACCTTTAAATCAGGTGTAATTAATTTCCTTCTCCGTGCCGAGGCTGGAAGAGTTTTTCCACTGAGTTTCAACAAAGGGCAGATTCACAAATGGTTTTCTGCCCAGACAGTGGGAGTTTGCAGTGATGGTGCTCTGAATTTTCCAGTTGCTGAGCATGTCCTATGAAGTGCTCTGGCCTTTTCTTAGCTGTTGTGTTGGAAACCAACTTTCAGAATGTAAGTTTGAGGTATGTAGGAGTAGAGATACTTCCAGATCTTGTTTTTGGAAATATTCCTGGTGTTTTGTTTGTGGAAAATAACCTTGGGAGTATGACATGTGTTGCCAATGAATCCCTTTTGTTAAGGAAAAGAACAGTTAATGTTGATTTTGGGGTATCCAGTTGGGCACCCCTAGGGTGAAAAGTGCCGAGAAGAGATCTTTGAAAAGGTAAAAAGCCCGTTTTCAGTGTTGCAAGTTTATTTTAATGAAAAAAAAAATCTTTGTAGGTGGAAACCTTTGTTTTAGCTTAATTATATGTTTTTAATTCTGCAGTGACTCTTTCAGTTGTGATAGCCTCAATACTCTATTCAGGAGTACTACTTTCAGAAGTTTTATTAATTAATTTAACAAGAGCAGCTTGCATGTGGCCTTTTTCGATTCCTGTATTTTTGATAAAATACAAAAATTTCTGAAAGCCTTTCACAGCAGTTTGAGATTTAAATTCAAAATCAAAGTTATAGAAAACAGAGTTTTAAAGCGGTTTTATCAGAAGAAGAAAATACTAAATGTGTTAAGTGTCTGTTCAGGAATGCAAAGAGGCTGTGTATTAATGTGACTCTCTAAGGCATCTCCCACTCTCTTCTGCTATTTTTTTTTTCCTCCCTGCATTATGTTTGCCTTTTTTGATAAGTAAATACATAATGAATTTAGGGAGTGCTGGGAGACAGGAAATGAAAGAAGTAGCCATTTAATACTGGTAATAATATGTATTTTGGGCATCAAACCTTGAATTAAGATGCAAAACCTGAAGTAGATCACTGGAAGAAGTTTGTGTGATACAAGGCTTAAAATTGCTAATGAGTAAATGCTGCCTAGGATTTGGATTTCCCCTCCCTTTTTCCTGTTCCTTCAGAGCTCAGAGGGTATCTGACAGCCTTTAATACTGGGTTTTGATTTTTGAATGTAACAACATAGTAAAAGTCTAATAAAGTAAAACAGGTTGCATGGTTTCAATTTCTAGGGGTGGGGTGGGTTTTTTTTTTTTTTTTGCTTTTAAGCAGTTTAGCAGAAAGCAATTAAGAGAGCTCATTCTAGTGGCTAATCAAAATCATAAACCAAAACACAAAATAAAGGCAAAGTATAAATTAGTGCTACTGAAAAGATGTTCCCAAACCAGCTGTGCTTACATACATCAAGTTTACATTATTAACTGCACCATTTCTCCACCAGTATGTTGTCAGCACAGTGGAATGAAGCCTTCATCTTTACCCATTATTTCCTTTCATAAAAACTAAAATAACTTCATCATAAAATAAGGCGGAAAATAAAGTCACATAAGACGCGGCGTTGGAAATGTGCCTTTTCATTCAAACGTTTTGTTTAAAAAAAAATAAAAATATAAAAGCGGTGAAGCTGCACGTGAAGAGTTGAAGAGGAGCTGCAGAGCTGGCTGAGATAAAGATGACAGATGGGTGAGGGGGCTGGCGGCGCCCGGAGCCCCCCTGTTGGGGCTGACAGATCCGTCCAGCAGTGGCACCGGGGCAGGGAGGCATCAGCTCCAGTAATGGAGAGATGTCTGCTGGAAAGATTGCTCTATCACCGTGATGGGCTCCCCGCACGTCATAAATCTGAGATTGTTCTGGGCTGCCGTGGAAATGAGCACTCCTTCTCCCTCCCAGAATGAAATGTCGGGCAGGGAAAGGGACAGAAATGAAAAGCAAAAGTGAGGAAAGTTATCTTTTTAACGTAAATCTCTTGTGGAAACAATATCAGGCCCATTAGTGGTTTGAAAAACAGCACTGTGGCAATCTTGGCCCTATGCAGGGCAGCAAGAAGCTGCTTTATGGCCTCTCCTCCCTCCTCTCCCCAGTGCCTTTAATCTGGGTGCTGGAGTGATGGGCTGCTCTAAATTTTTTGTGTGGGAGGTGAGGTCCGAGGTGGTGACAGCTCATGGAGTCCCCATCCCTGGAGGTGTCCAAGGACTGGATGTGGCACTCAGTGCTCTGGGCTCGGTGACAAAGGTGGAAATCACTCACAGGTTGGACCTGATGATCTCAGAGGTCTTCTCCAGCCTAATTGGTTCTGTGATTCCTTCATTGCCTTTGGATTGTGGTACAGAGCGAGGATGGTGTGGTGATCCGGGCCCTCCTGCCCCAGAAGGGAAGCTGAGATCAGCAGTTTCCAAAGAGGTCTGAAGTGCACCAAAAAATGATGGAGGGGCAAGTGCTTGCCTGGGGCTTTGGTGTCTGAGAACTTTGAGGATCAGCCCCTGGCACACAGGCACTGCTTGTGGAAGCTGGCCATGGATGCAGGTGTGCTCCCCCTGCCCTTGCTGCCATTTATTTCTGCATCCTGTGTCATCTTGTGTCTGGTGTGAAGAAGCTCTGCTTCAGGGTTTACTTTAAATCCTTCTGCCCTTGTTCAGAATGCTTTGGGAGTCCTGATCTGCTGCAGGGTTTGGTTGCCCTGGTCAGCAAATACTGTGGGTCCTCCTTATGCTCCAGTAAGGACAGATACGTGAACATAATTTATCTTGGCAAATTTATATGAGCTTTTATTAAGTTTAAGTAGCTTATCAATATAGATTTCGTAGTAGGAAACATGGAAAATTTAGAGGTAATAATTCATCTAATTTGCAAAGGGGAACTTGAAACACACTTTGTTATTAAATATAATTCAAACCAGGCAGAAAAGTGGATAGTTAGACACAGTGTCCTGTGATTTTCCATGGGTAGATTGTGCAAAGCTGACTCAATAGCTGTGTTTGCGAGGATTACTGATTTTTCTAGACGTAGGAAAGGCTGCTATTGCTGTCTGGACTGCTGTGGAACTTGTAGTTGAGGAAATTTCTGGACAGGCTGGCAAAAAATGGAGAAAGCAGCTTAAGCATGTTCAGTGTAATTTGAAATTATCAGACTTAAGTTGCTTGATTATCACGGATTTTTTTGTGTCAGATCTTATTTAATATTTTAATGATCACCCAGACACAGGGTGGATGTGTGGTAACACAGTTTGCTGATGACAAATGCAAGGAGATATTGTCAATATATGGAAGAATAAAGATGACAATTTGGTAACGTGAGGGACTTGAGTAATTGAAATGGGAAGGAAATTTGTAAATTATAGGGCCAATAATTCACTTAAGACGACTGCTAAATCTCGAACACTAGGCCAGACAAAATAATGGAGCTGATTAAAAGGGACTCTAGAAGACATTGAGAAGGAATGGTGTAGACAAGTGAGGGAAAGCTCTGGTTGGTTCCTTTTAGAGCTCACATCATTAAGCTGCTCCAGGAAGGGCCTTGCCTGTCCCGAGGGCATCAATACTTGAGTCTTTGCAAGAAGCTCCACTCCTGTCTAGACAATTCCTGTTCCCTGGAATTAGATGTGGCTCTGTGCTCTGCTGTTGGTGACTTGCTGTCAGTGCAGTTGGGCTCTGCTAAAACGGTCGTACCTTCACCTTACATTTGCCAAATGTTTGCAGATGTGTATTCTTTTTATTTTTTTCTCCACTACTTAAAAGGTTTTCTGTCCTCCGTGCACTGTCTGTACCATCTCTTCTGCTTCAGTCTCTTCAACAGCTTCTGTTTGTCTCACCAGAGATCTCAGATTCTCGTAACCATCCCACTTGTTCCTCCCTAGATTTTTCCTTATTTCTGTTTGTTGTTATACATACTTACTTTACGTTGTACCTTGCCTTTTTGTTTGTCTAATCTGTATGTTCTGACTCTTTATGAGTAATCATTTGAATCCCTCCTGTGCCCAGTGGGATGTTGAGTTCTTTGTTACACATACAGAGTCTGCTGCTTCCACACTGAACCTCACAGTCCACAGTGACCTTTGGTTTGTGAGGTTGTTTTTTCAGGAGCGGGGGGAAATTTTTTCTCATCAGAAGATGAGAACAAGCTGAGCTCAATGGACATTAGAGTTTTAGCATTCTGTTGTTTATCTTTCCTTCTTTCTACCTGCACAAGAGACGAAGCAGCATTTAGGTGATAGTGAAATAAAGGAGAATTTCATTCAAATTGGGCAGCATCTGGGAGGGGAGGCCATGCTTCAGCAAAGTAACAGGCCTCATTTTAAAGGGATCCAGGCACTTGCAGTTTATGGAGAGAGAATTGAAAAAGTTTGGTTAAAGCCACCCAGCAGAAGAGTTGAATGATAGGGAGTGGAAAAAGAGTCACAGAAAGGATGATGTTGGAAAGGACTTCTGGAGTTCATCCTGTCCAAACCCCTGCTCAAGAGGGGTGCCCAGAACCATGTCCAGACAGCTTTTGGAGAGATTCATTACAATATATCAATTTATTATTGCTTAATTTCCTGTATTTATTTGACAGTATAGTTCAAACACTTAAACATGGGAGAACAGCCCATGAAGAGAGTAACCCTTCGCTCTTGATTTTTTTTCATATATTCAAGGAAAAGCTACACTGAAATATGTATTTTGCATTTTGTAGTGAATGTTGTAATGATTTGTGCAATTTTTCTCTCAGTAAATGGTCAAAACCCCCTGTAAGAATGACTTGCAGTTTGGTGACTGGGCCGTGTTGTTTTCCTACAGCTCTTTGTATTCTATATTCTATTTCATGCAATGAAATTATCTACTGTGAAAAGAAATGAACATTTTATTTAATTTATTTTAAAACTTTGTAAATTTGTACATGATTGCAGCAACTTATTTATCCTTTAGGAAAAATCCTGTAGCTTGTTCAGACTCTTCTTCTGAGCCATCTGTGTAATGGCCACTGCTCCCTTTAGCCATTAGACTTGGGGCACAGGCTCTTATTTCTCTTTTCTGTGTCCCTGAAACTGCTAACAATTGTAGAAAATAGATGGATAAATGAATAAGAAGTAGTGAGTAGTAAACAGCAGTTTCCATGTTTTGTCTGTATAGACAATTGTTTTCCAGTGTAGCTTCTGAGATTTTCTCAGCAGCTTTGGGAGTTTTTCCTGCTCTTCCTCCCAGGTTCTCAGGTCTGTAATGAAGTGTTGTCCTCCCATAAAAATGTCATAATCCTCGAGTGATTTAGAGTGCTTCTGGAGCTGAGATTGATGACACAAGGAATAGTTTGCTGTAATACACTTAAAGGCATCATGGTCTAGTTGCCAGAACCAGGAGTTGAGGAACTTAGGTCTCGTTGCTGGCCCTGGAAATGATTCGTGTGGTGACCTTGGACAAATCACCTCATCTCTTTGTGGCTCTGCTGTGCAGGTTGTGAGATGGGGATGCTAATGCTCGTGTAGTCTCATCAGGCACAGAGAGAGGAACGCTGTGGGCAGCATGAATTTGCCATGAGGGGACAGCTTCAGTCTGTAAATTCCCTTTGAAGAAAATTTATCTGCTTTATCTGAGTTTATCTTTACTAAAAGCCTGGGAACGAGTGCATAAAATTCTGTGTGAGTTTTCTCATCAGTCTTGGCTATTTCAGGATCTCACCCTTTTTGCTGGAATCAGACACTTGCTTCCCTAGCAGGATGCATTTTCCATTTGAATCCACTGGAATTTACTTGGGATATTTTTCAAATTTATAGTGCCTGTTAAGAAAGGGGTTTGCCCAGTGGGCCAGTTGCTGTGTTTTAAAGTACATATTTATTATATAATCGATTTCACTCTGCTGTTCTAATATTCAGCAAGGATTCATTTTTCCACGGTTATGAACCTGCCTTGTGCTCACATCCTGCTTGGAAATTGCACGTGTAGGGTACCTGTGTGGACCTGTTGAAGGTAAAAAAAGCAAGGAAAGGAGGTGACATAGGGCCAGTCTGGTTTCATAGAGAGATATAATTTCTTCTTTTTTCTGGTGATTCTTTGTATATTGGCTCAGTTTCAGCAGCTGAAGATTTGAAGAAAAAAGGGTTAAAATTAGGAATTCCACAATGCAGTTAGTGTTCAGCAGCAGGGTACTCCTCATGAGCATCACTTACCATGGGATCAGTCTTGGCTGCCTGAAGGAAGAACATCTCCCCTCCCTTTTGTTCTCTCAGTACCTGAGTGACTGTTGGGAAGCTACAAACACATTTGTGCAGGTGCTTTCATATGACATCTGTTTTGATGTTGTATTTCTTGAATACTTTGCAATTCTAGAACAAAATCAGGCTTAGGAAGGATCTTTGTGTTGGTGCATGCAGCTGGGGACCTTCCTTGGTCATCCAATGGGAGATGCCTTTTGTTCATCAGAAGGCACTGCAAATACGTAGAAGGGAAATTAGATATGGTATCTTAAGGCTTATGTTCAGTTCTTTATCAAAGAAATAAATAACGGAATTTAACCTAATATAAAATAATTTCTCTGGTCTTTTTAGGGCGATTTTTCTACCATGTAGGAAGACTTTATTACCACTTAACCTTGCTGTTTTCTTCTTCACATTTTCTTTTAAAAGACATATTAAAAGGAACATACCAGACTGAGAATGGACATGACATTCAGGTTTAAAAAGGGAGTGTTTAATGGAATCATGAATAAATGGAAACAGATTTGTCTGTCAAAAATTAAATAGGAGTATTCTTTGATTAATATCAAAATCTAATCTAAAATAGTTTTAGCCATTTCATACAGGTGACATCTGTGCTTAAATATAATTTCCTCTCCCTGTTCTGGCATGACTGTTAATTACTTACTCAATGTAGTTCAACATTTAGTTAATAAATATGTCAAGCTTTTACCATGGTGTTCTTTTTGCAGAGTTGTGAATTTGCAATTAGTTTTAGATTTACTACATGGTGACAGACAGTGCTGTATAAATAGAGGTTAAACACACAATTTACATATTAATTTCATGATTCATTTATTCAATGATTTATGTGGATATAGATTGTATTTAATCTCCGTGCTGTAGTTGTTTCAGGCATGACGAACAGAATCACTACACTGGTGGAGAAGTAATGATGTCTGTATTGAGCCACAGCAGCAAAGAGGAACAATGAGAGATTTGGAAACCCAATTATTCATTAATCTCAATACTTTTGAGAGGCTGGTGAAAAGCAGTAATAGGTTTGTAAGGCATGTATTTACAGATGTACATGTGTACACATGCACATACACGCTGGGGAATTGGATACTCCATCTTGTCTCTGTAATAACTCACATTATCATTAGATTGTGCTCTGTGCCCAGTTCTGTTAACCCTGGAGGCCAGATTAGTCACCACCTTCCTATTCTGGGCCTGCATGTGTCATGTCATTGCTTTCTGGACTTAATGTGCATGTGTGCTGCATTTAAGTGCATGCTGGTTATTGTATTCCAGAAGTCTCCATCTCTACTTCTTCTGGTCAGATCATTTGCAGTCTCTCTCTCTTCATTTATTACAGTTTTTAAAAGGAGCTTAAAAAGTATTATTTTATCTGTAAAAATGCTTTCTCTGTTGTTTTTTTTATCCGTAAGTTTTAATTTTGTTTTATTGAAGAGAAGAGCAAAGTATTCATAGGTGAGATGAGAACTTGAGAAAATACATGCTCTGATTTATATATGCCTATTATACATATGTGGATATAAAAGTAGTTAGAGAAAGTATTTTATAAATACAGTTAGGGTTATAACTAAAGCTCAAGCACATGTATCTGGTATGATGAATGTACTAACTCAAAGCATATTTTTGGTTTAGTACGATTTTCCTTCCTGCCAGTTGGGATTATAAAGAAATACAGATAGATCTTCGACCTAATTTAGCAGATTATGGCCTTTGAAAGGACTTGATACACTTCAGACAGTGTTGAATTAAAGTATATCTGATTTTGCTGGGTTCCTGTTCCCTTGCAGTACTTTGTGTGTGAATCCTGCATGCCTCTTATTTCAAGTCTTTCGTGAGGAAAGGGGAAGGCTCCACCTTCAGTGTGTTCTCTGAATCCCTCCAGACAAACACTGAGTTAGCACAAAAAAACCAAAAACCCAACACGTAACTGAAGCAAATAAACCAGGCTAGTTGAAAACAGATTAAGAAACTGAAACAAAAGACATACTTGCAATAATTACACCTTTAATTCATTAAGAGAAATGGCTCATGGCTACTTGCTTTTCAGAAAGACAGGGAGGGACCTTTTCTCAGGGAGTGTTCTGGGTACATCCCTGGCTGTGCTGTGCCGTGCCATCCTCCCAGCACCTTCACCGGTGTTGCACATGTACACTTTGTGTACATTTCAGGAGAGCATTTTTGGAAGAATTCTCTGATTTTTAAAGGACTGGAAGAGCCACTGATCAGGTGAAAATTGTATGAATGATCCTTTTGAGCTAAAGTGCTTTGGACTGACAGTGGTCATTACTCTGTCACCTGGTTAGCTCCACAACTGGGAGAGGGGGAAATCCTCTTCTGCTCCAAGGAACTGCAGCAGTGTGAGTTGAGGTCAGCTGTTGAACATGCCAGGTTTTGGTAGTGGGGGGTGGTGAGGCACCTGCCCCTGGAGCAGCCAGAAGGAGGCTGTGAGCCCGTGGGAAGCACACAGGGTCCTGCAGGACTCGTGATCCTGCAGGGGACCCACGCTGGAGCAGCCTGATTCTGAAGGGGAATGGATCCCCATGGAAGGGGATCCATGCTGGAGCAGCTCCTGCGGGAAGGACCCAAGGTGCAGAAGTTCAGGGAAGAGTGTCTCCCATGGAGGGATCCCCCACTGGAGCAGGGGAAGGAGCAGCAGAGACAGTGTCTGATGAGCTGAGCACAGCCAGCAGCCCACCACAGCCATCTGGAGAGTATCCACAGGGGAAGAGCCCACAGAAGGGTTGGGATACCTTCTCTCCTAGACATGGAAGGATGAAAAGTAATCCAAAATACATATTTTTTTTTAAATTTAATGTCATAGCAGCTGCTCGGGGATGAGCTGAAAACTTCAGCCTGTTCCTTAGGTCCCCCCTTTGCCCACACATTTGCCCTGTGGTTTTCCTGGGTCCCTGAGCACACAGGTGTGTGCAGCACTTGCGTTCTGGTGGTGTTTCCCTTTATTTACCTGGGAGGAATTACCAAGTGTGTCTTGAAGCTGCCATTTCTACTTCTTAAATCAAGTCCCTGAAATATGTTAGTAGATCTGGAACCTCACTCCAAACCCCTTGAAAGTGCTCTTTGCTGAGTAGCTGACTGCAGGGAGCAGGTGTCAAACAATATTTAAATGACATTCTCAACAAAATAAATATTGAGCTGCCCTGTCACTTTGGTGGGAGAATAATCTGCTCAAAAAAAAAATCCCATTCATTGTAAACTGCCTCTGACATTTGTTCTTCAGGAATTATTTGCAGTTTATCTTCTGAGCTAGAGCCTTTATCAGCACAGCAGTTGAACTGCAGTGCAAAAAAAAATGGTAATTGAGTATTTTATCAAACGCTTCCAACAAAACGGACTTTGCAAGTCGTAAATGAAGATTAAAACCATTGTTGGCAGGGATGAACAAATTGGAATGATTTATTATCCGAAACATCAATATGTCACTGCTCAGAAATAAAATAAAAAGAAACAAACAACTGCCCCCCTCCCTGCAAAATGTGCACTTAGTCTCAGCCAAGCAATGGAAGGTAAATACATGTTTTAATTATTTGTGCTAGAGAGGCTGTTTAAAAAAAGAAAAAGAGAGAAGAGAAAGCATCATCATAATGGCACAGCTGCTGTGGGACATTATGTGAGGAAAAGAGACAGTAATAAGAGAACAGTGTCAAAGGAAAGCAACTCTGAATGTGTACTTCAGCTCTCCTGATTACACAAGGAAGATTAAATATTATAAATCGAGCAATTTGACAGAGTGGATTTACTACTTGTGTTTAACACCTAAAGAGCCAGGGTTTTTAAAAGGAACCTTGTCTCACTTGTGAAATATCTTCAAAAACAATTTGAGAGGAAAACATATTGCAATATTGCAATATATACTTACAGTATATAAAAAATGGAGTGGTCAGGAATGAAAGAAGTTAATCTGGTATGAGCTCTGTAGGAGTTTCAGATTAGAAAACAGAAGGCATGAGGAGTCTTACAAGGACTGTGGGATTTAGAAATTGTATTTTCTGTGTTTGTTCATGAACCAGGAAGCCTTATAAGCTTGATCTAGGGACTTGTTGACCCTGGTTCAGCAAAAGTCACTCCCTGTGACAGTGCAGTTGCTCTCCCTACCGTGAGAGCCCAGAAGGCAGCAATAGTTTTCAGGGACAACAGCAAAGCCACTTTGCTACTATTTCCCTTGAGAACTTTGTGTGGACATGGAATCTTTAATGTTGGAAAAGACTTCCAGGATCATCAAGTCCAACCTTTGGCATCCTGTGAAGTGCCACATCCATGTTTCTTGAACACTTCAGGGATGCTCCCTCCAGCAGCTCCCTGGGCAGTCTGTTCCCATGCATGACCTCTCTTCCAGTGGAGAATTTCTCCCTGATACCCAACCTGAACCTCCCCTGGCACAGCTTAGGGCCATTTCCCCTTGTCCTGTTGCCAGTTCCCTGGGAGCAGAGACTGACCTGAACCCGGGAGCTGGCAGGTACAGACACACTGCAGTGTTTCCAGCCATTTCATCCCTGTTTCTTACATCAGACAGGATCAAAGGGTTCTCCTTGGGTCCTTTGTTTGTAAAAAGATCAGGACTAGGGAAAACTTTCCTGGTAGTTCACCAGCTGCTGTTCCTGTTTCTGAATTAAGGTAATCACCGAGTTGAAACCTTTCTGTTATTCAGAGGATGTGAAGCTGCACTTTTAACATCCCCACATCTTTTCATTTTCTTGCTCTTCTTTCTCAGTAATGTGCTTTCATCTTGAACACCAGGTGGAGGAAAGAAGCGAAAAGTTCTGTTCTGAGAAGAGATTTGCCCATTGCTGCTGTATTTGTAGCATTTAAGCAAGAGAGAAAGACTTGCGTGTTAATGCTCTACATGTTGCAGTTTTTTTCCCATTGAATAAAGGAGGCAATTTAAAAACAAAACAAAAAAGCAGGGACAGGAGACTAAAACAGGAGGTAAAGCCTTCTCTCATCCTGGAGAGCTAGCTCCCGCAAAATCATTCTTGGTGTTGTCAGCCTTTGTGCTTTGCTAATATTTTCAAGAAATGACTGAGTAGTAGAGAATTAGCTGAAAGAACTACTTGTCTTTTGGCAGTTCAGATAAAATAAAACCCAAGAGTGACCAGTGAAACCTTTCTGTTCTTCTTTCCTGCTGTACAAACGTTACTGTTCTTCTGTTATCAAGGTTTGTGTGTGTTGTTCTTTTGTGTATTCAAAAAGCAGACTTGTGTTTATTCACCATGACTGGTCACCCTGTTTTGGCTGTTTTCAAAGTATTTTGTAAGTGAAACAGTTATGGAAGTTGGTTGGGGAGATACAGAGCTTGTTTCTGCTCCAAAAATTGGGATTCCCTAGAGTTTGGTACAGTATTAATGTATCTTGTCATTGTTTTCACTGAAAAACTGAGGGGATTTGTTAGAAGTTTCCTGCCGTTCCTGTAGGTTGCTGGGGATATGGTAAGAAAATAATTTTTTAAAGAAAAAAAGAGACTTTTCTGTTTCACATGGGAGCTTACAGCTTCTTACTGGTTTGATTATTGTACATAATCACCATTAACTTTGCATAACAACTGTGAGTTGTAGTATCTTCCGTGTTGTTGCTTCTGAGTAAGCCTCCAGCACCGTGTAGAGTTCCAGGCACCTTTCAGCACCGTGCAGTGAAGGTGATGCCTGGGATTTCTGTGCTGAACAACTCCTCAGTATACTGTACATCATTTTTATTTGTTGTAATAAAGGGGGAGAGGCTTTGTGCCATCTGTACAGTGTTGGTTGGAAGTTTGTTTAAAACATTATGTTCCAAAGCGAGTTCAACAGAGATAATATTCTGTCTTCCCCAATTAAAAAAAAATTAGCTTCAGTAACATAATATTGAGGTTGGAAAGTAAAGCTCTTAATTGGGCAAATGCCAAATCTGGGAAATAGGACCCTTTCCATACACTGCTTCCATAACTGCTTGATCCTTTTTTTAATGAAGCTGCCCTTCCATGGATTTCTGACTTTTCTGTGGATTTCTGAGTTACGAGCAGTGTGTTTAGGGAAACCACGTGTGTTGAACCTGTGCTGCAGGAGAGCTGACTTCAGGGTGTGTCCTGTACAGCCTGGAAGAGAGGGAGGGAGGGCTGTCCTTGGGAACCAGCCCAGGGATGAGGATAGACTGAGAGTGACCAACTCCATCCACAGCCGGTCCTAGACCCCATCAGAACTCACGAACCCCTTAGCAACCATCCTGAAAATAATTCTTGTGGTATAAATCATAACGAGGTCTGTGCTGGCTCAGATTCTGTCCTGCTTCGTTGTTTGGTTAAAGAAACATCTCTGAATACTGGTGAAGACTTGCTGAGTAAGGAGCATTCTGTGTCTAAGCCAGTAAATTTCACGTATTGTAGCGGGTTTTGCATAATAAATTCACGTTGTGGAGTTAGAGGAGTTTGACAGGCCTGTATGTGCTGATTAATCTTCAGCGTCACCTTTGTTCATAAATTCAGTGTAACATAGTACATAGGTTGGCAGAGCTTTAATTGTTATCCTCGAGAAATTAAAGTGGTATAATTCCTACTCCACCTCTCTCAGTTTTTTGTACCACTGCCTTAAAACATACAGAGAGAATAACATTATTAAATTAACAACGCTGGGGGTATTCTGTGAATACTTTTAAATAAGTTATGCTGAAGATAAGGAATCTTTTGGTTATATTTAGCTCTTCCGAGTCAACATTTTGCATCAGGTTTTAATATAATATGTAATAGGGGAAATGCAGTCACAATAAATTGTTATGTACTTTTTTTTTCAGTCAGCCGGTTTTTGTCTTGGCCCCTGACGTGCCAAAGACCTTGAATTTTGAACAAGTAGTAGTACCCATTAAACTTCATTATCTACTGCTGCTTCCCAAGCTAAAGTAGTACTGGGCAAAACTGAGATACTCTGCAGGCTCAATGAAATAAAGGGATTGTTCACAGTTTTTAAGAGACCTTCCTTCTGAGTAAAATATACAATAATTAGACCACACTTGGAAAAAAAAAAAAAAATTTATGTCCAGGTTTAATCAACACTGGTCTTTTGAGACTGTGCTGGGTGATTTAGAGGAGGTTAATTTAATATTTTTGAGAAAGAAATTCCAAGAATTGTCAAGAAATTATATTTGTCTCTTCAGAGATACTCAGGAATTCTCTGCACGGTCTGGGCAGCAGTGATCCCTAACCTGGGAGAAAAAGCTTCATTTGTCCCTAACGGTGTGATGCCTGTAGTGCTGTGTGAGCTCTCCCTTGGTTTCTGCTCAGAGCCTGCCTGCAGCAGCCCTGGGGTGGCTCTGCTGCTCCTGGGGTGGCTTTGGCAGCAGCTGCACAGACCCTGTCAGCTCTGGTGTCCCCGTGTCCTGCAGAGTCAGTCCCGCAGGGATTCTGTGCCAGGGAATGGGCTCTGGGGCAGCTCTCCCCCGGCTATCCAGCAGGATTATCCCTCTCTGCAGCACTGCTTGTGTGGGCCTTTCTCTGCATTTCAGAGCTGAGTGGTCTCCTGGAGGCAGAATTTATGATTATGCTGTTGGGCAGAAGGTGTCCAAAGCTCTCGGACTTCATTTTACCAAGCAGTGCTCAGACAGGAGTGCCTCATGCACTGACAGGTTTGATACTCAACTGGTTACCAAGAGATGAAGTTCTTGTATCCCCAGCTGAGCCTCATTCTTCCAAACCCAGCAGATTTCTTTATAAAAAAGTCCCACTTCTGCTGCAGCCTTAATGCAGTGGACATCATGGAAGAGAGTTAATATAACAGTAAATTTTATTATGCAGTATATGGATGAGATAAAACTCCATGTACCACGTTGAACTGCATTGTATAGGTGCATTTTTTAGCTTTTTCTCCTCTTTTAAAGTAGCCCTTTATTGGCTGCAGTAGGAAAAGCAATACCTGCTTGAGGGATCAGGTTTTCATGCAAACTCTTGCATCCCAATGGGAAATGCAAAAATAAATCCGAGACACAACAGCATCTGGGATATACCATGCAAAATAAAATGGTACTGGCTCTCCTGAGCCCAAATAAAATGCACTAAACAGAACGGCTCTTGTGGAATTGCCATTAGATGCTCCCTGTAATGGTGGTGTCTGTGTCCATCCTAGCTCAGTGTTCAAATGGGGTTTTGGTGGGTGATCTTCAGTTACAGAACAGCTCGCTGCTTGTGCTGCATGTTTTAACTCAACCAAAAATGTTTTTCACAAGTTGGATGTAGCTACAAAAAGGCTCTGCTGCTATTTTACAGCCCTTATTTAACCCACTTTGCATCCTGGCAGCTGCAAGTGGTGGGAGCATATTTAAAAAATACCCCAGGTTCTGAACTGCAGGAGGTGGAGCATGAGTTTCCTTTTCCCTCTCCAACAAGAGCTTATCAGGTCAGTTAGAAAGCATAATGCTGATTCTGTTGATTCAGGCTTTTAGAAAATAGAAAATTCCAGACAGCCAGAAAGCTGACAGTTATGAAATCTGTGGTGAGGTTGGAAAATAATTTGTACGATGTGGACATGTTTATTTTATGCATTTGGGAGCTGACTCAGGTCACATTTGCACTTGAAAGTAAGTTACTCGTTGTTAACAAAGTGTGCAAGCGAGATGATTTTCTTTAAGTAGTTACTGGGTCTTCTGAAGTGAGAGGAGCAATCCAAAGGGACGAAGGAAACAAACTATTCCTTGGTACCAGTGGTTTTGGGTGTTCTTGTGCACTGATGCTGCTGATCAGTGTTGTGGTAATGCCCTGGACGCCACAGAAAAGAGAATGGAGAAGTCTTGAGTGATGAGTGGTTGATATGAAATCTAACAGACTGCCCTTACTGTAAGTTTTTAAATGGCAATTCTTGCAGTTAAAGCCTTTAAGTAGCTCAGGTGGGGTAGTTGATGGACACTGTGTAGCTGCAGTTTGAATTTGAAGGATTTTTGTGTTGGTTTTGGAATGTCCTGTAGAGAAGTCAAACAGCCAACTTAAAGACTTTGGGTGTGGTTTTGGGGATTTTTTTATATAATTTTACATATGGAGTATGGTGGTTTTAAGGCTGGATGTGAAACACTGTCAGTATATTCTGTGCTCAAAGCCTCCTCCTGATGATTCTCATCTTTACTCCAGCTACCCCCTGAGAGAGTTGTGGTTTTTTCAGAGAAATCATCTCCAAAAATTTGCTTGAAAAGACTTTCTAACTGCCCCTGTCAAGTGTTAGGTATGGAAAAAAGAGAGGCCCCAGGAGGGTTCAGTTTATGGTACCTGTAGTACCATAATATTTTTGATTAATCTAATATAATTGGTCCTGGCTGCTGTTTGGATCTCAAATTCGAGAGAAAATTCTGCATGAAATGTGAGGGAACAAGTAACTGGGACATCACATGAAACCAACCATTTTATTTCTTGTAATTTTCTGTCTGCAGCAAAATTGCAAAAGCCCAAGGCCCAGGGTTAAGACTTTGTACTCTTGCTGTTCTGCAGAGCAGGTTGACGATGGAGATGATTTCAATTTACGAGGCTGTCAGTCAGACATTAAATTAATTACAAATAGGCAAAGATTTCACAATGTAACAAACAGGGTCTTTGACAGGAATTATATCCTATCATTAAAATATTTAGAAATGTGTAATTATGGTATTTAGCAATGTTATTCAAATTACAATTAATAGGAGCCTCAATAATATTACCACATCTTAAGCGACTTCACATTTTGAAATGCTTCCTTTTATCTTTATGTGCATTTTGGATTTAGATATCCTATTTAGGTATTTTTATACTCTTCCTTCAGGGATCATTATTCTGGTGCATCGTGTGCAGAAGTTTCAAGGTCAGCATTACTTGAACAGTTGTAATAGTCCCAACAGAAAGATAAATATATATTGACTAAGGCTGGAGCTTCAATTCTTTCAGTTGCTGAAGGTCAACAGCCCCTCTGAGGTGCTCTCCAACCTTCAAATGTCTATAGGTTAAATCACTGATGAATTACTGCACTTTCCTAAATGCAGGAAACATACTCTAGACAGAGGCAGCTCATGGTGTTGTGCCTGTTGACTGTTCCCAGACTTGTGGAAATGTGTAAAAACCCAAATCTCTGAATTTGGTGTGTCAGGGCTGGCATGGGGAATAGAACTCCCACTCTTTTCTCTGTGGAAATCCTGGCCCTGGCACGTCCCCCCCATTGAAACCCAGATAAAATAACTTCCACTAGCTTTGACCCAGTTGGTAGCAGTCTCTGGAAGCAGCAGTGAGGGTGTCTGGGAGGCTGCAGTGGCAGAATTCCACAGAGAATTGCCCTGGCACACTCTTCCTCTCAGGACACTACACAGCCATGCCTCGCTGTAAGCAGTGCTGAACCTTCTTCCCCAAATATTTTGCAGGCTGGAAGTAATGCTCTTAGAGAGCCCTTCCAGCCTGCTCAGGAGGACAGGGGGAGACTAGCTGAGATATTTGGCTGTGCAGATATTCCCACAGTGTTCCAGAGAATATGGTCTGCAGAGGTCAGCTCGAGATCACCAGGGGGGCAGAATAAAGAACCCTGTGTGTTTTACATCTTAGCCTTCTAAATAAGCAAGCACTGCAACATCCTCTGCAAGTTTAAGGGGCTTCAAAATATATCTTCATTTAATGTTACCTTAAAATGTCTTTTGCACAGTCAAATACTCTTAAAAACATCATTTTAGTGTGTCTTTTAAGGCACATTATCCTAGGTATTGTCAATATTTTTAGTTTGAGTTTGATCTGTAGAATATGTGTACAGTGAAGCATTCTTACATAAAATGTAAATTAAAACATTAGTTTTCAGAGATCTGTTTTACAGTGACTTCTGAAGTTTGCATTGTCCACACAGGTTATCTGCTCATTTGATACATCCTGTATCAGCAGGTTTAGATAAAGGTTTTTGACCTGTAGCTGGTCTAGAAAAAATAGTTTCATTTTTTATATATAGCTGTATTTATGTGTGTGTGTGTATATGTTACAATTTTTAATACACAAAAAACTCCTTTATATTGGGAACTTTTTAGTATAATTTTGATAGCAAAATTCCTTCTTTCTTTCTACAAATGAAAAAGCTGATCTATTTATCAGCAGTGTAAATGTATGACCAAGAATAGACTGACTCAACTAAGTCTTGTGGCCAAAATTAGGGAAAACATTAAGCAATATAATTTCTGTGGTACTGTGGAGTCCCTTAACTTGTTTGGTGTCTGATTTTCATAGGAGCTAGTAATCAATAGCAAAAAATTTGCAACTACCATGTTCGAGAAGTAGCAGTTTTCCTTGTGCAAACACAGCTATTTAATGTCATTTCTGCAAGAACGGGTATTTGTAAATTAAATCACTTGAAATATAAATTTAAAAGTATGAAATACATTTCAGGAAATCCAGTTGTCCTGATAGCAGCTGAAATTCAGCACAAAATACAGCTAAGTGTAGCTGTTGTCATTATCTTGAACAGTTCAAAGAAATTACATGCACAGTATTAAACCTCAGCAGTTTATTCCACATAAATGACTGTAACACACAGGGCAACATTTTTGTCATTTCAGATTTTCATCCCAACTTTTCCTTGTGCTGTTTATTAAATGCCCTCAATATCTGAATAAAGCTCTTGGGGTCCAACAGTCTGCAGGAAGATGTGTTGCTAAAATGAGGAAATGTGAGAGAAAGGAAGGTGAAAAAAAATTGGGTATCAGCAAATAAATTAACACAATTTTTAAAAACGCATAAATTTCGTAAAAATTAAGATTTTAGTTGCTTTCAACCTTCTGCTTTTTTCTTTTTCTTCAAATGAAAGCTGGTTCCCCATACATGTACGTGACTCTTAGAGCTGAGAACTCCTAGAGAACATTGCAGAGTGTGAAATCTATGAAAAAACTGAACATTGGTAACGTAAATCTTCGATAAGATTTGGATTTCAACAGTGCTCCCGTGGGGGAAATGGGGAAATACCGAAACCAGAGAGTGCATCAGCAGATAAGGGCAACCTCCTCCTTGTGCTTGTGACCGTGAGTTGTTGTGTCAACTTCTGACTCACTGGATTCTTCCTGAAAGGTTAAACCACAGGCCTGGCAGTTTAAGTGACAATGACATGCCAGTAATTGCTGCTGTGTCCCGGGAAATAATTTGATATTAATTGCAGTACAAATGGGAAAGGAATTTTGTCACTCTTGGCTGTGTTGAAGACACAGCTTCAGGTGCTTCAGGTGTACCAAACCTCTGTGACTTTTACGTTGCTGTGGAAAGCCCTTGCTTTGTTTTATTATCATCAGAATTCACTGTTGGTACAGTTTTTCTGAATTTCAAAGGACTTCAGGTTTTATTGAGATTGTATTTGATGTGGGATGTGTTTGATGTCATAATTTGTTCGGGATGGATGTCGTTCATCCTTTATTCATGTTGAACTTAGACTGGTTGGGGATGGGATCCCATTGAAAGGGAGGAGAAATTGATCTGGGCACCTCCAATCCTCACTTTGCTTCCTTTGTCCTCCTGAGCTCCAGCAAAGGCTGCCAGGGCAGAGAAGGACCAGTTTGGATGCACAGTTCCATGGGAGGGCAAGGCTGTAGGTGACAGTGGTGGCCAGGGATGTTCCTCACAAGGTCCAAGTGCCTCCTTCTGTGGGGGATTGTCAGAGAAGGTGGTTCCACCCTCCCTCCTTCAGAAAAGGCTTCTCTTTGGAGAGCACACCAGGGCTACTGCTCTGTGTCTCATCTCACTTCTCATCTTGGGATCTTTCTGGCACTGATGCTCCTCCAGCCTCAGTTCCACTGAAGATGTGCTGTGGTAGAAAATCCTCTTGGAGAGCATGGGTGATCTGGTAGAGGATAATTTATGTTGCTTGTTCTTTTAAACCCATTATGAACTGAGTTTCTGTTTGAGTTCTAAATGGTCCAGATCATCAGAAATCAACCTTTATGAGCATCTCCTAAAACATTCTTACTGATGGGATCTCCTCGTAGGTATCAGTATTGACTCTAAGCATTGTTACTGTCTTAAAAATGAGCGTGAAAGGGGAGAAAATATAAATCTAAACAATTTATTTCTTTAAAGACCTAAATGCTAATAAAGAAAAGCATAAACTCCTTTAATCAATCAAAGTTGTCACGGAAATGCCGTAGCTTGGGCAGAGGATAATGCAATTTGGTGGAATTTTCACTGTCTTATAAGTACCAAATATAAATTAATATATAGTTCAAAACACTTTAATTTTTAAACTCTTGTCTTTCTTCTTCACTGCTGAAAAATTATTCTTGAAAAATAAAGAAACTGCCCTGTGGTCAAAGATAGTCTTAACTACCTGTCAATCAAAAGGAGAAGTTTGTTGAGACATTTAATTACAAGATAATGTAGTCATCAAAATCTCGTTGTGGTAACTGACAGCTCATTTTGGACTGAAAGCGTACAGCTACCTCCCCTGAGGTCAGAGATGTTCCGAGGTTAACGTAGTAATGACAAGTCCTTTATTATCACATTATGACATTGAAAAAAATTGCAATTATACTAATAAATTAATAACAGTAATAAAATGACAGTCATAATTGCATAATATACATGTTGTCAACGGCATTTTTGTTACATGGCTGGAATTCATATTTTATCTGCATATCTTACACTGTATTAAATTTTCCCAATTCAGTCCAGGCATGCAGTGGCTCCTGAAATTTCAGAAAGCCAGGGCAGTTACAGTAACTGCTGGAAATGAGACTTGGAGGCATCAGTTGTTTTTTACATTTAAAGATTAAAAACATAAATAGTGAAATTGAAGAATTTCGCACTCAACTGTAATTAAATATTAGAATTTGTGTTTTAGCTATATCCCTTAAGAAAACATAATGTCTGTTACTGGATATAATAATGGATAAAAACCTGAATTTGCCAGGAACTCTTAAACTGTCCAACAGACAAAGAATGTTCATTTTCCTCTGTAAATAGGGAATTTCATGGTGTTTTTTTCTTCAGATTCTGTTTCAGCTTTGCCTTAGAGTGAGGTAAATTTTGTGTGCATGGGACCAAGGAAAGAGGATGGGCTCAAGATACCACTGCTCTTACTTTGTTGCTGAATTGCCCTGGCACTGATGGAGATGGGAACTCTTCCATTCTGGTATTCACCCATCATTTAGTTTACATAAACCTTCACTAGGTACAAAATTAGGAGTCAGCACAGAGTTTCACCCATTTATCTATCAACAGTAAGTTTCCTTCTGGTGCTAATGCAGCTTTTTCTGCCTTGGTTCTGACAGTTCTCTGTCAGCTTAAAATGAAGAAATGTCCCGGACCTGTGCCGTGGGGACAGGTGCACTGGTTCCTGTGCTTCCCTTGTTCCTCTGGCCTCGGAAGGGTCCAGGCTCACCCCTGAGCTCTGGGCTCACTCGGGATTTTGCCCATCTTTGCAGCCTGGCTGCAGAGCAGCTGGCAGGGATGTGCAGGTTAAGCCTCTCATCTCCTCCCAAAACTGCCCAGAGCGTTGCCCTGACGTGCAGTATTCCATTTAAAGTGTTCTAAGTTCCAGCTTCTGCTTTTTTGTGTGGATTGAACTCTGTGGAATTTCTATCTCCAGACTCTTTCCTTGTTTTATTTTCATTTTCCAGCAGAGTGTGAAAACACCTCCAGTTTTTATGACCTATTCTTTGATTAATTTAATTCTTGCTTCAGTTCCACCCTCCCTTCTTGCTTCTGCTTCTTTTCCAGGTTCGATTTCTTCCCCAACACAGCATCATCAGTTCTGTTAGGGAACCATAAGTAAAAGCTTGGGGTACAGTCACAGTAAGGCGCAGTTATCCTAAGAGAAATCTTAAATGCTTTTCTTTTCCTATGATTTGAGCTCCTTTGGACTTCCATGGAAGGAAGTGATGCTACTGCCAGCACTGTCTGCTCCTCTACTCCAGGCTGGTTTTTCTACAGGACTCCTTCCAAAAAGAACTGTAATTTGCGTAGGGTTTTTGAAAATTTTTTTAAAGTTCTGTAATTTAACAAGGAAAATAGAAGGGGTTTTCTATCACATAGAAAATTTTGATAATTTAGTTACTGCATAATCAACATTTACTACATCAGATTTACACAAAGATTTAAAGAGTTTGTTTATGACAAGGAGGAGTTGACATATTTTCATGACTACAGAATGAGTTTCCTGGAGGAGTCCAACCCGTACTTCAGTGTGTGGAGGTGCTAAAGTTCTGCAAAAAAAGAGTAGTGTTTTATTAATAAAAGAGCAGCAACCTGTTTTTCTGTGTTTCCATCACAGACTTAAGATGGAAGCAGATACCAGATGTGGAAAACCTCAATTTAAATCATTAATAATTTGCAGGAATGCAAAATACTGACTTTAATATTACTGTCTCTACAAAAGCAGTTGAGAACAGGGTTGTAATAACATTATCACATCTATGTTACACCAACACTGCTCTTGGGCAAGAAGTGCTAACAGAGAAGCTGTGCAATGGATGTGTAGCCTGTGTGGAAACAAATTCTGCTCTTGAAATAAAATTTTAGTTTCTTCCTCTTTTTTTTTTAATATTACTGAAAGCAATTTTTGAATTAGATAACATCAAGAAACAAAAGAATTTAATGTTCAGTAGTTACATGAGTTGTAGGTACTATTTCAGCAGATAAATTCCATAATACCTAGCTCAACAAATTACACAATGCAAAGAAACAAAAGAAGTCACAACTAATATTTCAATAATTTAATAATCTGCATGAGTCATACATTCAACAATTCAGGTAGGGTTTGCTCAATGCAATTTTACTGTTCATGTGCATGTCAGTTATTCTCTGGAGATAGTGATGAATATCAAATAATTAATACAGCTGAGAATGTTTCTCTGTAGCAGTGGGTAATTTGTGAGATTAAGGGGAAAGGGTTTTTTTATTTTTAATTATCCTATATTCCTAAATTTACTCTGTATCAATTTCCTGTTCCCACAAAAGTTAAATGTGAAAGGTCCTTTTCTTGAAAGGCAGTTTGGGTTCAAAAGAAATGGAACAATGCAGTCATACTTACAAATGTCTACACAGAAGTTTTAGTAGAGTTTTGCAAGTAAAGAAGTGTGTTGGATCTGCTGAGATTTATTTCTGTCTGAAGGGACAATTTTGTCAAAAACTGGCTGTTTCTATCACATGCTGTGTGTGGAAGTCAGCTTTAGATGAGGTAGAATTTCAGTTGTTATTACATATCCAGTGCTTTACTTGTGCCTGATTTTATCCTTGTTACTTACATTCCTTTCCAGCTAATCCTGATCTTCCAGAATCTCCTTTCATTTTGCTTCTTCCTTTCTCCCTGTCCCCTTTGATTCAGGTAGCCCTTTATTTAGTGGACAAGTTTTGAGAAGAGTGTGAAAATCTGGTCCTTGGAGTACACTGAGGGTGTAGAACTCCTCAGCAGGACGCTCTGCACATCATGTCACCATCTTTCTCATAACTCTAGCAGCTAATGTGAATATTATCCTTTCTGGAAGGAAGAAGACACTCAGAAAAAAAGAAACGAGAATGTAAAATAAATCCTTTTGTTTCCCCAAATCCACACTGCTCCCCCCCTTCCCTTTTTCCCCAGACATCTGCTTTTGTGGTTGTAATGCTGTCTCCAGTCAGTTTCCCTTTGAGTTCTGAGAGGAGGGTATTAGATGCTTTCAAGCCATTCACCTCTAATTTCTGAACTGCAATTAGAAATAAACTTTTTTCTTGCCCTTACTTTTTGCATCCTAGGGTAGCAATTAAGAAGAGCCGGGTGAATAGGTTACCATTTTATCCAACTCTATTACTCTGACTGATGGAGCTATTAGATAAAGGCAAACTGTAATTCTTTATTACCTGCCTGGCTCATTTCTGCACTTTGCCCTGGAGAAGAGCTGCATAAAAGATCAGAGTGTTATTGAAAACTCCTGAGCAAATATTGAGCAACTTGCCCGGTCACTCAGGTAATGAGAGAATTCCAGGGAAATGCAGTGTACCCATGTGAGTGTTTGGGTAAATATGTGGTGAGAAACTGCTGGATGGTGGAGCTGGAGTGGGATGGCTTTGGGAAAGACGAGCTGGGAACACTTCGTATATGATAAATACGCTTATAATTAGTGAGATCATTAGCATGGACACCATGTACTTAAGTATTCACAAAGAAGTCTTTAAGCTAAGCAGTTAGCTTCACAATGAAGGAAAGAGACAAAATGAATTATATACAGCTGAATAAGCTTTTCAGAATCTCCAAGGAGGTGACTTGTCTGTTGATGGCCAGTGGGGGTCGAAGAGTGAAATAATTACTTAACAGCATGTAAACAATGTGAGATGTGAAGTGTGCATTTTTTTCCTTTTCTTTTTCTTTTCCTTTTTTTTTTTCATTGAGAGAGTTTCTTGTTGCGATGGCTCCACTGGGACAAGCAGCAGAGAAATTTGATTAAATGGATGCCTGGGGTCACGACCCTGTCTAAACATGCTGCAGCTCTCAGCATTAATCAAAGAATGTTAAAAAAAAAATTTCTGACCTTGCTGCATATGAGTATTGGTGAGCTGTGAATGCAGGCGTGGATGGATCGAGGCTGTGTGAGCGCCCTGCTCACAAAGGGGATGGAGGAGGAGGCAGGTTTCAAGGACAATGGGGACCCATCATGTTGTTTCAGTTCTTGTTCCGGGACTTTCATGTGCTGATAGCCCAGCAGCAGCACTGGAGTTGGGAAGATCCCATTAGGATGCAGTTGGGAATGCAGCTTTTTGTTACGGGCTGCTGCTGCTTGAACCCTGAGCGTGGAAAATATTTATAGCTCCGTGCTACATGGGAGATCCGTGGGTTCAGAGGGATTCTTGGCTGCCTCCCCTCAGTTTAATGGATCTGGAAGTACAGAGGAAGCAGCTCTACTCTGTAGGAGTAGCCAGGATTAGTGTCACACTTATTGTTTAAGTGTGTATTCTTAGAGTTCTGGTAGTAGCAGGGTGAAAGGTCTTGAGTTTTACTGAGCGAATTACCTTGTAGTAGAGCTTACAATAAATCAGAAAGTGAGATGTAGCCAGAAGTCCACAAGTGGTTTTTTAATATTTGCAATAGTCTGGATTGCTCCCTGAAACTCCTATTCCATTTGATTTAGCCCTCAGTACCAACAATTCTCATTGCAGGCAAGAATATTTTGGGTAGACAGAATTTTATCAGGGGAATCAAGTGTCATTGGTGTCCAGTTTTGAAAACAGTCCAAGACAAAGAGATATCTTTCATCTGTTTTTGTATTATTTAACTGGGAATTGAAGCGGTGTAAATACAGAGGCAGACTGATGTCTTACCTGTATTTTTGAAGAAGGTGAGAGAAAAGGGAGATGGTTAATGCCATGTTAGAGGAATTACTTTGCTCTTTCTGTCTGTTGTTCTCCCTAAAGAGTCACTATTACAAAAGATTCTGGATCTCATTAATGGAAGCAGCTGCATACATTTACATGTTGGATTCTGGTCAACAAATTAACAAATCAGAAATTATTAAACTGTAAACAAATAAAATGATGGAAATACACGTGTAGAGAATCTGTCTGAAGGAGATATCCCAAAGTTTGGGAAATCTGAAATAGCTGGATGGGGAAAAGAGGTAGTGGAGATCTCTGTGCTTCAGCAGCAAGGACAACATATCCCACTGTAAGCTGTAGAAACCTTCAGGTGGAATTTTAAGTGTATTTCCAAGTGTTCTGATTCATCATGGAGTTCATCATGGACCTGCATTCACTGCTTTGAGAGTCAGAGCTGCACGAACAGCCCGACAAGCCAGCTCCCAGTAGAGCTGTACTCTGCATGTCCTTGTGATAGAAAAACCTTAAAAAGCAAGCCAAAGACTCCAGTATTATGAACTAACAATACATGAAAATCAGTTTAAAAGGTCTTGTGTGAAACCTCAGGCAAATTGCCTCTTGTGAGAGCTGCAGGAACCCTCAGTTTTAGGAAGGTTTGGAGTTACAGAGTAAATCACTGATGGTAAAACCCAAACCTGGGGTAGCTGTTCCTGGCTCCTGCATGGCTGTGTCCAGGGGGGATCAGTAACACTGGGCTGATTGTTACCAGTATTTTTGTTACTCTTCTTGGTCTTCCAGGTTTTCCCTCCTGCCTTCTTTGAAATTCCTTCCCGAAGAACAAAATAACATTATCTTAGCTCTGCACCTTCTCCCAGGCAGTAATACCTTTTGGAAATTCACCGATTGAAAGAAATGTAATCTTTAAAAAACAACCATCAGTGCTGGTGAGTTGATTTTTTTGAAGAGGAACTTGGAGAAGCAGAGGTGCAATTTTTTGACTGTGATCTTTGCTTGTTGATGCAGAATTGAGTCAGAGATCACTCCAGAGAGCCTTGGATTTTCCAAAGAAAACCCATCTACTCCCATTGAAAGCAGAGACAGTATTTATGTGACACTGTTCAGTCTTGTCTTTGTAAAGAAAAGAGTTAATCCAACAGCAGGTTCTTTTCAAAAACCCGCCTCAGTTTCCCACATCCTGAGCTTCTGAGCTTTCTTGAACTCCTTGAAGAGAATTAGGAAGATAAAGGCAAGCTATTGGGTGTGCCACGATGGGCTCCAGTACTTACTCTGTGACAGAGAAAATTAAGTTTCAAAAGTTTCTTTTATACTTTTATATCCTAAAATTCATTGCAGCTGCCAAATGCACGATTGCCCACAATGTCCAGAGGGTCCTTAGGTCTGAGCCCTTCAGGTGGGGACAGGGCTAAGGTTGTTCAGGCACTTTAATGTGCTGATTTAGGTGCAGATAGTCCCTGAATTTCATAAATGGCAGTGCTTCTAGGATAAGTACTTCATAATGGTAACTTCTGAAAAGTTGATGAAACATTTCCTGATTTTTTAGCTGTATTTTGTGCTGGTTTTTGTCTGCATTTTGGCTGGTAGTCACCATGTATTTCTGTAATTGCCTGCATTTATCTTTGAGAAATGACGCAGAGGGTGGCTGCTGTTTGGACTGAAGGTGATCCAGGTCATTGTGCTCATGCCAGGCTGTTTGTGTTTTATAATAGCAGTGCAGAAGAGTTGTTATTAATATATAGATTCTTTTCTGTGAATGTCTCTGAAATAGAATTTAAAAAGTCACCATCGGTGTCCTTTTACCATCACCCTGTGACAATCGTAACACATCATGCCATAACTAACCCTTACTGGCTTTTCCACTAAGGATGTTTGTATTCTATTAAGACTTACATAATTAAAAAACATTCATTTAAAACCCCATTTTCATTCACCTTGGAAGCAGAATTTCATGCTGTACAATCTAAATGATCAATGACTTTTAAATACCTTTATTCAGCTGTGCTAAACATAACTTGTGTTATTGAAGTTGAAAGTTCCTTTATCTTAACACAGAATTTCTTTGCACAAACACAAAAGTGATTATTTTTGTGTAGTAAAATCAGGAGAGTAGAAGATGACCAGGTCTCAACTTATGCACATGCTTTAGGATTAATTTAATGTGTTTTTTTTTTAGCAAAATGAGCAGCCTGAGTAGGAGTTACCTGGTTAAAAAGAATATATTTATGGAAGTGTTTATTGTAGGTTAAGAAGAAATATAACAGTGATCGGTAAAATGCTGTAAATATTAGAATGTTTCAGAGCTGGTCTTGTGTATTCAGTGTTCCACTGGGCTTTGAAGCTTTATTGTAAACTTGTGTTTTCTGTAAAAGTGGTTGTGGAAGTGGAGTTGGCACATCTGGAGTCTGCAATTCCCAGCTTCTGCAAGACATCCCTAAATACGTGTGTTTATCCATGCTCCAGACACACCATGAGCCATTCCAGGAGTAGGAATGATGTTTTTCTCTTCTGCCTCTGCAATGCCTGATCTCTGGTGGGTTTGCCCAGCTCTGCTGGTCATGGCTGCAGGACCACTGGGGGATTGGTGTGTCCACTCTGGGCTGGACTGACAGCCTCTGGTGGTTTTTCACTGCACCCCAAACTCTTTCACATGGTATATTTTTGTGTTAAACTTACACAGCTGACACTGACTGAAACAGTCTCATGTTCTGTGCTGTTGCTTTTATCATTATCTCCCCCCCACTTTACATATTCCCTGCTAATTCTCTCAGTCTTCCAGGAAATAATCTGAGTGTCAGATGGGAAGTTTTTTTGGATATATAAAGAAGATTGAGCACAACTATTTCAGTGTTTTTCATGGAGGTTTTGAACCAGGACTGGTGCATGTAGTTGGGCTCATCAAAGGCAAGACATTGTGTAAGTGTCATTAGAAGAGGATGGGGACTTACAGGTTGCAGAATTTGATTAAAATGAAGTGATTCCTGTAAAATTCAGAGTTTTAGGTTACAAACAATTCTCACATCTATGTCTCATTGTAATCTCTGTGCACATGTGCAAATATAGAGCCTGGAAACCATGATTCTTACAAGTGATGTGTTTATTCAGATATTAAAAGGAACTCCATGAAAAGCATACTTTTAACAAAATATTTTGTTAAAAAGAGTTAAATTTATTCATCATTCTCGCTAAAAACAATTCTACAGTAAATATTTTAAGTAAGTTTCTTAGGGAACACAATGGGCCATCTAGACTCAAGTCACACTGACAGCACTAAAAGGCATTGCTCGATTTATGAGAGCTCTCTGTTTACCCAAGAATGTAGAAATTTCCCTTTCTAAATGGGACAGCCTTATCTTTATTATTCCAGTGCCTTTTAGTTTACAGTTCTGCTGTAAGCAATGTTTTAGGAGTCTACTTCAGGATTCCTAAATAAATGAATAGACAAAATTAATGCTCACTGCTAGCAATCTACATTTCATATATTGTGTGATTGAAAGTAAGCCTTGCTGAGCAGCAGAAAAGAAAAATGATGGTGGCGCTTTATTGATACAGAATTTATGTGATAACAGGAGGTAAATTGAGCTTCTGAAAATAAACCTTGTTTACAAATCCTGGGTTTTTTTGAAAAACAGAAGCAGACCATGATGGCAATGAAAATCCAGTTCCAGGCACATCCCAAGAAGCCATCTCTCTACTTTTCATCAAATATGTGTCAGAATGGATATAACTGTGCATCATATTTGCTCACTGCATGCAGACCAGCACTAGCACCCTGCACACAGTGTGGCTGGCTTGTGCCTGTCACAGGAGTGGAAATAAAGAGCCAGATTTTTATTTGCAAAAAGCAGATTCCAGTGCATAAAGCACTGCTAATTGCGTGGTCCGTATCCGGATGTCCCCAGGAAGTGTCACTTCCATGCATTAATACGGACCAGGGGCTCTGTGTGTGCAGGAAAAGTTTTCAATATGTCCTGTCCAGAGTAACTACAAAACCAGCTGATGGAGTTTCAGCTCAGAGCTCTGTTTTCTCCCCAAGATAAAATCCTACCAAGTGTAGCAGCTGATGGGATCTGAAGGGACATGTGCTGTTCCCATCTTCAGATAAAAATCTGATAAAGAAAACAGCTGATGTAAGTTAAAACACAGTGTACTATTTATATGCTAAAAATAACATTTGGAATGCTTTTGTGTTGAGTTATCTTGGCTGTCTTGAGCAGCAATTAATAATTTATTCTGCCTTTCTTAATCTGCTTTTCTGTCTGTTTATCAATGGACCTTCACTGGAAAAACCACAGTGACAAGTCAGTGAGATCCTGGGATTTGATAGGCTTCTGTCTTTAACTGTGAGGTGGCTCTTGTTTTTTAAGCACACTGCTACTGCAGCTGAAATTTTACTTAATGTGCTTTTCTCAGTTCTGTTTTGTTTACTCGTGCATGTGACTTCTTCCCTCTCCCACCCCTTGTTCATCAAATAATCCATCATTCTCCAGGGTGAACCTTAAAAAAAACCCCTACAATCCCTCCAATACCCTCCAAACAAAACCCCTAATACTTGCTGAACTATAAACTGATGGTTTCTGATAATTTAGGGGAAGATTTTGGCCATGGAATAAGTTATTAAACCAATAGATAATCTGCCAGAAAAACTGTTGCTTTTTATGTACAAGGTAGTCAGGTCGCTGTGGTAAGTTTTTGTTTGTTAAAATTATTTAAATAAAATGAAATTGCTTTGTAAAATTGATTTGATTTTTACTTCCTTAGCAATGTTTATTTTTCCTCTGCATTTTTGCTTGAAGTTTTGTCATGTTATTGTAGAAATTTGATATTGTTTTAAGGTTGATGAGAGGCCCATAGTTTAAAAAGCTCTCATCTGAGCATAGTTTGAAGAACAAAAAGCAGTGATAACCAGGTTGCTGCTCTTGGGAGGCTGAGACTTAACATTAATTTATATCCTTAGCCACACTTGATAGTGATCAAACACAGAAAAGCATTCACATAACCTTTTAATTCAGTAATTTTGCGCATTTTCATTATTTTTTAGGCTGTACACCAACTATAGAAAATTGGTGAAGCATTCCATCTGTTTGCCTAGGTTACCTTTGGTGCTTGTGCTGCATTTTGGCTTTTCCAGAAAGGAACCTGGGGGCCCTGGAGCTGGCGGGGTTGGTGCGTTTGGGGCCGGCCCTGCCTCCGTCCATCCCGCACGGGCTCCCTCCTTCCAGCCCCGCTTCAGATGTTTGTCTTTCCCTAATTAGATCCACGTAATCCATTCAGCCGGGCTGTGACGTCCCCGCTCCCTTGTCCTGGCTGGCTTGGGCCAGACAATGAGCACAAAGATACAGTCGGACTCGTTTTCTCATTATTGATTTCACGCACCAGCTGGCAGCTGTTGGAGCTTGTTCGTTTTTATAACCCTCTGGGCAACTTTTTAAAAGTACTTTTCTTTGACCATCTGCTAAATGCAATTGGTTTAATAATTAAAGACTTGCCATCCCTTTTTGGAAAAACACAAATGCTGTTTCTGCAGCTGAGAGTTGGCTGGTTTTGTTTTAAGCATAGGTGGGATGATTCCTGTCAGCGATGCAGCCGCAGCTCCTGCGAGGGTCCCATCGCTCATGTTAATAAGGGATGAGAAAAGGGAACTTTTCTGTGCGTTTGTTCCACACCAGCTGAGTGCAGCGTGTGGGGAGGGGAGGTTGTGTCCAAGCTCTGCCTGCTCTTAAGTGCTGAGAATTGCCAGTTCTTGTGTTTGCAGGAGACTGGGGAAAAGCTTTTCTCTGGGTTGTAAGCAGCGTATTCCTGCCTGGACCGTGCATCAGGGGAGTGAGGATGAGAAGACTGGGAAGTGTTTTTCAGTGCGGGCTCTGGCTGCACTGATAACAGCAGGCTTTGGGACCACCAGCTGCCTGTGCCCTGCCTGGGGTCAGAGTGGCACAGAACCCTCGGCCCAAACTGGAAACCAAACTCCTGGAAACCATAAAACTTCTGTTGTGTCCTGTTGCTTTCAGCTTCTTTCTTTCTGTCTTTCCCTTTGCTGAAGTCATGGCAAGTGAGACACCACTGTCTGTCTTACTGAGACCAACTGGAGATACAAAATTATAAGTAGCATATACAAGTTCTTCCTAAGAAAACCAAAGTGCTTGCTAAAAATAAAAGAGAGACAGTAGGTCACTGGTATGAATGGGTCCCTTGGAGCCCCTGGATTTTCCATGCAGTGTATTTCATAGGCAGGATGTGTAAAAAAGATCCAACCTTAGTTTGAACTCATCTTTATGCTGTGATTAGATCTAAACTTTCCCATGATTCCTTCAAAAAGGGCTGCTGAAAAATCCTTCTGTTTACCAAACAGTTTACCATTTGTTTCAGATGTACCTCAAAGCTGACCTGGAGGATTACTCTCATGAGAGGTGAAAAAGGGTAATTCATTTTTTATGTTCCTTTAATCTTGGAGTTCTTTCAAGAACTCACTGTGCAGGAATCGGTGCATTTTATTTTGCTATAGCATCATTTATTCCCCAAACATTCTTTACTGCACAGTGTATGCTTACAGAATTGGTTAGAAATTTGTGTGGAAGAGGAAAGTCTGTCAGAATTTATCAGGGTTTTTTAATACAATTGAGTAAGACTCTTTTGTAGAGAATGAAAAAGGAAATAGTCATGTGTTTTCTTAATAAGATGAAAGATATCTGTGTTTGCTTTGAGATTTTTATGTTTGTTTGTTTTAAAAGTATTCCCATCTTTAATATTTTTGTACTTTACAAACATAATCTTGTTCCAGACAGCTGTGATCTCTAGTCCCCTCTAATTCCTAAAGTAGACAAGAGCAAGTCAGATTTTCCAGAGTATTTGGCTAAATATCCCCTGAAATATAATTGAACTGAAAGTGAATGCTTACAGTAAAAGTTCAGATTAGAGTGCAAAGTTTGCATGAGAAATTCCTTTCTTGAACTTAATCCTGTAGTGGTTTTCATATGGAGCATTCTCATCATAGATTTCATGGTTGTAGTATTTTTTTAGATTGCAACAAGTCTGCCTTAAGCTGTGTAAGCCTGTGCTTTGCATAGGTATTTCTCTTTCAAACAAACTTTCTTCTCTTCAATTTCTGCTGCTTAATTTCAGGAGCTGACTCTCTCTGAGGCTGTTAATTATGAGCCTGTTGAGCTCAGTGTAAATGGGAAACAAGCAGAGGAGATAAATACAATTTCTTGTGTCTGTGGAGCTCGCAGTTGACAGAACCAGTGACAGCTGCACAAAGCGCGTTTGGGTCAGTGATGTTTCTCTCTAGGAGGTTGGAATGATTCTTCCTTGGATGCCCTGAACCTCTCAGAGTGTTTCACAATACTCTGTAGAGTTGCTTTGAAGTGTCCTTTTCCTGTGCTAAGTTTAGTTCTAAATGAGCTGCAGACAGATGAATGGCCGACAGGCCACGGCAGGGAATTCAGCTCAGGATGAGGCACAGGGGATTCAGCTCGGGATCAGGAGCAGGGAATTCAGCTCAGGATCAGGAAATTCAGCTCGGGATCAGGGAATTCAGCTGAGGATCAGGGAATTCAGCTTGGGGTCAGGAGCAGGGAATTCAGCTCGGGATCAAGGAATTCTGCTCGGGATCAGGATCAGGGAATTCAGCTCAGGATCAGGGAATTCAGCTCGGGATCACGGAATTCAGCTCGGGATCATGTATTGGGAATTCAGCTTGGGATCAGGCACAGGGGATTCACCTTGGGATCAGGGAATTCAGCTCAGGATCAGGCCAGGAGTTGCAGTGCAGGCTCTCATGGGTGCAGCTCTGCTGTGGGTAGAAATCCTGTCAAATCCTCCAGGAGGAACCACTGTATTTGATTTTATTGAAATACAGTAAATGCTCCTTCATTTGCTCCTGGATAGTGCTGGCAGTCACTTGGGAGTGTGGAAGAAACTCCTCATCCTCTCCTCTCAGCCCTGGTCTGTGCAGACAGCCCCGTGCTTCCTCGTGTCTGGAATCTTTGTGGAGAAGTTAGGAATGAGAACTCCTAAAAACATCTCTCTCCTTACCCTGCAGACCTTTCCCTTTGAGCTGCACTCCTTTCCAAGAGAGAGGAGGGCAGAAAGCCTGGAGAGGTTTGGGGTGCAGTGCTCTGTAGAGCTGAACCTCATGAACAAGTGGCTTTATTGGGTTATCTGTTAGCATTTTACATCCAACTTTTTTCCCTGTACAGAAGACAAATTCTTCACCAGGAATAATAGAGGCCAGAAATAAGCTTGGGGTCTGTAAAAGGAAGTCATCATAAAATCCATTCATGTGTTTGCAGTCCCCAGGATTAATATTTTTGTTCGTGCTAAGTAATGGTCTGCCATTGGTACAAATTCTGAAGGCAAGAAATAGTGTTTCATAAGTTATTTTTTCTCAGGCTTTTTTCTTCCTTTTTCCTCCTGACAAAACTTTACCCAGATTTTTTTCCTCTGAAGTGGCTTTTGCGGTCGCTGGGCTGGGGGCTGTGTGACAGGCGGATTTCTCTGGGATGTGGCCACAGACAGCTGTCTCCTTTTGGAAATGGACTTCTGGCTTCGAGGGGGGGTTTGAAATGGATGCTGACATGTGGGAATTAATCCAGTTTGTCACATACATTGGAGTGTGGCAGAGAGTGGGTTTTTCCCCCCTCTTCAGGCTGTCCCCTTGCAATAAAAATACAGGCAGAGTTTTTCTTGTGCTACAGCTGCAGTTGTCATGTCATTCCTTACCTGACCCCTCTGGAGATGCCTCACGTTCTGCTGCAGGGCTTTCCACCGTGGTTCCAAAGAAAAAGGTGAAAGGATTCATTCTCCCCTAAAATGTGAGGGTTTTGTCCCATGCCACTGATTGCTTTCAGATGGTGACCAGAGAGGACATGTGTCTCACCACACATCTCTGCAAAGGTTGTCAGTAAAAATGGGTTCTGCCTGCAAAATTTCGAGTCTGGAGTAATTCCTGGGCTCTTAGAACTGGAAGACAGAGTTTTCGGTGGAGAAAACCAGGTAGCGCTGAAGGCAAATACTAAAAATTTGGTATATTTAGTTTTGTTTGTAATCTAATAATAGTAGTGCTTGGAATGTTTAATTTATGGTATCAGAGGAATTTCTCTCATTAGGTGATGGTCTGATTTTGCCAGCTTTGGTCCTTTCTCCATGAGAGAGCAGGACAGTGTCTATCCTGTTTGCAGTTGCATGGAATGACTGATGCTCTCAGCTGTACATAAAAACAGTCCAACATTTTTTGCAGATCTAATCAGCTGGATTTTCCAAATCTCATCTCTGGCTTGTGGCATTTGTGCAGACAATTTGTGCTGGTCCTGGTGAGGTTGATTGTGCAAATAATTCCCATAGGACAGAAAGGGAAAATAAACACTCTGAACAGGACAGGAGTAAACAAAGGTGGTGGTCAGTGCTTCTGTTCTGTAATCTTTAATTACAGATAATATAAAACAAATATTGAGGGCTTTTCTAGGGAATGTTAACACTACATTTTCATATTATTTTTTATTGCTCGCTGTGTAAAATGTTACCTGCAGTTAAAGGTGTTTGCAAAGGAGAATTCAACTCAAGCTAAGAACCCATTGCTCAAAGTAGTTCCATGGAAAGATTTTATGGTACTTATATCAAAGCATGGAAGGTGCTTTTTTCCTAAACATTGTAAATTTCGATGTATTATCTCAAACAGTTTTATGCAGGATCAGTTCAACTAATACGTACTAAGTTCTGAAGACCCTTTGGAAAAAACTCATGAGCACAAACACTGCTGGGAAGAAATATAAATAAACTATTCCATAATCTTTTGGACTAGAATGAACGGCTTATTTGTAGATCCATCATCCAAATTCTCTAAAACTAAGAGATGAAACAAAAACTGTAAAACAATTATAAGTAATTTATTGGTATTGTTGATGCTTCCAAGTGAGTGAAGTGCATAATGATGATGTCTAGATAGTCATTATTTGTCTTTTTTACGTAGTTTATAATTGAGCAAAATAGTTTCCTGAAGATTGTTTGTATTTTTTTGCAAGTTCTGTCAAATCCAGCAAGATGTATAGGTGCCATTAAAAATCCATATTGATTTCCCACAGTCAGCTGGGAGTTTACTTGAAAAGTCAATCATTAGTTGAATGAGTGTCTAAAGCATGTTCCAATATCTACTGGTAGCTTAAGTTTTTAAGCAAAAACGTTTATTTTAAAAATAAATGTTGTAGGTTCTGGGGTCTGGTATGTGAAGATCTGTGTTTTTCACCAGTGCTCCTGTGCCATGCTGGGCTGTTCTGCCCCGAGTTTGCACCTCAGATCCTTTACATTTTAGTTTATTTGAATTCAGCCTTTGAATTGTGCTGGTGTGCAGCTCCTTCCAGTCTGAGCCTGTGGGTATTGAAGGTGTGGTTGGGTTTGGGAGGCTGAAGGAGCTGAAGCTTTGCAGTGTTCTCTGCCCCCTGGGGCAGCATCCTCCACCTGCTCCCTGGGCACTCACCATGTCCTGGAGCTGAGCAGGATTTTGGCTTTTCCCCCTCTTTCCTTCCTGTTTCTTGTCTCCTTTCTTATGCTCCAGAGGGGAGAGTTTTGAGAGAGGAGGAAGCAGCACCTCCACAGGTAGAGTGGAATGGTTATAATTAATGGATGATACATTCTCTTTACACTTACTTTCATGGACAGCTTATGGGATCTCTGTGCTAATGGATTGATCCTATTTAATGTATATTAGTAATTAAAGAAAATACATTTTTAAGAGGCAAGGATATATTTAATTTTAATAACTATCTTTCCCTGAATCAGGGAGTCTTTGCAAAGAACTCTAATGGGTAACATTAGTCAAATGTGTGATAGATCAAATTGTTAAGTATGAAGGGTGTTGTTAATGTAACACAGAAGAGAAATCTTGTGAGGTAACTGTGAATAACACCCAGGAAGAGTGCATTCATCATGGTATGCTGACAAAACATCTGAGTAATGATGGCCATTAAATCTTTTGTCATGGCTAAGATATGAAAAAAGAAAACAAGTTAAAGTGTGAGCCATTTAGGAAAATTGCCATTTGACATGTAAACCTTTCTGCCTCTGTGTGTTCATTTTTATATTATGGAATGAATTTGCATTTTAGGAGGAAATTTGATTTGCCTAGCAATTAGGGGGGAAAATGGTGAATTTCAATCTCTAGGTAGACAAACATTTAAATGGAAAGAGCAGAGTTGCTTTTTTTCCCTTTTTTTTTCCCCTTGGAAGGGAAAAAACCCCAAATCACATCAAAACAACCATCTAACCAGATTCAAAAAGGTTTGATTTATTGATATACTTATTTTTGGAGAAGGTATCTGACCATCTGTATTGTCTTTGCTTGACCCTGTGTGTGAGTAGATGTTAATTGGGCAGCCCTAAACCCAGGAGAAGGGAGCGATTCCCAAACACTCAGCACTGCTCATGTTCCCTGTGCAGTGAATTTGCTGAATTCTGTGTGGTCAAACATGGCAATAAAGCCATGGATTTACATGGTGAGGTCACTGGATTGCAGTTTATGAGAGAGTTTTGGAGTTGATGTCACAGAGAGAAGAGACACTGGAGAGGTACAGTCAGAGAAGTAGAACTCGGAGAGTCCCTGGTTATTCTGATGGGGGCTGGAAAGCCAACTGCCAGTTTCCTAAAAGGAATAAAATCAGAAAGAAAATGGGTTACCAGTTTCAGGACTTTGATGGAGTTGGCATTTTTTAGCAGCTGGTTCCAGTATCACATTTTTGTAAGAAGATAAATACGAAGAAAATGGTGATGTTGAGATCAAGAAAAAGTTTGTGGTGAGACATGTTGGAGTTGCTGGAAAGGTCTGTCAGGTCACAGGAGTGTATCCACACAGCAACATTCTGTTGTTATATTAGGAGGAAATGAGGCAAATTACAATAAAAACTACATTTAGCCAAGAAAGAATTTGTAGCAAAATTGTCCAGATGGTTTATCTTAACCCTGACAGCAAAATATGTTAACCAGATTAGTAATTTAGACACCAGTGATATAAGAGGGACTATTTGGGGTTTTTTTAGTTAGTTTCTTGATTGAATTTCTTTAAATGAATGATCAAATTTTAGTGTTTCAGGTTGTATTTTAATAAATGTGGCTCTTCAAAAAACCTGAATTTGATATATACAACTCAGAAAGAATGTCAAATCTAACTCATACAAGTTTTAGAGTTTGTTTTACTGTAATCCTTTCTAAAGGTAAACTCCAGATAGCTTTGAACCATTAAACAGTGGTATTTCATCAGCAGCATTTATGGGGTAAGGAGAGGGCCTCAAAATTCTTCTGCAAGTTGTTACAGCAGAGTAGCAGCCCCAAAAGAACTGAGGGGATAGGATCTACTTAAAATTTTAAACTATGGAGACATCAGTAAAATATCTGAAAACACACATGAGACATGGAGAGAGGAAGAAGGGGGAAGGAGAAGGGGTACAACAGCCAGTAATGGAATAAGAATGCAAGGAATATTAGTAAAGGTTAGGAAATCTTCTGACCTCACTTAGGATATTGTTTTTGTTCTGGTTACCATATTCTTTAAAGATGGAACATTTGAAAAGGGGAATTTGATTGACCTTATGACTAAAGATAGGAAGTCTGAGGAGAGGCTAAAATCATGTATTTCTATAACCTTTAAAGAGCAAAGGTTGAAAGGCATTTAATTGGAAAATATAAAATCTCCTGAATTATATATCAATGTATAACTCTATTTCCTTTATATCAGAAATTATTATAAAAGGAAGGGTATTTGTCAGTTGAGGGGCAATAACTGAGCAACCCCTGTGCACTTTTTGCTGTTCTCTCCTGAGCACAAAGAAACCAGGCTTCCCTTCCACTTCTAACAGTACCTGAGCTGGGAAAATACAAAAACATGTGAAATGCATCTGAAAACGTCTGAAAATACTCTCAGATATTCAGACAGTCTTACTGGTCATTGCTGGAGGGGGTTGGGTTCACAAATAAAAGCTGTCTCAGCCTTGGGCAGAGGCTGTGGTGTAACTTCTCAGGAGACCTTGCAGGATTTGGTTCCTCCAGGTTCCCGAGGCAGGGAGAGGTCCACACCCTGTGGAAATCCCGATCCCACCGTCCCTGCTCTGGAGAAATCCTGCACTCCACACACCTTGGCTGCAGCTGGGTGCTGGCACAACCTCCCCTCTGAAGCAGGAGTAGGAAGGGAACCAAACGTGGGGGAAGCTGTGCAGCACAATTGTAGCCTAAATCTGCTCTGGAATTACCAAAATACAGCATATCATTTAAAACTCCTTACAGGCATAAACAGGCTTTAAGAGTGCTTTTAAGATTAGTTCTTTAAATTATCCTATTCAAGAAATATTTTGTCTAATTGTGTAATATTTTAGCGTTATTTAGTCACTAAAGAGATCAGAAGATAGTTTTTATAGTAAAATACCCAGGTCAGTCTGCATCTGTCTGTGACAGCTCATCCCAGACCACATTTTAAGTAGTTGGTAGAAGGAAGAAACTGAGAAAAAAGGAGCTGTGCAGCAGCAATGTTGCTTCTCAAGAGGGTTGGTTGGCTTTGCTCAGACAGTGACATGAAAAAAGAAGTGAATCTACTTTTAACCCTGCTGTTAACTTGTAGAAATGGAGTCACTTTTCTAGGAGATGAAATGGATAGATTTGGTATTTCCCTTTATCTTTGGTAAATTTGGTATTTCCCTTTATCTCTGATAAATGTTTTGTACTCTAGGTCTAATGCCCACTGACATCACTGTTCAGCTATAGTTATTTATATATGTTAATTGAGTTTAAATCAGGCAGCTCCAAATGCAGTTCTGATGTGATCCAGTGCTGCAGTCACTTTATTTGCCTCTTTCAGTATTCAATGTCATCATTTAAACTTTCTGTGCCAAGAACATTGGGATGTTTTTATAGTTTTGAATTTGCAAATAATTGCCATTTTGGGAAAGATGCTTGGTCACTCAAGCTCATGCATTGATTAAATCTTACTGTTGAGCAGGATCCATGAGAATGCTGAAGGTGCCATTAGAAAATACCCAGCTTGATTTATACTTGGTGAGAGCGACATTGATCACGTTCACATACTGAAACAATTATTGATGGAATCTATGATGAACAAGTCATTCCAGTTGTGATGAACACTGGCTTCTAGCAGACATTTGACACTGAACCATGAGATTCTTTGTTGTTACAGCACATCTGAGAAAATCATTAACCTTTTTGAAGCTTTTACAGGCTGGACCTGTGAGTATTATTTGCATTAAGTTCCTTTCACATCAGTTTTGTTTTTCTTGCAACCATACATTAGCAAATTTGGGATTGTCAGTAGCCATAGCAGATACTACAGGCAGAAGTATAAATGTAGCTCACCTAATTATCAACATGTACACGTGCCAAAGGAACTTTGAGAAAAAGCAGAATTCTGTTTAAGCTGTTAATAACATGGTAAAGGCAAACTGCAGCAATTCTGAAGAACTGGAAATGTTTGCAGTTCAAAATTTTCAAATTCTTATATTTTTCTTGAGGAAAGAAAGTTGAAAATCAGAAAAGAAATGTCCTTCATGGCTGGTTTCAGTCAAGTGTATGAGAGTGGGAGGAGAGTGTGGCACCAGTTGAAGAAACCACATTTTTGAATATTTTTCACACTGGAAGTTGCAGGATTTAGTTGAGAATTTTGAGAGTGCAGCTGGATTCCCAAGAATTGTAATAGTTTTTACATCTGAATTGAAGCAAGCTGCCTGTCAGGGGATACCCTCCATTGCTGGTCAGACCTTTGAAATGGTTATACAGAGATACATTATTCTGTACGTGAGCTCAGGCTGCTCATGGACAGTTCCTCACAGCCCATTTCATGTCATGGAACATTCAAGGGGGGAAGTTGTGCTTGGGTTTGTGGCCAGTTTGTTCCTCTGTCCATATTATCACATACTCTTAGGGCCATAAATCTGTTCCTGGGAAAACAGGAAAAAATCTGTGATCCCCCCAGACTGCTTGGAAACAAAGCCAGGGAATACAGCAACACCTTGTCCAGCAGGATCACACTCTGTCTGCCTAAAGATCCCAACTGATTTGTGTAACAGCCTGAATAATGAATGTGGATTTTCAGTTCAATCCCTTGAGTGAACGGTGCTGTTCCACTCCCTGTGAACTCTTCCTTTCAGCTTGTGATCTTTAAGCTAAATTCCCTCAGTATAATTTTATGTTCAGAAAGAAGGTAAAAATTAAATAGTCGTAAGAATACAAGGTTTTTAATTGTCTTTTTGGAAAGGTATGGGTAATTAATGTTACACGATGGAGAATAGCTTGCAAGGTTTACTGTCATTTTAGTATTTAAATCTTCAGAGATCTCTGACCCAGTGTTCCCTGACCCACAGGTTTACTGTCAGTCCTCTTGACCTTCTTGCACTCCCTATTTTCTTTGGATTTTTTTCAGTAAACTGGTGTTCCTCATAATGAGATAGATATATTAAAGTTAATACTCCCTTTTTTCCAAGCAGAGTCACTCGATATTTTGCTCCTAAAGTGCATTTGAAAGTCTCCATACAGGCAAAACAGGATCATACTCTGTATTTTATATGCTCCTCAAAGAATGGTGGACAAGCACAAACCCACTGTCCTGTATCTTTCAACTCACACACAAAGAGATCCTGTTTTTTCTAATATTTTTGAAGACCAGAAATTGGAAAGTCTTGAAAAAGAGAGTTTAACAGTCTTAGCACTAGAAGGTTTTGCATTGGCCTACATCAGAAATGCACAGGGTGAAAAACGTTAAAAAGCATTATTCTAACCCACCAAACTTTTCCATTAAAGCCAGTGTGTCCAGCAGTGATTTCTGCTCAGCATCACTTTCATTAGGTGACCTCTGGGAATGTTCTACATGCAGAAGAACCAGGCAGACGGAGCTGACTCGCACTTGGACTTGCACAGATGCATTTGCAAAATGTGGTCCCTGAATAATTTAGAAAGCAGTAGTCCAGAGGAGCTGCAGCTCAGTGTTAGAGCATGCTGAGAAAGTTGGTTTGTAAATTATTATTTTTATTTTAAAACTGGACTGCTCCAAACTTTGAGAGTTTTTCTGTTTTCTTTCCATTTTCTGTTCTCTTAGAACAGATGCTCTTCAGAGGAGGAAAAAAAAAGGTGGAAAATTAATACTGAAAGGCAGAAAAAAAGTAGTCAAGGAATAAAATACCCATTTTCCTTCAAGTACCTCTGAAACCTGCTCTCAAATAATGTTTAAATGAGAATGTTTTGCAAAACTGGTTTTGAAAAATGTATTCTTTAAACTAAAAAAAAAAAAAAAAAGGGAAAAAATTCAGTGCTGTGTTTTCAAAATACTTGGGATTTTGCAGTGCCTGCAATACTCAGTTACCTCACAGGGAATTTGGACACACGTGGAGATGGTGGTGTGTGCCTGCCTGGGGGATAACAAATCCACCTCTGGGCAGGGAGCAGCTTCTTGTGCCCTTCTCGGATTGTAAGAGGTTTTCCTGCTAAGTGCTCAAATTTGCCCCTTCCCCCAGATGTTTGGGAATAACTGATTGAAATTCTGGAGGGAAGCTGCTGTGGGGAGGCGTGGGATCGTTGCTAAATGCGCCTCAGTCCGTACAGAACGCCTGCTAAGAGGCAGGGTAAAAGCCAAGTGGAATTGCCAGGCTGTTTGGGAAGAGGCAGCTTTTCACACATGGTCACTCAGCATTAAAGAGAGCTGGAATTCCAATGTATTCTCACAAGATAAAAGTTGTGGGTTATAATCGCATTGCAGGAGAATGGGTCTCTGTTAGAGCTTCCTGCACCCAGAGGTAGGACTTAGCACTGGGTGCCACTTGGCAATTAAGAAGTGAGCTTGGATTCATTACAATACATTTTTTGTAGTGAGAATTGCCTCAGGTGAGTGTTGCATAAAGATATTATCAAGCATATGTGCAAACAAAGTAAATGGAGTGCTGTTGCTGACATACCTGTAGTAAAATTGGTAAGAAAATTATTGAAAAAATGAGGAATAGCACTGGTGATTCGCCACATAAATTAAGCATTGTTTACTTGCTGCTACATGAGCTCTCTCTTAGTGCAGTTTGTTTACTTATCCCCCCCTCAAATGGTGAGAGAACACTTCATTCCTTCTAGATGCAGATCATCTCCTTCCTAATTACTTAAACTCTTCTTTTTCCCTCCTTGCATTCCAGATGCTCACAGATGAGAGTTCTGTTATGCTATCGGGAATATTTGTTAATAAGAAAGTAACTTAAGTAGTTAACATAACAGGAGTTGATTTGACCTGCTGATATGCATTTTTACAGAATAAACAAAGCCTGTTATCTGAGATTTTATTTGTAAGGATCTGCTCAAGTGATCTGAGATTCCCCTTGTTTGCCTGTCCTGCCCTAGACCTCGGCACATAATCTCACTGTACTGTTGCCCTTTTGACATCTGATCGCCCTTTCCATCAGCATCCATCCAAAAGCATATTTGTCTAAAAAGGAAACAATTAAATTCCAATCTCATACAGAAAACCTTTACTTCTCAAAGAAAACATACTGAAGAAGTCACGAAGTCGTACATGATGGGGAACCCTCACTAAATCAGAACCAGGAGTCACTAGGCCAAATTCAGCTCCTGCCAAAATAGACACCAAGCCACTGATCTTGATGATATTTTGCCTGTTTATATTAGTAATGTTATATGCACACACTTTTTATTTGTTTTTCCATTAAATCCTGTAGTAAGAGTTAAGTTATAATGTATGTGACAAGTATCATTGACATGCAAGATAAATAACAAGTGTGATTGGGGAATACTGAAATATTTCAAATATGAAATGATCTACTTGTTTTAACCACCTATGATAGTGGGCTAAAATGGCTGAGTGCTGTGAAATTCAGTTTAAATGATGTTACTCTCCTCTCATACATGGATATCCTATTGCAAAGGGATCTAAGAGTTGAATTACTGTGTTTTTTCAAGGATAGCAATGAGTTCCTGTAGTGCCCAGAGCAGATCTGCTGTTCTCAGTGTTTGCTCATCCTTTTCTGTTTGTATGTGTGCAGTGCTCCCATTTGGGAAGTGCCTTTTTGTCTTCACTCTGAGCATCGTTCCCTGACTTTGTCCATAGCCACAGGTGCAGAGTTTTGGATCACAAGTTTGAGCTGTGTTTGACATCTGTGCCTGCAAACAACTGTGAAAAAGCTACAAATAATTCATGCTGTATAGTCAATGGTATAATTGAGTTGTACTCTGAATTTAGGGAAGCAGACTTTGTGTTGTACCTTCAAAGCCTTTCACGCTGAAGAATTTACTACAGGGAGTTTTGTCACTGGTGTCTCATTGCAACTTTCTCCAGGAGCAACCAGGTAAATAAATACTCAGCGTGATGTTTTCAGCGTGGAATGCTGTGGGGGCATCCCGGTTAAGAGCTGCAAAGAAGAAAGATAAGAGCTATTTCTGTGTCTTACGCATGGAGGAGAAAGTGGTCTAAAGGGAAAAAGATTTCTTTGTGTATTGTTTTACTTCAACTGTTAGTATTTATCTGTCACGTTCATGTCATGCTTGGTCATAGACTGGAGATGAAAGGTTGATTATATCAGATTATACTGTAATTTGAGCTTTGGAAGAAGGATGCAGCCACTGAGCACATGATGGACTTTGGTGTTCATGCCCAGCCTGGTGGTTCTGGACATCAGGACATGATGAGTGAGCTGGGAGCAGGCTCGTGCCTCTTCCTGACAGCCCCATCCCTGACTGAAGCAAGGGAAGAGCTGGAGTGGGCAGGTGTCACTCCTGTCACTTTTTGGCAAAGGCCTGTTTTTATCCCTGAACTTCCAAATGTAATTCCTACCTGAGAGAACTTGAAACAGTGTAGTTTTGTCATTAATTAAACTTCCCACAGCTTCTGTTCTAGATAGAAATGGATGAAATGACAGTTCCAAGGATCTGGAATGTCAGTGACGTGTCCCTGGGTACCACTTCTCTGCAGGTGGAATTCCCAGGAATTGTTAAAGCTTCCCTACTGGTAAATTCAACCCATCCTGATTTTGTTACGTTTCCAGCTATGTAGGCTTGAGTGCTCATGGATTTACAATGTTTGAACAGCTTTGGAAATGCTAACAAGTTTTTTTTTTTTCTGTTTAGTGAGTTTTATGGTACAGGAAAGGGGTGGGCTGCTGTTTCCAAACTTGCAGAGCTTATGGATTTGTAGGATGTTACCTGCTAATGTGAGGAGTGCAGCTTGCCCACCTGTGCAGTCCTTTTGTTCAGTTTGAGATCAAACTAAATCTTGGGTGGTTGAGAACTAGACAAGTAAGTGTGTGTGTGTGTGTGTGTATGTATAAATATATATATATATATACACTAAAGCACATCTGTGTGCTTGGAGTTTACTCTGTGCTTGTTAGGGTAAAAGAAATTCAGCTGCAAGTTTGTCTGTTCAGCAATTGAAATCACGAAAAAGACATTAAATGCTTTCTTATTTGATATTCAAAGGTAAAGCAAGTCCAGCTAAGTGAATTAAAAGAATTGTTCTTAACAATGAGGTTAATATTTTTCCCAGCTCTCTGACTGACAGTTTAATGGAGGTTTTATTGTGTTATGTTAATGACGTCGGTGGAATATATATTTCTTTGTTTGCATCTGTCACTTATAGAGTTAATTAATATTCTGCTGGTTCCATATAGCTTTTTGTTCAAAATCACTCTGTGCATTTCTTTGGCAGCCCAGTCCTTACAAAAGGAGAAGTTTGCAGCGTCCTGAGCAGCTAAATGTCCCTACACACAGAACTGCAGTTTGCCACTGATACCTTCTGCAAACCAGGACTACAATATCAGTGTAGTACATAAGCCTTATACCACCCTTGAAAACCCAGCTTGAACCTTGAGCGAGTCATTTACATGATGTTTCCTTGGGATTACCTACATTCTTGTCCACTTTGACCTTGTAATTTTGCTCACAGTTGGAAATGTAATGCAGAGTGACTAAGATAATGTTGTTTACACAGACTTTAAGTGGAGTGACATTATAGTCAAGCAAGTGTCACATCACCCAAAGTGAAGGAAGACTTAATTACCATAATCCTGTGAATACTAAAATTCCTTAGCCATGTGCAGCATAATAATGTAATGTTCTGCATGTTCCATTTAATAACCCGAAGGTGCTGCATTAACTCTCGGGGAACTTTTAGTTATCCTAAAGTGAAAGCAAACAGATTTAGAGCAGGCTGGGAGAGATTCTGTGCTCAGTGGAGATCCTTGGTGTGTTACATTGCTGCCAGCACATCCCATCTTCCTTTGAATTTATACTTTGGCAGGTGAAACAAAACTGAGGCGACAGCACCAGCATCTCTGTCGATCCAGTGGGTGTAGTCTGGGCCAGGGATTTCTGCAGGTGATGAAGTGTTCACTAAATAACAAGATTGAGACAGTACTAAAACGTAGTGTGTCATGGCAAACACACCAGTAAGTGGAGAGGAGTGTTAAATCCTTAGGGCTGGAACAATCTCTTCTTAAGTGTTCAAGCCATCCTACCTTTCTGCTGATAGTCGGTGCTGCACCAGCCGTAAGGACTCAGTGAGTAAGTAGATCTTGAATGAGGATATAATCATGAAAAGGCAAATCATGAGCAATTATGGTGCTTCACAAAGAGCTAAAGTATTTGTCGTGTTCTCTTCTGAGCAGTGTGTAAGCGTTTTATAGAGATGGAGTGATTATTCTTAATATGTTGTCTTTGAGTAACACTGAGTAGTAGTGCAGAGCCTCCTGCATGCCTTAAACACAGTTACAGACAGACTTAAACAATAAACAGACTGTTTAGCAGCTGCAAGAACGCAGTATGGATAAAACAGAGAGCAGTGAATAGCTCTCTTCCTTTTCTTACTTGAGAGCCCAGAGAGTTCTCCAGATCCTGCCTGGGCCACGGTCCTGCAGTCTGGGCTCGGTGCTGCTATGGTCAGTGGCCAGCAGGGACAGATGGATTTGAAAGCACAAGTGGAGAACCCAGTGTGATTTAGTGTTGTTTCAAATAGAAATTTTGGGTTTGCATCTTTCTGAGAGCAGCAGATATAGTGGTTAATCTTGGGAGGGGTTGTGCTTTTATTTGGAACTGGTTTTAGTAACTGTATGNTGGATTTACAATGTTTGAACAGCTTTGGAAATGCTAACAAGTTTTTTTTTTTTCTGTTTAGTGAGTTTTATGGTACAGGAAAGGGGTGGGCTGCTGTTTCCAAACTTGCAGAGCTTATGGATTTGTAGGATGTTACCTGCTAATGTGAGGAGTGCAGCTTGCCCACCTGTGCAGTCCTTTTGTTCAGTTTGAGATCAAACTAAATCTTGGGTGGTTGAGAACTAGACAAGTAAGTGTGTGTGTGTGTGTGTGTATGTTTGTGTGTGTGTATGTATAAATATATATATATATATACACTAAAACACATCTGTGTGCTTGGAGTTTACTCTGTGCTTGTTAGGGTAAAAGAAATTCAGCTGCAAGTTTGTCTGTTCAGCAATTGAAATCACGAAAAAGACATTAAATGCTTTCTTATTTGATATTCAAAGGTAAAGCAAGTCCAGCTAAGTGAATTAAAAGAATTGTTCTTAACAATGAGGTTAATATTTTTCCCAGCTCTCTGACTGACAGTTTAATGGAGGTTTTATTGTGTTATGTTAATGACGTCGGTGGAATATATATTTCTTTGTTTGCATCTGTCACTTATAGAGTTAATTAATATTCTGCTGGTTCCATATAGCTTTTTGTTCAAAATCACTCTGTGCATTTCTTTGGCAGCCCAGTCCTTACAAAAGGAGAAGTTTGCAGCGTCCTGAGCAGCTAAATGTCCCTACACACAGAACTGCAGTTTGCCACTGATACCTTCTGCAAACCAGGACTACAATATCAGTGTAGTACATAAGCCTTATACCACCCTTGAAAACCCAGCTTGAACCTTGAGCGAGTCATTTACATGATGTTTCCTTGGGATTACCTACATTCTTGTCCACTTTGACCTTGTAATTTTGCTCACAGTTGGAAATGTAATGCAGAGTGACTAAGATAATGTTGTTTACACAGACTTTAAGTGGAGTGACATTATAGTCAAGCAAGTGTCACATCACCCAAAGTGAAGGAAGACTTAATTACCATAATCCTGTGAATACTAAAATTCCTTAGCCATGTGCAGCATAATAATGTAATGTTCTGCATGTTCCATTTAATAACCCGAAGGTGCTGCATTAACTCTCGGGGAACTTTTAGTTATCCTAAAGTGAAAGCAAACAGATTTAGAGCAGGCTGGGAGAGATTCTGTGCTCAGTGGAGATCCTTGGTGTGTTACATTGCTGCCAGCACATCCCATCTTCCTTTGAATTTATACTTTGGCAGGTGAAACAAAACTGAGGCGACAGCACCAGCATCTCTGTCGATCCAGTGGGTGTAGTCTGGGCCAGGGATTTCTGCAGGTGATGAAGTGTTCACTAAATAACAAGATTGAGACAGTACTAAAACGTAGTGTGTCATGGCAAACACACCAGTAAGTGGAGAGGAGTGTTAAATCCTTAGGGCTGGAACAATCTCTTCTTAAGTGTTCAAGCCATCCTACCTTTCTGCTGATAGGACTCAGTGAGTAAGTAGATCTTGAATGAGGATATAATCATGAAAAGGCAAATCATGAGCAATTATGGTGCTTCACAAAGAGCTAAAGTATTTGTCGTGTTCTCTTCTGAGCAGTGTGTAAGCGTTTTATAGAGATGGAGTGATTATTCTTAATATGTTGTCTTTGAGTAACACTGAGTAGTAGTGCAGAGCCTCCTGCATGCCTTAAACACAGTTACAGACAGACTTAAACAATAAACAGACTGTTTAGCAGCTGCAAGAACGCAGAATGGATAAAACAGAGAGCAGTGAATAGCTCTCTTCCTTTTCTTACTTGAGAGCCCAGAGAGTTCTCCAGATCCTGCCTGGGCCACGGTCCTGCAGTCTGGGCTCGGTGCTGCTATGGTCAGTGGCCAGCAGGGACAGATGGATTTGAAAGCACAAGTGGAGAACCCAGTGTGATTTAGTGTTGTTTCAAATAGAAATTTTGGGTTTGCATCTTTCTGAGAGCAGCAGATATAGTGGTTAATCTTGGGAGGGGTTGTGCTTTTATTTGGAACTGGTTTTAGTAACTGTATGTTGTGTAGCTGTATGCTAGTATTAACTGTGTGTTAGTATGGAGTTCAAGTTTAGGGTGTAAGGCTGGGTTCTCTGAGGACTGGAAAATGTAAGTTTACAAGGAAATGTTAGAAAGGGGGACATCAAAAAGCACGTGCTGCTGGTGGATGATGTGGGTGTACAAACAGGCAGAAGCACTCAAGCAGTGAGTCAGTAGCTGGTGTTGGTTTGTGCTGGCACAAAAAAGTGTTTTTCTCTACTCACACCAGTGTGATGCAATTCATGCAATTGCCTTCAATGGAATTGGGCTTACTTGTAGGGAGGAGGTGGGAAAGGAGGGTTTCTGTGTGTTAGTAAAAATTTTAAAGGATGGATATTGGCCCTAAGGATCCTCTCTGGAAGGAGGGCACAAAATACCATTGCATGGCCTATGCTTTACTTAGTTGCAGCAGTTTTTGAAAGGTGTTCCTCAAAAGTGGTGCTTTTCCTTGGGAATCGGGCCTGGGGGGAAGACAGGAGGATACCCTGCTGTCATCTCCAAATCATGTCAAAATTTTGAAGAATGAAATTAATGTAACAAGCAAACAGTTTGTGCTCATCTTGTCACAGGGGTGTTCGTAGTCATACACATACACATTGCTAATACAGAACAATTTTCAAACTAGTTCTTTTTTTCTGTAGAGTTTCTGGCCATTTTGTGTGTTTAAAATTAATGCCAAATCTCTTATCAGGGCAAAGAACACAGACTTGCTGTTTCTTGGGTTGTTTTTGTGGAATTAAGCCGTGCTTAATGCTAGTGATTGCCAGAGGTCTGGCCTTGGCCTGTAGTATTCACTAAGGGTATTATGGGCTAAATAATAGAAGACAAAACAAATGCAAATGACAGAGAATGTAGATCATACATGAGAAAAGTTTTGTTGTTAAGGATTTATTTATTTATTTATTTATTTATTGTTAGAAACAAACTTCCACTCTTAGCAGCAGTGCTGTGCTCCCATTCACACATCCCTGCGCTCTCTGTGGTAGAACAGGAGGGTTTGGGCTGCCCTTGAATCTGTGGAATGGGACTGAAGCTCTGTGCAAAGCCAGAGCAGCATTTTCTCAGAGCTCAGCTTTGTCCCCCTGCTCAGCCCGAGCACGGCTGGGCTGGCTCTGCTTGTGGTTCTTGTGCCCAGATCACTGCTCCGAGCTGCCCATATTCCCTTGGAGGTGGGGCAGGGGCTGTGCCCTGGGCATGGGGAAGCACAGAAACCCAGGCTGGTGGAGGGAGCTGGAGCACCTGTGAGCCCAGGCTGGGCTGGCTCAGCTGCTGCCACGAGCTGCAGTTGGAAGCGCTGCCTCGGCAGCCCCCCGAGACCCTCGGAAGGGTTTGCACTTTCTGGGGATGTATAATTTTTGTTGATTAACAGGAGTTCTGGGAAGGAGCCCTTTTGTAAAACTGATGACAGGGAGGAGCTGCCTGGGGCAGAGGCTGTCAAATGATCTCCTTTGTGACTGCAACAGAGCAAATACTACCAAGGAACCAAAATCCTTTCCCTCATCCAGGGCTCCTTGGGGGCAGCAGTGCTCAAACACAGAGCTCTTCCTGTTGCCAGAGATGAATCTCACAGGTTCCAGCTTTTTTTATTTTTTAATTTCAAATTACAGAGTAGTTTTGGAACACGCAGATTTTATAGTATCATTCTTGAGAGCAGAAAGGTCAGAGACTTTTCCAGATATTAGGACACCAGAGTTTGGCTCTCGTCGTTGCTGGCTTCCTTAAGTAGGTTTATTTTCCTAGATGTCTGAGTAATTACTGCTGTTGTGACTGAGAGCATTTTGGGTCCAGCACATTTTAGTTTTCCTCGTAGAGATTTCACACTCTGTTCTATGTTGTTGTGCAGTGCAGAGGGTGGGAAAGAGTTTTCCAAGACACAGGCGCTGGTTACGAAGATGTGGAAGAACATTCTGAGTGGCCTGAGTGCAGGAAGTGATAAACTCTGTTGAAACACACATTGAAAGTTCAGTTTGCATAAAATCTGGTCAAAATCCTTAAAGCAAGCAGTAGAAGTTTGGCTGGAAGGACAGTCAGTGGCCAAATTGTGTCCAATTCCAGCAGCATTTTCATCTCAAACTTTGCACAGGACAATATGAACTTTTCTGCTGTGAAACGAAACCAGGTTTTCCATCATTTCTTTCCCATTCCCATAAAAAGTCTCCCAGTCACTTGAAACATAATTGAAAATAAGAGGGATATAAATATATAATATTATATATTATATAATTGTGGAGGTCCTGGGGGGCAGAGCCTGGAGCTGGCATGGGGAGGGTGACCCTGCCTGTCCCTCTGCCCATTCCCTGCCCATTCCCTGCCCATTCCTTGCCCATTCCCTGCCAATTCCCTGCCCATTCCCTGCCCCGTGCCCGTGCCCGTGCCCGTTGCGCAGTTTCCACCCGCGCTCCCTGGAGCGGATGTTCTCGCTGACGCTGGAGGAGCCGTCCATGCTGCGCTTCGCCATCGCCTTCCCGCTGCTCTGCGCCCACTTCTCGCGCTGCCCGCACCCCATGTGCCCCGAGGAGGTGCGTGATGCCCCCGGGGGGGTGGGTCCGGGGGGTCCCCCGGCCCCGCCTCTGAGGGGTCCCGGTGTCCCCTCCCAGTACCCGCAGCTGGAGGCGGCGGCGCTGGGGCTCTGTCACAAGTTCCTGGAGGAGCTGGCGCGGGTGGGCAGCGCCTGCGTCCTGGACGCCTGCGCCGAGCAGCACAACCTGAGCCANGGGAAAGAGTTTTCCAAGACACAGGCGCTGGTTACGAAGATGTGGAAGAACATTCTGAGTGGCCTGAGTGCAGGAAGTGATAAACTCTGTTGAAACACACATTGAAAGTTCAGTTTGCATAAAATCTGGTCAAAATCCTTAAAGCAAGCAGTAGAAGTTTGGCTGGAAGGACAGTCAGTGGCCAAATTGTGTCCAATTCCAGCAGCATTTTCATCTCAAACTTTGCACAGGACAATATGAACTTTTCTGCTGTGAAACGAAGCCAGGTTTTCCATCATTTCTTTCCCATTCCCATAAAAAGTCTCCCAGTCACTTGAAACATAATTGAAAATAAGAGGGATATAAATATATAATATTATATATTATATAATTGTGGAGGTCCTGGGGGGCAGAGCCTGGAGCTGGCATGGGGAGGGTGACCCTGCCTGTCCCTCTGCCCATTCGCTGCCCATTCCCTGCCCATTCCCTGCCTGTGCCCAGCATTCCAGAGGGGCAGCCCCCCCTTGGATTCCTGCAACTGCAAAACTAATTAGTGAAATTAAGTTGAAAACGCTGTAAACAAGTGAAGTTGTTATTCATTCTGTACGGCGCTACAAATGTGGGAGGACATGTTAAATGATAAATTAGGCATGAACTGCTTTAATCTGGAAGCTGAACATGCCAGCGAAGGGCCTGCATTTGTAATTAGCATCGGGGGCCACAGGAGAGTGGTGCCTCTTTTAAAACAGTGACAGGGAATTGATCAGTTTAGGTTGCCGTGGCAACCAGGAGCCCTCCATCACTTTCCCTCGTCCTCCTATTATGCCGTCCCCACGTTCAGAAATATATTTATGAACTGTAAAGATAAACTACTCAATAATGCAAAAGAGGCTCCAATGCTCAAATGCCAAAGTGATGGGGGCCAAGCGGCTGCCTGACTACCCGATAACAAGCTTAAGTGTTCTCTGGTTGTCATGACATTTCTTTTACAAAGCAAATGATGTCTGCAGGAAAAAAAAAAAATCTTAAAATTAGCCGAGAATGCAAATCTCTTTATGAGGCTGTCACCTTCATAATAACAGACAATAATTGATGATTTATGAGATGCCACCATAGCAACCAACTCCTTCGGCACCCCCTGGTTCCTCTCACACAATAGCTTGGGCTCCTGTGGAAAAGTTTCCAGCGCGAAGCTCAGGAGGTCTTGGAGCTTCCTGCTCCATGAGATGGGCAAATGTTGCAGGGATTTTTGCAGTTGTCCTACATGCAAAGGGACTGAAGTCCCTTCTGTAAAAGCAGTGTAAAGCATTATCGAAATAGAGTGACTTCAGTCTGAGAAAACAGATCATTTTTATTTGCTATTCAAGTTGCAGCAGGAGCTGGGACACCCAGATCTCTGCTATGCACTTGGCTTTTCTGAGTCTGCCATCTAATAACTTGTGTTTAAAAGTGTTGGTTGTGTAAACCAGCTCTCTTTATGCCTTCTGATGTGTAATTTAACCTGACTATCCTAGAATAAGTGCTTGATTTGGATTAGATCTTAAATGACTGCAAAAGAAAGGCTTTCATTTGCAAATGGTTCATTACATAATGAATGATTTTTTAAAAATAGTTTTTTAGATGACTGCCTTTTCTAACTGATAAAATTGACTTCAGGAGAATTAGGATCTCTAATCTTGGTTAAAGGTCATACAGCACTAGGAGGAATCAGGTGAAGTAGTGTTTGTGTCTTCATGCCCAAAGACCATACTATTTGCTCTTCTGAACAGGAGTAGGGGGCATGGAAACCCTCATACCCCAGTCCTGCATCACTTTGTAAAACTCAGATCTCCAAATTGGTTCCTAGAAAGGCCAATTTAATGTTGAGGGAGATGGACTGTCAGTAGCAGTTTCTGCTTAAGGTGGTGTCATTCACCTCCCCACCCCCCCAATCCCTTCCCCTCTTCCTGCCATTAATAAATGGAGATTCTAAATGTGCCCTTTTATTGCAGTTCCCTTTTTAAAACAGTAGTGTAGTAGTAAGAAAAATCCACTGATTAGAAAAAGCATTCTGAGAGTAATATGTTAATTCTTAGCCCTTATCTTAAGATCCATACTCAGACAATGATTCCAAAAAAAGTAATAGGAACTTGTTTGAATTAAGAATTCATGATCTTTCCCATTCTTTTTTGCTTCGTCAAATATGACAGGTAGAGCTGTCAGTTCCAGAAAGTGATTTCTGGTAGAATAGTATCTTTCAGTCACTCTGCCTGGCATAGACAGGGAAAAAAGAATAAATAGATGGAAACCCTTTATGTTGTTCCTGGTTATAGCCAGGCATGTATTTTTCTATTTGCGTTTTGTTTTCTTTTTTTTTTTACCTCACCTAATCTAACTTGTTTCATAACTTCTTCAGGTATAGTTTTTTAGGATGAATTACTTACGTGTTTATGAAAAAAATGGAGATTTCTTTATGTGTTTAAGATGAAAACAAATAAGCTTGGTGGTTTTCTCCACTCTGGCTGTGTCTTCCTTCCATCCTCACCTCTGACTTCAGCAGAACTTGCTGCTTTCTCTGCCATTGGCTGTTCCAAAACCACAGACAAAAAAACCAACCAAACAAACCCCATAGCATCTCCTGCCTTTTTCTGGATAACCAGGTTTGAATACTGTTAGAAACACGCAGGAAGAAGAAGAAGGAGTAAAGACTGGTGATGGTGGGCTGTACAAAGTGGGTGTGATTTCTGTGGCTGGACCCTTGGAAAGCCCCTCCTATTCTGTGTTCTCCTCCTCTCCCAGTGCTGCCCTGGTTTCAGGGGCATGGAGGACATTGCCTGGCTCCCTCTGGAGCTGGGCTGGGTGTGGAGCTGTTCTCATCAGCATTTTACAGGCTCTGTGTGTGCAGCAAGTGCAGAAAAGGCAGTAAAATTTTTTGCAGTGTATTGACCTGAAGTCCATTTGAAGTTGTTAAATACCAGCTGTTCAAACAGAAAATTAAATAAAAGCAAGTCAAAACTTACTCTGAAGTAAACAGGTGAACAGTATGTAAGACAAAGCAGTTCCCCAAAGGCATTTTTAGTACATGGTCATTATTTAACTCCTGACTGAAAATAAACAATGCTGACAGAGTGTGTGTTGGGGGGCTGTGATATATGGACCGTGTCAGTTCTGTAGGCTGATAACCTATAGCTTGACATCCTTATCTATAAACTTTGACAGATACATCAGTTTGTTATTGTCACTTTATTAACTTGCTTCTATGATAGCAGAAGATAATCTTTCTCAAAGCCTAACTCAGCTAATACTTTATTAGGTAAAACAGTTGGAAAAATGTCAACAAATTCTGTTTGCCCCGCTAAGGAAAATCCTTTACAGTTCTTTACATGTTGAGCCAGTATTTCACAATATGGAACAGCATTGTTTGCCTATCAGCAGCAAACAATAAACTGTTTTGTCACATTAAATTATTTATGCCAGACACATCCCGACAGCCTCTCTTAAAAAAAAGAATATATTGCTCAGAATTGTAGTTGTGGCTGCTTGCTTAATAAATTAATATTTTGGTCTTGTGATTTTAAATTGGAAAATAACAGCTGTTCCTAGTTGGAGCTGTGTCTGCTTTGTCTTGTGGTGGCTTCAGCAGAGCTGCAGCACAGCTCTCACCAGCCCGTCCGGACCCGGTGCCACGGGGCTGAAGGGGCATCACAGAATCTCCAGTGCTGTCTTCTTCTAAACTTCTCTCAGTCTTACTCTGGAATGCTGATGTGAATTACGCTTCCAAATGAGCATTTTTCTGCTTCCTCTGAAACAGTTCTTGAAGGTTTGTTTGGATCTGAAACTTTATCCAACATCTGTTGCACCTCTCTGTGCCAGTCTCTGTCCCCATAACTCCGTGCCCCGTCTGTCTTAGGTTTAATGACACATCCTACATTCCAGGCTGTGTGTCCGTGTGTGTGAGCGACGGAGGAGCTGGGAAATGATCCTTTACATGCTCATAAATGCTTATTTTGTGCAGAGCAGTGAGGTGAGGTCAGGCTGCTCTTCAGCTACCCATGCCCTGGATGTCCATCCCAGAGGTGTCCTTTGGGATGGCTGGGAAGGGCAGTAGTTGGGCTGTAACAGGACAGCAGAACTCAAGCTGCACAAGCAACCCCCATTCTGAAATTACATCATTTTGGGTGCTTGGTTGTCTCCATGGTGGTCCTCAAACACAGCTCTGTGATCTTGATAAACGCAGTCAGACCCCCCAGAGCTTCTGTAATCTGCAGCTGGTGCCACCCATAAGGGTGCTGCAGTGACTGGGCTGTCCAGACCTGCTGTGGGGTCTGGTGGAGTAGCTGTGCCTGTGGCCATCCATGCTGGGAAGAGCTGGGTGCCTTTGGCAGCGCTTTCCGTGGGTACGTGTGTGGTGGAAGTGCTGAGCTGCTCTCCTGTTTGAGGGTACTTGAGCAAATACAAACTTCTGCTCATCTCCCACAGCTCACACCACAGACTTTCCCTGTCTTTCCTGCTCTACCCCTCTTCTTCACTCCATTCACAGGCCCTCATCTCTCATCTCTTCTTCAGACTTGGCCTCCAAGTCCCCGTTCTACCCCCACGCATCTTCCTTCAGCTGCTCGCCTTGAGCACAATCCTGGGTTTTTTTGCCTCAAAACGATTGGCAGGAGTAGGAGATGGTTCCCCAGTGTCCTGAAGTGTTCCAGTTCTTCTGCAAACTGTGTTTCAGGCAGGGAGGATCTACTGAGGTTAGTGCTGGGAAGCCAGAATAGATTTGGAGAAAGGGGGGAGGCAAAATTCAAGTGACAGTGGTTGCTGTTGATTTTAGCAGGAATTTAGGAGAGGAGGAGATCCAGGCAGAAATTTAAGCCAGTTTGAGCAAAGGCCTCAATTGGCTTCACTGTACAAATTTAAAAGGAGTTGACAGTGCTAATTATCACATGTGTAATCCTGGGAGTGGGAAAGGATGTTAATAAAGGGACAGGTTTATGGCATCCAAATTAAATTGGAGAAAATCTGAATTTTCAAATTTTGACAGCTTTTCAAGAAAGGGATATTGTGAGGGTGCCCCAGATCCAAATCTGTTTCTGCTGCATAAAAGTCAGTGTTATGAAACATGGGAATGTTAAAGGATTATATGTAAAGAAAACTGTCATTGTAATAGCAAATGACAATATTCCTCTCTTGCTGTTTTTCCATAATGATCCAATGAGGTCTTATCAACAGTTTGTGTTTGTATGATTTCCAGAAGAAACTCTGCAACTGAGCTGGGAGCTCAGTGTGTCATTGGGGCTTACAAATATTTATTGTTTGGTTTAGTTAGAGTAACAGTATTGTGTATTACAGCATTATTACTTCACAAATGAAATAATTTTTGTCTCAAGTCAAAGCTCTATGGATAAAAAAATACTGACTTTATAGACAGTCCTGCTTTTTAATAGAATTTATTGATGCATGCTGACATGTTCTTGAAAAGATCATGCAGAATAAACTCAATTTTAAGGACATCTATGTGGCATCAGAGAAAAATCTTGCAGCATAACATTTGGTCTCTTTCTTCTGTTCTTTACTTAAGCAAAAGTAATGTTCCTAATTTAACTGCACACAAGTTTAGCATGGCCTAAAAAAGTAAATCATTAGAGAAGAGAAGCTCAGCTCCCTGGTTATAATGTAGCACAGCTTGGGGAAGACAAACTCCTAATTCTTGTTAAAGAGAATTCAGCAGGAAGGTGGGAGCTAAACAGAATGGTCATAAACAGAATAAGAAATACCAACTAGGACAAGTAAAATGTTGTAGAATTGCTGTTCTGCTGCTGGATTGAGATCAGGGTAGCTCACACCCAGTGCTGCAGCAGTCCCTTGGCAGCTGCAGTGCACACGAGCTCCACTCGTTCTTGGTGGACCCTTGCTGACTTTGACCACTCCATCACAGTGGCAGCTGTGTGACAGCAGCAGTGCTCCTGGATCAATACTGTATCATGTCATTTGGTGCTGTGAGAGAGCTCTAGGAAACTTCAGGATGTGCTGCTTTGGAAATGTGTGGCTGGAACTGAAAATGGGCTGGGGACAGCCTGTAGTGGGGTATGGAAAGGGACAGGGGTGGGTGAGGGGAGCGAGTGTGCAGGGAAATAAATAAAGGGGATTTCAGTGGCAAGATGAGAAGGGTAACTCTGCATTTACATCGTGGGTTATATCACTGCCTTCAGAGACCTTAACAAACTCTGGGTAAGGTTGGTGTGCCTTTGAGCCCACTGGATTTTGCTCCATTTCCCAGGTGGGGCAGGACTGTGCACAGGCTGCAATTAATTATTTCTGCAAGAAGCAGGGTGGTTATACCTTCATCAGTGGATCGGGAACTCTGCTGATGGTGTGATTTAGGAACTACTTGTTTGTTCTGCTAGTTTCTTCCTCGTCTAACCTGTTCTGAAGGAGTGGAAGTGTTAATACCAGAGGGAAATAAATGTGTTCATTGGAATGGTCAATCTGAGAAAGCTGCTGTGTGTGTTTACATATGAACTTGCTAATTAAGCACAAAGATTCTAGATTAGAATTAGAGTGGGATGGCAAAAAACAGAGATAGGAGGTTATTGTTAATGTTTTTAGAGTGGGTGCAAGAAGCAGGGAGGTGAGTTGGCTCCAGATCATCTTACAGTTGTGTTGTAATCTCAGTAGGACAGGGAAATAAACAGGAAAAGCAGCTAAGAAATCAGTATATGATCATAATTTATGGTTGTTGTGTAAGAGAGTTGATCAGATAATTCACAAAGCTGGAATGTTATTGTAAAGGATGTGGCTTGTTTGGGAAGCAAAGACAACTAAAGAAAAAAGAGATGTTGCCTTTAAAACAGGGCTTGTGCACTTGCCTGAAGGTCGAGCTCTGGAGGGAGATGATGTGAGAGAAGGGCACTGGATGTGATGGTGGCTCCTCTGGAAGGCCACCAAAGCAGCAGGGATCCCTGTGGATTCAGGCATAATCATCTAAAGCACATGATTTTGTAGTAATGAGAATTTTTTTCCAGGCCAAACATAACCAGCATGTCCTGGATTGCTTTATATAAACCCCCCCAAAATTATATATATCAATCAGATAAAGAAGCTTTAAAGTAAAGGTTATGGTAAAAAGCTTGTTGAGAATGTCAAAATGTAATAGAAATAGGGTGAGAGGGTTAACAAGAGTTAACAAGCCATGTGACAAGTGGAAGAAGAAATAAATCAAGTGCCTTAAAATAATGCAGACTGGTGCATTAGGATGAAGAAGTAACTCTGTGGCAGTAGAAGGTTAAAATTTTCAGGAAACCTTGCAGTTCCTTTTAAAAAATTTGTTGTGGGCATAAATACAAACAGTTCCTTTGCAGAGTAAAAACAGCAGCTGTGAAAGAGGTGAGATTGGGTGAGTTAGAATCTCTCTCTGGCAGTCTCAGGTGCAGTGTGGCAACGAGGGAGCTCAGGGAAGGCGTTGGGGACAGGGCAGAACAGCTCGAGCACGTGGGACAGGATGGGAGAGGGCAAAGAACCGCGGGAGATGCAGTCAGAGAGGGAATCATTCCATGTGTCCATCTCGGGAAAACCAGGTTGGTGTGCTGCAGTGAGAAGGGAAGAGCAGCAGCAGATGGTGCTGAGAAGATGGAAGAGTTTCATGGCTTCAGGTGAGCTGCGATGAGATGTCTGACACAATTAACAGCAGTGACACAAGTGCGGGAGCTAAACTCGAGTGAGAAAACAAGTGTGACAGAAAGCTTTTTTAGGGTGGGTGTTCTCAAATCAGCTGGGCCTGGTGCTGTGGAGTTAAGGAATGGTGGATGAGGTGTCGGAGTGATTAATGGCTAGCTTGGGAAAGTCGTGGAGGGATGAGTGAGGTACCAGCAGAGAGGAGGGGGGAGGAAGGAGGAGGAAAAGCTTGGAAATTACAGACCACTCACCTAGAAATAGGCTGTGATTAGTAAACAGTTTGTGAGCATCCAGGAGATAACAGACAACATGGAATCATCAGGGGCAAATCATGTCAAAGTAATCGAGTTCTCTCTTCCCAACGAGGGGCAGTGCAGGGAGGACAGAGGTGAAGCAGTCAGTGTGAGGTGCCCCCACTGTAGGAAGGTTTATGACAGTGCCTCCCAGAGAGCGGAAAACGCAGTCGAGGTGAGGCTTGCAAGACACAAGACAGGTTTGGGTTTGTATTCAAATATTGCTATTTGCATAGAGAGGGCAAAAATGAGCTCTTAATGAACTGGATTTGAGAAAAGCAGAGTATTCTGTCACAATTACTGGAAACTTGCCTGGGCTTTTGCTGCCTCCCGTGCAAATCGTGTCAGTTACGTAGGATTAAGGCGCTGGGGTTACGATTCAGCACCTTGACTAAGTTTTGCACATTTGTTTCCTGTCTTCTTTTCTTCCAAATTGCAGCAAATTTTTTATCTTAAAATGTCGTGTTGCCCTGGACAATAACTGAGACCATTTCATATATTTTTTTGAAGTAGTCACATTCTGTGTTTAAAGTCTGGTCTGTGGAAGATGTAAAAAAAGCTGCTCATTTTCCTTTTTTATTCGGAGGGCAGTCGTAGAGGATGGTGCTTACCAAAAAAAAAAGTGATTTTAAGGGCTGCAAATCAGTCTGTAGGATGGGATTTGAATCACTGTCAGTGGAAGGAAAGTGTGTTTATAATCACTGAAATCCCACGTGCTCGTAATTGACAAAATTAGGGGCTATATGCACAATTTCCCTGTAGAGAAGGAAGATAATGATTTCAAAACCTTGTTTGTTCAGGCTTTTTAATAAACTTTTATTAAAAAGGAAAAGGAAATCTGGTATTTGCAGCGGTGTAAACTCTTACTCATGTGGGAACTTCAGATAAAATCATGGCTTCCTTTACATGATTTGTACATCATTACAAATCATCAGGCTGTATTCTGTGGCACGAGGGCTGGTTGGAAATCATGGCTTTTTGTCAGGATGTATTTGGATGGCCTCTTGATTTATCTCCCAAAAATTAAGTTGGCGTTGCTGGAAGCACTTTATTTTTGCCAGGAATATATATTCTAAATGTAATTTTATTGACTTCTATGCTTTTGCCATAAGTTTACAAATCTAATCTAAGAGAGCATGATTTCCTCAATATTTAGCATAGGAAACCCAATGTTTTCTAAAATGTAGCCTGTCAATAACTATTACATTTTTATGTTCTCTGAAGAGATGTGCCTTGGCTCTTGCTGCCCAGTCCTAGGAAAATTTTAATTTTCTAGACTTTTATATCCTGCTGTTGAAAGCACTAAAGGAAATCATGTCATCCTGGTGCCAAAATGTTGCTTACAGGGTTTGTATGAAATGGCCATTCTGCAGTTACCAGGCCACAGAGAGGCCAAGAATGGGTAGCACAGAGGTGCTGAAATAATGCATTTTTTATATTTTCAAGTTTCTTCTGCACCAGTCAACTCCAGTAGGAGTTGATTCAGTAGGAACCACGAACATTTCAATTTGCTCCCTCCAAATGGTAGTTTTTGTAATAAAAAGTGAATTTTAATGACCAGGGAAAGCTCATTTGAAACAAAGAAAGCCGTCTGTTAGTTTTATTTTGATTGACAAGCATGCCAGGGATAAACTGTTGGCTGACACTGGAACATGCCTCATCAGAGCAGTCTACAATGTCCCCAAAGTCAGCTGAAAATGTTAAATAACATAGAGCATCAGGATCTTGGAACGGCTTGAGCGACAGGAAACAAACTGTTTTTTGTTTTTCATTTGTTTTGTTTGTAGGTACAAAAAGGAATCTGGTGAGTGTTTACATCTTCCCATGACATTTTGCACTAATACTGTTGCAAACAGATTACAGAGTAGAATATTAAATAAATACCACAAAAGGAACTCCTGGTTTTCAGTTTCCTCCAGTGCTGAATGACAGTAATCCTCTCCAACAGAAGAGGGTTATTGCCATTAGTTAATCCTGTTATGTAGTTCCTCAGCAGCCTGTAACACACGTTGATAAAGACTGGGAAAATCTAAAATGTCAAACTAAGAGGCCACTGATCATCTTGACCATGAGGCTGTAGGAGCAGCCCAGAGCTGGATCCCTGCATCAGCAGGGGATTTGGCTGCTGGAATGATGATCTTGTCAGTGGCATTCCCTGTTTGCCCAGCCAAGGGATGGGTCAGTGAGTGCCAGCCTGGACACAGCTAGGTGACAACAGGCAGGATTTCAGCCTGTTTGTATCATCCTTGATGTGCCATGCCCTGCCAGAGCCCATGCAGTGAAATCTGCAATATGCAGTTTAGCCAAATCCTTGCTGTTGCAGGAGTGGTTTTGCAGACTGTGCAGTTCTTAAGTTTTTATTAAGTCCTCCCAAAAATACCAAAGTTGTGTAAGCCAGGGCTTTATTTTAAAAGGTGTAACCCAGGGTGTCCCCGGAGAGTCAGACTGTCAAAGTTGGGGCTTGTGGTGAAACAGTTAATTAATCTTTGGTTAATTTGGAATTATGAAAGGAGGGTTCCTGTGTGTTAGGGTGGGAGGTCTGTCTGGGAAGTAGAGCCTTGTCTTTCCCCAGCAGCAGAGACTGTGGAGTCAAAGCAGTCAGTGACTATTAATTGTCTTTGTTACCATAATGAAGAGGAGCCAGTTGCTTTCTTGGTCTGATGCTGCTTCACACCAATATTCTGTATGAAATCACTTGGCACGAGGGTGGTTTAAAGCACATCCTGTGTGTCTGTTCCAGAGACAGACGTGTTAATTCCGTGCTGGGAGGTTGAGGATGCTCCTCCGCTTCTCTTGCAACTTTGAACTTCATTAGAATGTGGGTGATTTGTGTGATTTCCTGTTGCAGAGCATGTGACAGTTTAAAAGTTGTTGCAGATCTGAAGGAAACTTCAGCAGAACAGCTCCCAAGTCTGTTGTCATGGCGAGAGACTTAATTCTCCTTTTCTGTTAGAGCTTTCCACTGGTTGCAGGTCAATTAGAAATGTTGGGCCCTTGTGTCATCTTTTCATGTGCACATCCACCAGTAAAATATTAGCTAAAATGTTAGCTAATAATTTTATATAATAGTGATAATTTCATAATGTAATTTTCATTAGTCATAAGTGGGACTTGAGTAATTTATACACAATAATAATAACAATAAAAGTTTTTTTAAATATATATAAAATTACATAATTTAGTATCTCGCCCAGTAAGCAATCATTAGTATATGATCTAAACAATTTAAAATACATCTAGTTCTGGCATGTTTGAATGCATGTAAGTTATTTTCAATATATTTGAAAATATTTGGAATGCTCATTTCAGCATGAAATGCATCTCTGGACCTCAAGTGTTGAACCATCAGGGTCTCTCTGGGATATCCCATTGGAATATATCCCTGGGTTAGGGTGTTGTTTTTCCTGAAGATTGCATGGTGTGGTAAAATAGAGACAATTTTGTTTTAGCTATCCAATCCATCACATCACAAACTGATATTTTTCAGAATATATAGGAATTACTCTAATTACTCTGCTTTTCCTTTAACTAAGCCTCCACTGAAAGCCTGTAGCTCACAGTGCTGCTGCTTAGAGAATGGCTCCCATTTATTTCTAGTCATAGCAATTGAAATCCAATATTTATTCATTTACCACTCAGTAATATATTTGACAGATGTGTTGAATAACTGAGTAAATTGCTGCCTTTAAACTCCTAGCCTTTTTTATTTGAATTCACAGTGTCTGGGAACACTGCTTGTAATGTAGTAGTTACAATATCTACAAATTAATGTAGTTGAGTTCCCACTTACTGTTGTGATTTGGCTGCAGATCAGATTTGTGTTTTTTTTTTAAAAACACCAAGTCAGGTTCCCTCTGAATAAGTGACTGCTGAGAGCAAAGTCAGTTCAGCAAATTCTGCAGGAGGCAGATCCATGGTGTTCCCTGCATGGAGAGCAGCTCTGGGTGTTTGGAACCTGCCAGAGGTTTTAGCTCTGGTGGGACTCTGTGGCACAGAAGAGATCCTGTGCCTGTGTCTTCTTGTTCCTCTATGAAAAACGAACGGGTGCACCCCAAATACCAAGGTGCTCTTCTTACAGGCTGCAGAAATGAACTCAGGGTCTTGAGACACCAAAAGGAGCTGTGCAGCCTGAAGTCCAGTTGCTGGCCCTGAGGAATGGAGGAGTTACTGGGCTGGAGGGATGGATTGGTGAGGGCATTGGTTCGTGTGAGGTCAGCCCTGAGATGCCAGGGGAGCAGAGCAGTTTCATTTTTTACTGTGAGGTAGATACTGAAGATCCCTGTGTAAAGGTCTCAGGTGCTCAGATTGTAAGGTAATCGTAATGTAAGGAGAGTGCACTCTTCAGTGTCCACCTAGATCTGAACTTAGGCCATGAATTCTGTATTTATGGTAATGATACAGAAATTGAAAGGTGGAGGAAAACAGTGAGGAAGAAACCCTTCAAAGTAACTGTGTAATGTTGGTGGAAAGGACTCCAACAGACTCGTGGGAGACTGATGTGCCAGGGCTGTTTGTTGAGTGCTTTACACCTCTGCAGCCTTTTGGTCACAGATACTCTGTAGAGAATCCAGTATAATTTTAGAGTGGGTTTACCCACTGTTGACCTCTCGTGTGACACTTTTGGGATGGGATAACTACATGAAGGGAACAGGTTGTGACAGGGCTGGGTCATGAGGCATCACACACAAAAGTGCAGCAGTTCTTGAGGAATGTTTCATGTTGTCCTATTGGTTGCAAAAATAATGGTCTTTAAGAGGAGGGAAAGATTCCTTGTCTTGGTTTTTTGTTTTTCTTCTGCAAGTGTTGATTCATCACTTGTGTTTTTTCAAGCCTAAATGGTGAAGTGGAGAAGTCTTTCCACTTTGTATTCCTGGCTGGTGTTCCATAACAAGTGGAGCTGCTGTGGAGGAGCAGAGCTGACTCTGCAGGTAACTGGAAGGTGGAACAAATAATTGCTTTTGTATCTGGATCAGTCAGGGGTGGAAAGCTGCTGAAAAGTTTGGTCAAACGTTGGTTCTTCTTGATGAACGAAATATGATTAAAGCCCTCCCCAACAGTGAGACCATTGTTCCTGCTCTCAAATATTATATTGGTATCAAACAGTAAAGTTTGAAAATTTAAAATAAATATTAATGAGCTGCTCTGGCCACATTTATCTGAAGAAGGGCTTGGAATGAAAGTGTGCTGCTCGTCTGCAGTCCCTATTGCAGAGGGAATTTGGTAATATCAGTTTACCATCAGTAGAGATTTTAATCTGAAGTAGAGTTTTGGGTCTTTTTTTAATCTGGAGGCAATTTTTCCTCAAATGATGTGATAAGACCATGAATAGTTTCTGCCAAGCATTAGGAGGGACAACCAGAACACACAAAGTGGGCTGAGGTTCCCTTTCCCTCCAGGTGCTCTGTTCTCCCAGTGTTTTCTAGAAGCACAAAGATGCAAATAAGCGGTGCTGATGAAAGCGTGCATTTTATTTTCTCACTTCATCTCCTGCCAGAAAAGCTTAATGGTATTTTAGAGTTGATATTACACCTCAGAAAAGGGGTAATGCATCTTTAAAAGCTAAACTACATCTTCTTTACTTTTATCAAATTCTCTATAAATCTTTCATGACAGTTTATTTAACAAAGTGTCATTGAAACTGTATAGATGATTGATGTGACCCATGTAAGATCAACATGAAATGTTTGTAAATGTCAGCAAAATGTGACCATCTAGAAGCGAGTAAGGATGGTGTTGCTGTGAAAGTGAAAAACAAACAGAAAATGTTTATCTTATTCTTTACTTTCTGGGATGAAATTACAAATTCATAGAAGTAGTATTAAATGATTTTTCTTGGACATCATACCATGAAGCAGGGAGGATGATCAAAATTTATCTTGACATACTGGGCTTCTATTATTTGCTTCTTTTTCAGTGGAAATAGTTTCTCACCTATTAAGAAATTCTAATTTCACTTCTCAGAAGAATAGTTTTAATTTGGATAAAAAAAATACTAGAAAATGGATCGTATTCTGAATAAAGTAGCTTTATTCAAGCAGCTCCTGTCATCAGAGGAGCTGGAAACAGGTCGAGATTCCCTTAATTTTCCACTTCTCTGAAGAATGCTGATCTTAGCAACACACATCTGCTTTTTACCTGTTCCTTGTCACCATCTTGTTTAACATGTTGACCTGGTAACTCCGTATCAGTTCCACGCTTCTGGCCTCAGTACAGTTGAGTAGAAAAATAGAAAAATTCTAATGGAGTACTTGTGATGAACTAATTTTTGGGATCATCTTTTTGATCTCCTTCATTGCTGACTTACAGTTTGCCAAGATCAAGGAAAACAGTGACTTTTGGGGTTCTTTAGAGCCCTTGGAATGCCCTGGGGTGTTGCATGGTAGCATATGGGGCTCACCAGCCTTTAATGGCTCATCTTTCATCCTGCAAAAAATTGCAACACAGAGCATCACATGCCCTGCAATTTATAGTCCTTTGTGCTGGTGGGTGTTCAGACACAGATAATATTCTGGGTCCACGGTGGTTGCAAGAACAAATTTCTGGCTTGTTATTTGCAGCAGCTGCCCTGTTCAGTGTGTTCTTCATGCAGGTATGATCAGCCACCAGATTTTAAGGGGCGGGGGGAAATAAATAATGAATTAGTGATAGACTTGTGTGTGTGTGTGTCTGTGTCTGTGTGTGCACGTGGTTCCTGGTTTGCTTCTCAGTTCAGGCAGCTCAGCTCTGTTACAGCTCAGGGCCCAGGCAGGGTCCCCCTCTTCATTCATAACCACACAAAGCAGCTGCAGTCCTTGTGACCAAAACTCCAAAGGAAGTTCGTGAGAGCTGGAGATAAAAACACTTTTGGTGAGCAGCCAAGGAGAGCCTGAGCCCGATGGTTTTTGTAGTATTGCAAAACTTCCCTGTTTGCCAGGACCTTCCCTCAGTGCCCAGAGATGAGGTACAGCAGCTCATAAACAGCCTGAGAAAGGGAAAAGAACCTGAAGGTGAAAATAAATCCTTTCTGGTATCAACTGGGACAAAAGCTTTTGCAAATTACTCTAATGAGCTGATAAGATAGTGTGGTGATAAAAATCTTGTAAATCAGACATGTTTGTATTGCTTTTAAATTAAACTAAGACAACATCAAAGGAAGATGATTGAAAAATTTAATATCTGAAGTGGGAGACACAAAACAAAACTGAAGGAGAGAACAACAATCAAATCCTGTGTGCTGATGCATTTCCAGATGTGATGGGATCTGAGCACAGAGGTTGTAGTTGGATTAGCCACTTCCCTGGAGCTACTTTTGCTATTCCTGGCCTTTTTTTTTTTTTTTTTTTTTTTTTTTTTTAATTCCCTATGAGACACTTTAAGTTTTCAGATACGTAGATACAAATATCACATAGGCTGTATGTATTTAAAATGGGTTTACTGGAGATGCAGTATTAGCTATTTACAGAGTAGTGCAACAGCGCCTCAATGATGTGACATCGTCTGGGAAGTGGAGAATCTTTGGCATTTCTCTGGGAATACAGGACTTTGTGCTTTATTGACAATAACACTGGCATCAGAACCTCAGGAACAGCCTTATTCAGGAGCCAGGATGCAGTGGGGTTATTCTGGTATCTTTAATAACCGCAGTGCCCTGATCTAAAAAAGTATTTCTTCAAATAAACTTAAAAGATTTTAAAAGCTACTTAACCATTTTTGGAAGAAGCAGTGAGTAGTTCTGGAGCTGAATTTTGTTCTTTGTGAAAGGGGTGTGTGTGTCTGCATAAACTTTGATANATTTTAAAAGCTACTTGACCATTTTTGGAAGAAGCAGTGAGTAGTTCTGGAGCTGAATTTTGTTCTTTGTGAAAGGGGTGTGTGTGTCTGCATAAACTTTGATACCAAATCCTGAGTGCAGATGAGCAGGTGTGTGACAGGAAATGCAGAGTGAACTGTGAGAAAAGCTGCAGATCTGAGTTACATGTAAACTGCCTTCATTTCAAAGTAACCTACATTCGGTAGTTTATTTTTTAATCATAATTAAATAATAATCCAGCATATGGTTATCATAAAAAATACAGGAAGTAGCTGGAAGTTAAAAAGCAGAGAGCTTGTGAGTTCACACTGGTGTTTTAACTGGCCACCGGTGACAAAAAAGGCATAAAGAAAGCAATAATCAAAGGAGACAGGGTTATATAACAAATAATTCAGAGGTAAATATGGATTGCATGGATTTTGGGGGGTGTGCACAGGCAGCAGAGGAGCCGTGGTGCTGCACAGTTGGTTATGATCCCTGGCTGCCCTCGGTTCCCTCCCAGTCCTGGCCTGCCAGACAAACGCCCCTCTGCGCCACTTGGATCCCCTGCACCACGAGAGCACCACTATTCTTACAACCCTGGTAATGAATATGCAAATATCATTACATTAATTGGCAGTTACAGTTCTCTGTGCTCTCGCAGCACAGAGGATTCTGAGCTGTTAATAGAAAAGCAAAGAAACTGTGGCCCGTAGGCGACCAATGTAAAATTATACTTTATTTTCCCTTCCTTCCTTGGCACTGCAGTTCCTGGGTATGTGTTGCACGTGTCATTATGTTCTGTGAAACTCTAAGAATCTCTCTTAGCTCAAATTCACTTTTGACACAAGTTCAAATCAAAATCCTTCAGCACACCAACCCCTCTGTGTGTTGCTGGTCTGCAGGAAAGCAATGATGGAAGCAGAAAGGGAAAATGAAAAACATTTTCTGTTTTCAGATGCCCTCAGCATATGGATGATTCTGCTTCTTCCATGGCTCCTCGTATTTTAATGTGAAGTATTGGTTCAGAGATTTAAGGAAGATTTTTCCTTCTTTCTTGGCTAATTTGGGGAGAAGATAAAGTGTGCTGGGTAGTGCTGGAGCAGTGTTACTTTCTGGTGTTTGACCATACATATTTCTGGTACTTAGAGCACAGAGAAATCATGGGAATTCCTTTTTATCATGGGTGTGCCTGATCCTTAAAGCCTAAGATTTTTTAAGGAAAAAAGGGACTTTGATCTCTAAAATCCCACCTGAGCTGTGGCTTCCTGCTGCACTTAATTTCTGTAATTATATAAAGCAAGTCATTTTCAAAGATAATAAAGATGAGTTTCTTCAGTTTTCTCAGCTAAAGGAATAAGTAAAATGAATGTACAGTTCTGAGTGATGTTTAGTTCTACTGTGTCTTCTGATCACTTTCTGCATTACATCCTTGATGTACATTAAACATTAAAAATGTAGAAATTGTTCTAAAAATGACTGTGTAGGGTTTTTTGCTCAGCAGAAAGGAGCACTGATGGCTTGAACTAGCAGCTGACCAGTCCAAAATCTCAGTGGTAATAGCTGGCTTAGACTTTAGTCTTTAACTGGAAAATAAAAATTAAACTGTAAAAATCTGTTTGAATGTAGAGAAAACTGAAATACCTAGAAATGTACTTCCTTGTCACAGTTATACAGGCAAAATGACACATTTCTGCGACTTGCTGTTGTAAGAGACACACATAATTTAGTGACAAGCATCTTGGACATCTGAGGGTGAATGCTTACTTTGAAGGGCACCTGGGGGTTTGACCATTAGTTCATGGCTTTTTTTCCTGAGAGAGAAATATTGAAGGTGAAACCCAGCAAGGCTTTTCCTGACAGAACTCCAGGGTGAAGTACTTGAGGAACCAGAGGAGCCCTCTTCTGATGGGAAGTTATGGCTCAAACCATCTGTCTGTTCCAGCTATCAGAGGGAAATTGTAGATGTGGTTTAACGTTATTTAAATTTTTAAAACTTCAGTTTAATGTGTATACAGTAAAAATCCGAGATGCATTAACGTATGGAAGGCTATTAATTTAGAACAGTTTTCATCTTCTGTTTTGAAGCCAGATGTTTGTAGGTGTCACCTTCCAGTCTAATGAAGGTTTAAATGACTTTCTCCCCCCCGCTTTTACCAGTGCACAACTTCATGTGAAGAAAGATCAATTCCCAGAGGCCTGCAACATGCGGCCGTGCTGGATGAAGGAGAAGTTGTCAGTGCCATTTGCTCATCATGCAGCTTCTTGCAAGGATTTAGGACAAACAGGTGTTGTTAACAAACGGGGTGTAGAGGTGGTAAGGAAACACCAAACTGAACTGTCTTCAGGGACTGGCCAGGGCAGCCAAAGCAGAGTCAGGGAATGAGGAGTGGGTTTCCCACAAATTCATTATGTTTGGTTAAGAGAAGGGAAGATGCATTTTGGAGAAATGGCAAAAAAACTTTGTGGTGCCCTAAGTCAGATCTGCAGGCAGAGTGTGGTTCAGGGAGTGCTGTGGTCAGGGCTGGTGGTCACAGCTGGCCGTGTCCAGTGGGCACGAGGGTGAGCCTGCAGAGCTCAGTCCTGCCAAAGGCTGCTGCTGTCTGCCCAGGAAGCTGAGGGGTGCTGGGCAGGGACCTTCCTCCACAATTTCCATCCTGAACGTCACTTGAGAGCCCTAGATTTTCAGTTTTTTCCTGTTGAGCTGTAGGTACAATGCAAGTCCAGTCACTCTGTGTGAAGTGAATGGAGCTCTCTGGCAACTTCCTGCATGTGCCAGAGGGTGCCAGCTCTAGAAACTATGTCAAACTTTAATTAAAATAAACCAATTATTTACCAGCTACTGTGGGACAGATGTTCTCAAGTTTTTTTTGCAACGAACTGTACAACACCAAGACAGGTAAACTTTCAGGGCAGTCAGTAATTCAATTAATGCATGAAGTCACGTCCCTTTTACTGCTGGTTTTGCCTCTGGTGTATTTGTCATCTCTGTACACTGGTGGTCTCACAGATTCATTTTAGGATGTTTTGTTTCCTTACATGCAGTATGTATAATTACTTTCGAATAGTTACACACAGAAATAATAGCAGTAGGTTGGAAAGTTCCAGGCTCTGGAGTTTTTCTGCAGAGTGCAGCTACTCCATGCACTATTTCTAACAGTGCAGCTCTTCTGTGAGCTGCTGGGGAACCTCTCCTGTGAGGTGGAGCTCTGGGGAGGGTTGGGAGTGTGCCTGTGCCGCTCCTGTGTTGTGACAAGGCGTCACCGAGAAGGGCCCAGCCCCCAGCGAAACGCCGTCATTACAGAGCGTGTTTATAAAACAGCAGCCAGGAAAACGTGTCAGTCACTGCAGGCAGCCGTGACAGAATTCGGGGAGGAACGGGCTGGGAGGGTGCGACGCGAGGAGCCGAGCGCGTCCCAGAGCTGCGGAGCCATCGGGCGCTGAAAGGACTCCAGACCTCTGGTGTGTCACCAGGGGGAGATTGCATGGCTTGGTGGTTGTTGTGTATTGACATCTCGTGTTTCATGGACTGTTAATGCTGTAGAAATCTGTAGTTTTTTGGGTTTTTTTTATGTGTAATCTTGAAGCGATGACTGATGTTGAAACAGTTCCTTCCCTTTCCACCTAAAAGTTCCTCTTAAATTCAAGTTAAAAGAGAATTGAGAGAAGACAGAAAGTTAAATCAATCCTGAAAAGTGGGAACTCAGAAATCTCTTCCTCAACCAATCATGTCAGCATTGCTTTCTTGGGATTTTTAAGAATCACTGTAATTCTTCAGTTGTCAAAAATTTTCCTGGAGAGGCAGTTGAGTGTATGAAAAAGTACATAACCCGTGTCTGATTGTCCTTTGAAACAGACAAATCTCACAATCCACAGGCTGTATGGAATTTTGAAGAGGGGTGTCTTTGCATTGTAAAAGTGGATTTAATGCTTGTGAAAATTCTGGAAGCACAGTGAAGTGTTCTGCTGTTAAAGGGAAGTTAATACTTGGACAGAGTTGTGTTCCATGGTTGCTTCAGTTGGTCTTAACTCCTCAGCAGAGGTAGAACTACATCACCTCTCATCAGTCAGAGAGTCACTGAGTAGCTGGTGCTGTCATCAGCTCTGGTATTTATTCTTTATTCCATAACTCTCTTAATTAATTCCATTACGTTATGCAAACTTAAAAATCATAAGATATCCACAAATTGTTATGCATTTATATTTATGCAGTGGCTTTAATAGCAGCTCATTGCTAAGCAGAAACAAACTGCTTAAAGTAATTTTTTAAAACATTTGGTGGAAGAACAGAAATACTAGGCTAGTTTTAATCATGTAATGTAAAGCATACAAGAAATGGAGCAAAATCTCAGCGAGTGTAAGGGATAAGCATTAGCTTAGTAACAAGACTGTAACAAGTGGTTATTGCTTTAGCCTTTCCCCTTTGGAGATGTGAATTTAAGACCTGCTTGAGGCTGCAGTTAATGAAGTCAAGTGGTTTCACACGTTCTGCTTGGTGCAGTTGTCAGAGTTGGCCCTAAAAGGTCCTGGGCTGGGCTGGCAGATGCGTGGCAGGTCAGTGCTGGGGTGCAAGAGCTATGGGAGGGAAATAACACCTTTAGTTGGTATTTCAGTCCCTTGGTACATTTATAATCAGCATGTTAGTGGAATATTCAAAAAAAAGAAACAGCCAAGGAAGAACATGAGATTTTGCTGTTGCACTTCCATGAAGCACTGCTGTGGTTATTGGATGAGCAGGAAATCGCCGCCACTGACATGGGCGTTTGTTCCAGAGACTCTGTGGTCTAAGACAGCAGAGCAAGATGAACTGAGTGAGCAAAGAAAATGCACAACGGAGGTTTTACTGAGACTGCTACATCATTGTGACAAGCTGTTGAAAAACTAATCTAATTACAGATACATATATTTGTTTCACGGATTAATTTTCAAGTCATAAGCTACCTTGTGTTCCCAGTGTTAGATGCTTAAAGATCAATGTCTAAGCCCCAAAAAAGAGTATAAAGCAGGATGTAGAAGCAGGATATGTGAATCAGTGTTGGGTTTGATACTTCTCCCATGTAGTTTCTGAGCCTGTTGGTAGCGTGTTGGTTGTGCTCTCGTGGTTTCTTGAGTTCTTCGTTGAATCACCACTGTCCTGTTGTCAAACCACTGCAGATGTGGGAACAAGGAGGATGACACTGGGCTGTGGATGTACAGACATCCATGAGACAGCTGTAGGGATGAAGGACCGTGGTTCAGATCAGCCAGGAAATGTCAGATGTTTGGACACTTGGGTGTGCCAGCTCTGCTCTGCTCTGCTGCTGGAGCAGCTCACATAAATACTGGAGTATAGAGTGGTTATGGATATATTCTTCTTCAGGTAATGATGCTCTTGAAAGGAAATGTTCCTCACATGTATATGAGATGTGCTTATCTAAATATGTTTTAAAGTGATAGAAAATTACTGGGAAAATTTCCTAAGTCAGAATACATTCAAACATGTATAAACTTGGATAAATTTTTGAACACTTAAAGGAGATATTTTGTTCTAACTTAGCGTGACCCTTAACGGCACAAAGAGAGTCTTGTGAGCAGGGAAGGAGCCAGAAATGCCCCCAAGCAGTATTTATTACTTACTAGTAATCAGCAAGCAGAAGCCATCCCTGGAGGGATTTAAAAGCTGTGTGGATGTGGCACCTGGGGACATGGGTTAGTGGTGGCCATGGCAGTGCTGGGGGAACTGTCGGCCTCGATGGATCGAAATAAATGTGATTGTGTGCTTCTGTGCTTTTGTTTGAGGAAATCCATGAGGGGGCCTGGCTGCCTCCAGCAGCATCAGGAGACTTTGGCGTGTTCCACGACACGAGGAGCACGGGCTGAGGTTGGGTTGCTCCAGGACTCCCCAAATGTTGGTCTCCAGCTGGCAGACTGAGCCGAGCAGGATCCGTCCCGCCCGGGGAGGTGTCTGAGGAGCTGGGGGCGGCGAGTGGCGGCGGAGGAGGAGCAGCAGATGGAAGTGTCTGTCCCCGGGCCCGCGGGCGCCGCTGGAGCGTCTCCGAGCGCCTGTTGGCAGCGGCGCTCCCCGGGCACCGCGCTGCCTTCAAAACACCACTAGCTGATGAGTTGTGTGCAATATGCAAATGGGAATGCATAAATCTCCTGAATGACAGCTTAATTTATGTGAACCCTTAAGAATGTGGGATTAGATTTTAATTAAATATCTTCAAAGGCACCCTGACTTACTCAGATTTTTGGCGGCTGTCGTTTTGAGAGTTTAGGAGGCGACAAAATCCAAATTTTAAATATATTATTTACTGTATTTTCTTATAAATAATCATTGGACAAAAGTCTCATATATATATATCTTGGGTGCATGTATTTCAGGGACTATTAGATAAATCCTATGATGGTAATAATAATAAAATCAAAGTACCATGACACTAGTTTGAGCTTAAATAATTAGTGTCACTGGTTCACTTGTTCCTTTATGTTTAAAATGGGTAAGCATCCAAGTTAAAGCTGCTGTAAATGTTTAATGTTTCACATTCAAGAAGTACCTTAAACTTGTGAAAACAAGTGTTTGCATTTTAATGGTTACTGTTGCTGGAGTTGTTACCCCAAATGTGATGAGTTGATTGTTTGTGCTAGGGCAGTGAGAGCCAAATCCAGCTTGGCTGCCTCAGCCAGTCTGTGGCAGCTGCAGGAGATTATCTGCATGGGCTGAGCACTTTGAGGTACCAGAGTATGAACAGTGGGTGTCTAATTCCCTGGTTCCTGGAAGGAGCAGGTTATCCTGCCCTGGAACCAGCAGATGACAGGAGCAGTGGTTGAAGCTGGAACAAGCTGGGTCAGCAGAGCCATGGGGAGTATTAGCCTAGTGCATATTTTGGTGTTTTGCTGGACAGAGCTTATCAGTCTGGAAGAAAGGAAACCAGTGTGATAGGAAGAAGAGGTAAGAAGACAGCAAGATACTTCTGCTTGGAATTTAAGTATATTTAAAGTCACAGTTAGACCTGAATCGTGTCATAGTCTTAAAATTCTTTCTACAAAGATAAAGCAGTTAAGCTTAGCAAGATACTTTCTCCAGCTCGGTCAGTTAATGTTGGCTTTGGCAGTGCTGGGTGAACACTTGGACTTGATGGTCTTCAAGGTCTTTTCAATCAAAATGATTCTACTATTCTGTATAGAAAAAAAAAAGGAACTGTGTTACCCATTCATGATAACCTTTCATTTAAACAAGGAAGTAGTTAGTGAGGGTGAGGAAACACTGGCACAGGGTGCCCAGAGAGATGATAGATGCCTCATCCCTGAGAACATTCAAGGCCAGGCTGGGGGGGGCTTGGAGTAACCTGATCCAGTGGAAGGTGTCCCTGCTCACTGAGGAGGGTTGGACTGGATGGTGTTTAAAGGTCACTTCTGACCCAAACCATTCTAGGATACCCTTTCTGTATTATTTCTGTAGTGTTTCCATTTGTTTTGCCCCACCCTGCTCACACCCACTGGACCCTTGAGGTGAAGTTCCAGCTCTCTCTTTTGGGGGTTTGAATTGTCCTCTGCCCCACGCTCTGGGCAGGTCCTTGCTCCTGATTTGGGGCAGAGCAGGGATCTCCTGTTTTCCATCAGCTCCCATCTGGGAGAACCTCTGGGATGGTGTGATGGTGTCAGAGCTGGCTTTCTATCCAGGGAGAAGCAGTGACAGGAAGGGGCAGGAGCTTCATTTCCTCCTGTCTTCTGGGTCATTCTTTATTTTCTTTATGTATTTGATACCATAATACTGGCCCAGGGAAGGTAGCAGGGATGAGAGATTTTCCAGTGGTGGGAAAACAGACTTGAGACTGTAGGATAGATTTAGTGCATGTGGGGCCGAGAGCAGACTTTGGGGGATATTCTAGAGGCAAATCATTGGGAAATATTGAGCAATTGGTGTAGATGTTGATTAAAAACATAAATGTGGAAGGAAATAGATTTTGAACCTTGTATTTCACAGGTTTTTGGTTGCAAACAATTTCATTTTTTATCTATCTTAATTTAAATATTTGCTCCTGATGTAATACAGTTGCAAAATAGGTTACTCTGGTGAATACAATGCACAAATTAAGCTGCCTTTTTCAGTTTTGTTTTTGGTGCAAGTCCTTAACCACAGCCCTGGTGAGCTGTTCCTGCCGGTTCCTGTGTCTGTGCCGGCGGTTGGCAGCGTGGTTGGTTATCAGGATTGGAGCTCCCTGCTCAAAGCATTGGCTGTTGCATAAACCATGATAGCACATGAAAGAACAAACAGTTGCTGTAATGGCAGTATTTTTTAATGGCAAAAAGTAAATAAAATCTCTAGATACGGTGCTTTTTTATTGTTGAGAGTAAGGACTGGGAATTTGTTGAAGTAGGGTTGTAGGGTGGATACATCGGGGAGAGATTCTGAGGTTCACCAAGGAAACTCTTCTAGGTCAAAGAGGAAGAACAAAAAAACAATACAGAGGAAAACCCATCACCTGAATAGGGCACCAGAAGTGCACTAGGAGTTTGAGAAATATTCTCATAGAGTGGGGCAACATCTAAGTCTAAGCCTTTTTTAATATGTTTTTACTGGGTTTTTTTTGTAGGCAGAACTTTTCTACAGGTGACCACTTCTTTGCAGCCTTGTGGACCTTTTATATTTCACAATATCTCCCTGACACGGGCAGATCTGTGGGAATATGTGAAGGCAGAGTCTATTCTGTACATCTTTAAATCTTTATTTGGGCACTGATGGATAATGTTTGCTAAATATCTTATTACTGCCTTTTTAAATTATGTTGACCAATTCCTATTAAATTAATGTTTCCTGTCATTATGGCTGCATTTAAAACTGCAGCCTTTAAAACTTTAAAATTCCAGTAAAAATTGGTGTATAGATAAAAGCATGGCAGTGAATGCCATTTATTTCTGAGCATTTTTTATGTTACATTGCTTGTGATCAAGAGCTGTTTTAAATAATGAGATTGAAAAAGTCAAGTTAAAAATAACTCTAAAACACATAAAGGCTGCTGATGGAAAATTTAAATATATAAATATAGAATTGTTAAATATCAAGGTAAAATTCAAATGTAGAAAATAGTACAGGCCAGTGCATTTCTTTTCTGAACAACTTCATGTTGATTCTTATTTTTAATTTTGCCCGGTTTTAAGTTTTGAAGGAGTTTGGGTAAAGAAAACCTGCTTTGGGAAATCTGCAGTTGAATCCTGACAATTAATACAAATTTTAGACTCTAGGGAAGTGTGGCAGATCCGAAGGTCTTTACTGAAAACATAAATGCTAATAGTAGATGGCAGAGGTTTTCTGGACTTTAATGTGCACATAAGTCATTGACTGTGCATCTTTTGGCTGGAAAGTTAGAACTGATGCCCAGGGATTCACAGGGATAGCAGGAATTGTCCATAACAGGAGGGAAATGCTCTTTGAAGTGTGTGACTGCAGCCAATCTGTTTTGAACTGACTTGGAAATACACGGTTATTATGGAATTTAAATTTAATTTAAATTTTGATTTGATTAAATTTGATTTTAATTTAAATTTCAAACCATTTTTACACTGTGCAGAATTGCTGTTATCACTATTAGAAAGTTAAAAATGAACATGCTCCAGCACTGCATTATTGTAAGGGAAGTCCATTTTACTTCATTAGGAAAGAATGTTTTAAGAAATGAAAATTGGAAAAAATAATTTTAAAGCTTCAGTATTTTATTTTTGTTTTTCCCAGGAAATGTCTACATCCAGTAATAATAAAAACCAATGAGTAAATAAACAGTGAGAACATGCTTACCAGGCACCAGACTTTGAGATTTCACGGAAAAGAAATCGGGCTTACAAGGAATTACTGAAAAAATGTTCTTGTACGTTTTCCTGTGAGATTTCAGCACTGCAGCCTAAGCAGAATTTCAACCCAGACAGATTTGGTGTGGTTTGAAAAGAAATATCTTCTGTTGTATTTGAAAAAGAATCAAGTTATGTACTTTGCACTTCTTCTAATGCCAATCAGTCACGGTAGAGTAATGCTTTGGAATAACTGGGCTCTTTTAAGTATCACTGGAAAATAACCTTTCCAGTTAGCTGAGGAGTTTGTTCTGTCGTTAATATTTGCTTTAGGAAAAGCTGTGCAATTACAGCTGGGAGGGAAGGAAGGAGCAGTGCTGGAGGAGAAAACTGAAAGTGCTTCAGCATCGCTGTTCTCAGAAGGGAACCGAGGTGTCACACCAAGTGATGTTCCTCACAAAGCTCTGCCCTGTGCCTGAAATCTGAAATGCTTCTCTGGATGTTCGGAAAGAATCCCAAATAGTAAAGGGTGGAGTGGGGAAATCTCTGCAAAGGCTGGTGGGTTTCAAAGCTGTGTAGTCAGGGCAGTGAAATCTTAACGGGTTATTTCACTGTCCCAGCTCTGCCCCACAGGTAATCCACAGGGACTGAGGAATTCTGTGCCTTTTTACCATTTCACATTTAAAAGTAGTTGATCTCTACGGTGCCATTTCAGTGAAAAAGTTGTGCTGGTTTTGCTGTATATGCAAAGATGTGTTTTATGTGGAGCAGTCCTTCCACATCTGCTACTTGCTGCACAGAATACAGTGATGTAGATCTTAATTTTTTGTTTGAAATCAGCCCATTCTTACAACTTGATCATTCTGACTGCAGTGCTTTCAGTTCCCTCTAGCTTGGGAATATCTTCCTTGTAATTAGGTGATTTAGGAATCCATGTGCAGTTCCAGGTACAGCCATGCAGGAGCAGATGAGTTTGGCCAATTTCTGCCTTTCCTGACGTGATGCTTCCAGGCTGCAGCCCAGCAAAACGTTGGGTATTTTCCTTGTTTTATCACATCTGCCTAATTTGCAGTCTTTTATAACACCTCAGTGTCTCTCAGCATATTAACATTGCAGATGTTGCCTCTCTATTGGAGGGCTAAATTTTCGTTGTTTTTCACACTTCATTAATTTTGCTTTTTGAAAAAATTGAATTAATTTTTAAGCTGCTTTTATTCACTCAGATCTCACTGAAGGGTTTTGTAATCTTTCCCCTCTCCTGTTGATGCAGTCTCTTCTTTGAGCTGTTTTAAACTTCCCTGCTTTCTTTTCTGAATGTTTATGAAGATATTAGAGTTAGAGCTAAATCACTTTATTGCTGATTTTTCAAGGTAGCTCCTCTCCATACCATAATTTGCTGTTTCAGTCCGTGAGTGCTCACATTCATACTCATCTTTTATTAGACCAAGGCACTCTGTTAGTTGATTTTTCCCATTAAAGGGTCTGAATGTACTGCATCTTCCTTTTCCCCCCATATATCAATTAAATCTGCAACTCCCTTTCTAAAAAGATTTTATTCTGCCTAATGGCAACACCACCCTGTGCTGCTGTCAGCCTGAGATCTTTCTTTTTATGGTTGTTTAAGTATTTATCAGAAGCAGAAGTTATTTCTCCAGGTCAGTAATTACTGGACCTACCTAGACTGGAAAGGAACACAGAACAGATTTTCATGCTTCCTTATCTGTGCTCCTTGAAGGTGTTTCTTGCAATAAAAGCTATTCTTAAAATTAAGGGAAAACAAGTCATTGACCTGGAAACTAATTACATTGCTTGAACTCAAGTTTTGACTTTTGTTTATTTTTAATAAAAAGGAAAATTATTAGTTAAAAATACTACTTAGAAACAATTACTTGAGCAGCTGGCAGTTTTGCACTGAGGTGATGGGACTGTTTTAATGTTTTGTTGATACAGAGCTGAAGCTGCCCCCTCATTTCCAGTGCAGTGCAAGGTGAAGTTTTTGGTTGTAGTTATTTAAGTGTCTCTACTTTGGGCTTTAAAGGCAACCCAAATGATGCTAAGCAATAAATTCTGTGGGATTATTGTGCAAGGAAATTATAATAACCCTGCCAGAACTGTGAGGGGCCTACAGGTTGTAAGTGTGCCCTACAGAAATTCTCTGTATTCCAACATACTCTGCTATATGATGTAGCACATGGGGTACAGTTAAAGGCTTTGTTGCCTTTTATTCATATTTATCTGTCTTTATCCATCTCTTGAAATAGTGCAAGTCTGATTTTGTGTTCCATATCACTGGTAATGCCAAATTACTTGCTTCTTCTAATGAAATTTCTCTTCTGAATTTTTCAAAAAACCCCAAAAACACTCTGAAGCTGTTATATTTCAAGGAAAGAAATGTATATCTAAAATGATAGAAATTGTTAATTGTGGTACACATTGAATTATCTGAACAAGAGCAGGCCAGATGTCCATCACTGTAGAATTAAGTTAAGCAGTTGAATTTATTGTCAAATCAGTCAGTTTACTGTGTGATGTATTTGATAATTCTCCTAAGTTAATTAGTTCCAAGCAGATCTTTTATGGCACTATGGCCTGGCTGTAAAATAATGCAGCTGGGTTGTTTTCAAATGGGAGAGTCTTCTTCTGTCATTTCTCTACAGCTTTAAAAAATATCTGAGTGTTATCTGGAATAAGGCTAAGCTGGAATTTCTGTCACCAGTTTAGTCCAAGGTGATTATTCCAACTTGAGAATGTCAACAATTACCCAGTACTCATGTTTAATTAGTAAAAGGGAAGCACCTGTATTTGCAGAGGAAAAGACTTCAGGATTAGACTGTACAAATTCAAGTTGTAACAAAAGACAAGAATGAGCATATTATTCATCCTTGGGGAAAATCAGTCACTGGATGGGCTCAGCTCACAGGAAAAATGAAACAAATAATTCTTTTTGCCTCTGGTCCCTGTGCTTTTGTACTGATGCATATCAGTAATGATGTTTACAACTGCTTGGTCTGTCCAGCAGCAAAACAAAAGAATTAAGAGCACTTCTGGTGATTAGACAGGCCCGTAGCACTCTGGCTTTAATATCTCAAATTTTACACTTGACGTATCATTGCCGACTGAAAAATGTGACTTTTTATTTATTTTCTTTAAATCGCTTTCTTTAAACCACCATCTGGTTGAGGCATTAAAACAGGCAATATTGCTCTAAGAGTTTTCTTAAGACCTTTCTTTGGCTGTTAATTGCACATTTATAATTATGTTCTTACAAAAAGATAAAAGAGTTTGGAAGGATTATTCTTGGCAGCAGACCTGAGGTTGAAAACCTGCTGGTTTAATGTGTAAATTATAATGTGCGCAGTTGTGAAGAGTGGTTTTGTGAAATGCTCGAGTAAGCTCAAGAACCTAAGAGAGCTGTCAGAGAGTTTGCACTCGTAAGGGGCTAATGTTCATTTCAAAACAACTCATAATATGCTGTGCCTGAAGGCTAAATGAGCAGTTTAACTTAAACACAATCACCAACTTTCTGGAAGACAGATAAAGGAAACAATTGTTCCTCCAGCAAACTTAGAGAAATGAAAAAAACAGCCTCACTTTGATGCCTGTTTAAAATCATTAATTTTCCTGTAAGTTAATGTAAATTGAGGATTAAACAGAAACTGTTACCATCTGACCCTTATAAACTAAACTTCTGTGTGGCTCATCTATTTGAAGTCAAATCTATCCATACATCTAAACAGGAAACTGAATGAAAACATTTTTTCTTTTCATTTCCTATATCCTGCAAACTTTTTCAAAGCCTATTTCCTTTTAAAAGTTAGGCTGCATGCTTAGAAAGCTCTTTTTTTCCCCTCCTGTGATCATAAACTTAACCAGCAGTTACTAAGCAGAGGATTAGGAGAGGGTGATCTCTGGACACTGAAGTTTATCCATCTGAAAATGTTTCTAAATTACCATCTTTGCAGATGGTTTTGGACTGTGTGTGAGGGATCCAAGCTCTGGGATAGGGTACAAATACTGTAATTATTTCAGTGTGAATTCATGACTAAGTGGCAAATGCTGGGGATTCAGGACTATGAGGTCTCCCTAAAGCTCAGGGTGATTTCCACCTTGTAAGATCTGTATTTCCCTGTCTGTAGGGACATTGATGTCTAGAAAATACTTAGCACTCTAGGGATGAAATGACTACGTATTAGATTATTATTATTATTATTATTATTATTATTATTATTATTATTATTGCTGTTCTTTATTTACTGCAAGGATAAATGACACAGCTCTGATCCTCACCACTGAGGTCTAAAGATTGTTGATGTTTAAAAAGGTGGTAAATATCAAACAGGGATGGCTGTGATCCCTCACGTTTCAGGGATTCAGAGCATGTGGTGATAGGAAGCTCTTCCTCCAGTGAATGGGTTTGGGTTTTTGTGTATCTGTGCTTGACAAAAAACTCATCTTAATGAACTGAATTGTTTCATTATCAGATGTTCCCATGTCAAAACTGCATCATTTTCTCCCTGGTCAGTTAAGCCTCACCCAGCAGAGCGAGTTTGAAGTCAGGTCCTTCAGTCAGATAATGGGACTGGAAAGGGCAGACCCTGGAAGGATTCACAGCCCTGACCCTTCCTCTTGGTCACGGCCCTGTCCTGCCTTCCTGGCCCTGGGAGCAGGGTTGGCTCCCAGTATGAGTTGTTTTTTCCTAGATAACAGATAGGCAGCAGCTTCTGGTTGTGTATTGAGTTTCCAGAGTCGGTGCTTGTGTCCTGCGAACCTGAATTACCTGCAGAGCTGACACCGAGTGCTGGCTGTGGACAGATGAGAGGTGTGCAGTGTTCCCAGGTGTGCAGCATTCCCAGATGTGCAGCGTTCCCAGGTGTGCAGCGTTCCCAGGTGTGCAGCGTTCCCAGGTGTGCAGCATTCCCAGGTGTGCAGCGTTCCCAGGTGTGCAGCGTTCCCAGGTGTGCAGCGTTCCCAGGTGTGCAGCATTCCCAGGTGTGCAGCGTTCCCAGGTGTGCAGCGTTCCCAGGTGTGCAGCGTTCCCAGGTGTGCAGCATTCCCAGGTGTGCAGCGTTCCCAGGTGTGCAGCGTTCCCAGGTGTGCAGCGTTCCCAGGTGTGCAGCATTCCCAGGTGTGCAGCGTTCCCAGGTGTGCAGCGTTCCCAGGTGTGCAGCGTTCCCAGGTGTGCAGCATTCCCAGGTGTGCAGCGTTCCCAGGTGTGCAGCGTTCCCAGGTGTGCAGCGTTCCCAGGTGTGCAGCATTCCCAGGTGTGCAGCGTTCCCAGGTGTGCAGCGTTCCCAGGTGTGCAGCGTTCCCAGGTGTGCAGCATTCCCAGGTGTGCAGCGTTCCCAGGTGTGCAGCGTTCCCAGGTGTGCAGCGTTCCCAGGTGTGCAGCATTCCCAGGTGTGCAGCGTTCCCAGGTGTGCAGCGTTCCCAGGTGTGCAGCGTTCCCAGGTGTGCAGCATTCCCAGGTGTGCAGCGTTCCCAGGTGTGCAGCGTTCCCAGGTGTGCAGCGTTCCCAGGTGTGCAGCATTCCCAGGTGTGGGAGTGTTCCCAGGTGTGCAGCATTCCCAGGTGTGCAGCGTTCCCAGGTGTGCAGCGTTCCCAGGTGTGCAGCGTTCCCAGGTGTGCAGCATTCCCAGGTGTGCAGCATTCCCAGGTGTGGGAGTGTTCCCAGGTGTGCAGCATTCCCAGGTGTGCAGCGTTCCCAGATGTGCAGCATTCCCAGGTGTGGGAGTGTTCCCAGATGTGCAGCATTCCCAGGTGTGCAGCGTTCCCAGGTGTGGGAGTGTTCCCAGATGTGCAGCATTCCCAGGTGTGGGAGTGTTCCCAGATGTGCAGCATTCCCATGTGTGCAGCATTCCCAGATGTGCAGCATTCCCAGGTGTGCAGCATTCCCAGGTGTGTGGGAGGGTGCAGGTCATGCTTTACACTTCCCAAGTGTTTATCATTGTTTTTCTCCCCTCTTCACATGTTAGTGAGGACATTGGAAGTTAATAAGGACATTGGAAGATTGAGGGAGCAGAGAAACACAGAACTGTGGAATTTGCCCTTGTTGAACAAACAGCATCCAAACAAGATGCTGCACATGCCACAAGTGTCATCTTCTGCAAAATCTCTGTTTCCCTTGTTTTTGCAGTTGATTAAATAGTATTTAGTAGTAGTATTTAGTAGTATTCTTTGTTGTATAAAATCGGAGTATCTTGGACTGGTGTGGTGGGAGGGGACAGCTAACTTTGTCATGTTAGAGCATGACCCCCTTGCACTGAAAGGAAAAAGGGTTCTTTTAGCAACTTTCAGGGCAGCAAGATAGGACTTAAATGAATTTGGCTCTGGACCAGATAATCCTCTTTTATTGATGTTAAACCACTGACCACAGCAGTACAAAAGAGGCTTTATTTGTACTACACTTCTTCTTTCATGTTTCCAGTCATAAAAATAAATATGTCTTACTAGAAAAGAAAAATTTTACTTATTTACTTGTTTGCGTGCTGGGAGGCATTAAGTATTTCCTTTTTTTTTTTTAGGGGAAGTGTGTCACTTGCATTTAACTCAGATAAAAATGAAGGAAGATAAAACTAATTTAATTTTAGAACGTAATTTTTTTTATTTGTTGAACAACTGTTTTAAAATGGATAGCCTGCTGTGAAAGAAACAAAGCACCTCAACAAAGCAGGAAATCAATAGCCACAAGAAAGCCTAAAGAAAATGAATGCATACAGTGAGCAAGTGACACAGAAATTACTTTCTGGTGTAAGAATGGTAATAATAGAATGCATATGGAGGGGATGAATAACATGATAGAAATATACATAGAAAAGACATGTTCTCTATTTCTAGTTATAAATAATGACCTCTGTGTTACAGTATTTAAACTTTGAAGGGTCTAGATGGTGGTTTTCTTCCTGATTTCCCCACCCCCCAGTCCTAGGTAAATATTTATGCTTGCAAAATTTAGTAGGCTGGCCGCCATGGAAACGTATGTCTTTCATTTATCTCCAGGAAATCTGGTTACAAACACTCTTTTACTTGAATTCTTTCAGTCTTTTTCAGCAGCTTTTGAAACAACCTCTTGAGTGAGGAGCAGGAGCTGTGTGTGGGACATGTGAGGGGATTCTGTGGCAGTCCATGGCGGGGCTGTGTTTGCCCAGAGGTGGATGGTGCTAGGAGGCTGCACCACAGAAATTTTGGGAGAGTCAAACCCTTGGGTCTGAAGGGAAGTCTTTTAAAGGCATCAGCAGCAGGTACAACTTGTCTGCTCAACTGTTGTGTCTACTCCAGGACATACTTGAGTTCAGGAAATCCCTGAATTTGGGAATAACTTGTGCTGCTTTTCAGTAGTCTGAGCTGCTTTTTCTGTAGTTGGCTTCTTCCAGTTTTTCCTGATTGTATATGAGAGAGACATTGTGTTTCTCAGTGGGAAATGATCTGTGACTGTGGTGAGAAGGGTTCCTTGGTGTAGCTGTTGATGGAAAAGCAGACAAGCTTTTGCTCAGAAAAGTACAGAAAAACAAGTAGTATTTGAGGCTTATTATGAGCTGAGAATAATTATTCCCTGTATCTCTTCCCACCTTGAGGGAGACAGGGTAAACCTGACTGGTGGAGCAGAGGGAGTATTACCAAGAAGGGAAAGAGTGCTGCTGTAATCTCTGAGGGGAGGGAACGAAACCCAGTGCTCACGTACAGTGGGGAGAGGAACGAGATACCAAAAACTGGGGTCTTCATGGTCCCATGGTTTTGGTACCCAGCTGAGATTACAGAGTTACAGGTTCTTGCTGAAGCACCTCTCACTGTCAGCCCTGAGGCTGGCCACATTCAGAATCAGAATTCAGTGGGGTTTGCTTTCACAGTTATTTCAATTATCTGCTGTTAAGGGGTTCCCATCAGGTAGAGTTTCTCTGTGTGTGCATAGGTGTCCACAAAATAGGGAAAATTTCTACATTCCTGTAGGATAAGTCTCACGTAACTGATAATACTTTTGTGGTTTTATATATTCATATTAGCATCTTCTCAAAACATGAAGATTTTATAGACAAAATTTAATGTTAATTTTGCCAAAAATTTCCTTCTGCCCTTTTATTTTCTTACGGACCAAAAGGTTTGTGCTTTGTTGTTTGAAAATCCTTCTCCTACTCTTCATTTGCAGTAGAAATAATAACCTTGTCTGTCTCTGGAGCTAACAAATGACATAGCAGCAGTCACAAAATCTGGAAAGGTGAAGGTGAAGCAGTGGAGCTGCATCCCTGCATTACTGCCTGTCTAATTTCATACTGGTCCAGGACCACCAGCAAACTGCAGGGTATTTTCTGTGTAGTGGAGTTCAGCCCTCAGATGTTTACTCCTGGACAGAATCACCTAATCATAGAGGCTCCTTTGGATTGCTGGGAACAATTCCTCCTTTCAGCAAGGACATAGGTGAAGAGGACTGCTTCTACGTTCTTTCATTTATTATTCTTTGCAAGGTGAATTTCTGTTTTCTGCCTTTGAAGGGTCTTTGCCAAGATTGTGAAAACACCGAAACTTGTAATGCAGAGATTAAAAAAAGTTAAGGCAAGAGCAGTTTCCCATTGCATCAGGCTGCAAATTGCTCTGACAGCTCTGTACCACCAGAGCACAAGGCACCCCTGTTAGGGAATTAAGATCAGCTCCCCTGGGTTACGTGATACTCAGGGCTGTAAATACGTCAGGTCTTGCTCTTGGATTTCTGTCCGTAGATAATAGGCTTAAACAGTCACATTTTTTACAACTTTCATTGAATTGAGACTTACTGAGATACAGCTTAGTGAAAACCAGCAGTATTTCAAAAACCTTTTATTGTAATACATTCCTCTAAATTGGCTCTGAATTCAGATGCAGGGCAAAAATAAAGCTTGGAAGGGGCTGATACAGTTCAGACACATGATGTGAGTGTTTGTAATAGATGGTGATTCCCTGCTTGGAAAGGTTCCGTGCAAATATTTGGGGATGTATGTGTAAAAATAAAGTAATTCTTAAAATAATTGGGGCTGAATTAACTTGTTTGAAAGGAGATTTGTAGCTCCTCAGTGTCGTGGCATATCTTTGCACAGGGTTGGAGTGTGTACTGTGATTCTGTCTGTGCCTTGGCCAGCATCAGCTGTTGGGATGGAGCTGTGCTGTTCCCGTGCTGATCCCAGTGCCTGCCTTGTCATCTGCTCCATCAGTGCTGAGCTTTCACACACAGGTGGAAAAATCCTAAAAACCTGTTCAGTGGTTTGGTTCCACCTGCTGAATAGTCAGACACTTTAATAGATTAGAAAAGGACAACCAGTCAGAATGCAAACTGCATAATAATATTGGCTATAATCTGCAGTGATTCCCAGCTCTCACTGGATCCAGAATCCAAGCAGAGCCCTCCAAGCAGCTGGGCTGAGCTTTGCAAGGCTCAGAAAAAACCTGGCCCTGTCTCTGGCACTTTCACATTTGGTTTATCTGGACATCATGGAGGAGCATTGTTTTGACAACAGATCTGTAATTTGAATTTGTGGTCTGGGTGTGTTGTTAGTGGCATGGTTCCAGCCTGGACAGGCCCCCTCCTGCAAGGTTTGGTCTAGGCAGAGTGGGAACAATGGGAATGAAGACACAGCAGCAGGAACTTTGTCCCCCTGGCTGTGATCCATAGCTGAATGCCCTGTATTTTATCTGTGCCACTGTATTTTATCTGCACCTCCACTGCCACAGTTTCTAACTTCATGCAGTTCTGTTAAATTTCTCTGTGCATCCCTGCATCTCCTGGAGTCACACTTCCAATTTCCTCGCTGCCACACCCTTAAATTGAGCTGGGGCAGTGTGGAACATGGATCAGCCTCCAGCCTGTCTGCAGCCATGAATCTCCCCAGTTCAGAAATTTGGTGAGTTATCCCCCTTTTTCCTGTGATCTTATTTGACAGGAAAAAAAGCAAAACCAGGAATGTTGAGATATTGTTATATCTGCAGGCACACTCATAAGTAATTAAAGAGTTATTTAAAGTTTTAAATCTCAACAAACCAAAAAGCCTTTGGTTTTAGACTTACTTTGTAATGCCTGATTTCAGAAATAAGCAATTAAACTTAGTTAGGTAAGAACCACTGTAGTGACAGTTGAATACATGGAGTTCAGGTAATTTTTCTGAGTGTAGACCCCAAGTCAAGGTTTAAGTGAGTACTGGATTTTCGCTAAGTGGAATTTTTTTAGGATGAACAGAGTGATAATGTGCTACATTCCATTCTTAAAGGTAGAGTTAAAAAGTTGTAATATTCCCCTGGAGTCCCAGCTCTGAGCCATTCAATGCTGTTCAGGAGTGTTTTTTTCTGACAGTAACACCAATCACAACGATAGAGAAAGTTCAGATTTGTGATGCTTTAAAACAAACTCCCACTGACGTTTTCTCTGAGGACATTTCTGGCTGAAATTCCTTGGAGAATGGGGTGGGGAGGTTGTGTTCTGGGGTGTCAGAGCCTTTCTGCACGTGTCCTGTGTCCCCTGGCAGGTGAGCTGTGCCTGGGCTCTCCTGGTGCTGGCGTGGGCACTGCCCCGAGCGTTGCCATGGGCACCAGGTTCTCCTTATCGGCTCCAACAACTTCATCTATGATTAATGTTAATTGCCCATTTTGCATGGATGACTTTTTCCCTGCTGCTGAATTGGCTCCTGTTGCCTTTGATGTGGCTGGTGATCCGATGTCCTGCCATGGCCAGACAAGTGATCAGTTTGCCAGCGCCCAGAGCAGACAGAATCAGGTTGCTGCGGGGTCAGGGTTTGCTTCTCTCCTTAAACACTGAAAGGTCAGGCAGAGTTTAACTACCCCTGGCATCTTTGAAACCTTGTAATAAATGCCAAAGCAAGGAGATTATTTTAAGTCCGTGCTACAACTAAAAATCTGAAGGTATTGGGGAAGAATTCTAACTCATCAGGATGTTACATTTGTTGGTAAATACTTCAAAAAGTACCTTGCACAATCACTAGGGGGTATTTCATGATCTTTGAAGAGACGAAAAATCTTAATTTCTGCTTACTGTGCCACTTTCAGGAAAGTAACTAAGATTGAGGGTTTGTGTGTGTGTTTTATTTAGCTTTTTAAAGTGTTATTTTAGTGTTTTTCTTTTTTATTTATGTCTGAGCACTTGCACCACTTACTGCCACTATTAGCAGGGCAATTTACACAGCATGTCATACAGTACTTCAGTATTTCTCCTTTAAGCCTAATAAAATACGTTGCTATTGAAGAAATCTGTGATACATATGAGAGCTTCCTAAATCACAGGTCTAGCATATTTTTGTACCAAATAGCTCCAGCCTCCTGAAATCAATAATTAATTTATTAACTGGATCTCTTTTGAAAAAAAAAACAAAATCAGCAGTCCTGGCGAGGCTGCCTTCTGCCAATTCATAAATAGTTGATGACAAAAATGAAAAAGTGTAGAAGTAAAATTCAAATCTTAACGATCAAAGTATTGGGTACCTCATCTATCACAGCTTGGAATAAACATATCACAGAAAGTGTCATATCTCATTGACACTGCAAAACATAATGCTTTCCCTTGTTATCTAGCGAGCTGCCAAGGCTACAGAGTTTATAGGCTGCTAAGATAATGTGCTGCTGGTAATCCACTTCACTTGCAGAAATATGAAGTACTGTTGAAATATATTTCTACTTGGTTTATTCTTTGCTCTCCAGAGGATAGGATGCTATTGCAGTTCCTCTAAAGAAGCTCAGAGAATGAAAAGCAAAACATCAGGATAAATTATGCTAAATGGTGGACTAGACCCCAGAGGAAATCATGCTTCTGTGGTACAGTATTCCTCCATTTATCTTACAAATGTTACATCTAATGTTAATTTTGTAAAGGGAAAGCATTCAAAGGTTCATCTGATCCTTTTAATAATAGTTTTAGTGCTATAGTGTTATTTTTCAAACTCCTGCCATCATAACTAACTTCCTAGTTTTGGCAGACCATTCATACAGAAAATATTTTGGGCTACTAATACATAACATTTTATTTCACAAAACACAAATAACCTAGTAATTACACTCTAAAACTTAACAAATAATTGCCAGCAAGCAATTACCATTCAATTAAAGAGTAATTACATGGTTATTTGTGCCCTGTAAAATAAAGCATTACTGAAATCAGTAGCGCAATCAATATTTTAGCAGAAACAGGATGCTGCAGTGATGGACCTTTCAACCTGTGCTGATTAAATTGTCATCCAAATAACAGTTTCCTAGTTAAATCACCACATGTTTATTTGTCTTGATTAATATGCAAATTCTCTTCTGATTCTAGTAAATCTCCTATATTTAAAAGCACAAAAGTGGAGCACTGTCATACATCAGCAGTGATGTGCTGCATGTTTCCACTGATTAATTACATTTTACAAAGCATTGATGAATTTGCGGATTTTATGAAATACAGTCGTCTATAATGAGCATAAAATACAGTTACAAAAGATGGAGCTGATCAGTGACTTTAAGAAAATCACAAAAATAAAACTTTATGTATTGTTTCAAATTAAAAATCCTTGTGATATCAAGGGAATATATAAAACTTTGAGAGAAAAAATAATAAAATTAGCTCTCAACAGGAGTGGAAAATAAAGGAGAAAAGAGACATTAATGAGCAATTTCTCAGCATTTTACTGTATAAATTTCAACTGTCAAATACACTGCTCAAAATGTAATTTATTTTCTGACAAATTTAATTTCAACCAAAATTTGAAAAATGAACAACATTCAGATTAGTTCATTTTTCTCTTTCAAGAGTTAGTGATTTTGCGGGGGTGGCGTGGATAGGATGGCAGTAATGAGTTTATAACCATGGTGCAAATGCAGGTAAAAACCCAAAACCTCCAGACATATCACTTTTGAGTAATTGGTGACCCAAGGAGTTTTTGGGTTTGAGAAATGCCAACAGAATGTTAATCAGTAGAGACTTTATTTAATAAAAAGAATAAGATTCCTGAAGGTGTACATGGGAAACAATATTGTACTTCTGTTTTAGCCTCCATGGTCTTCACTTGGCACCATAATTTTTGTTTTTTAAAATGTTTTTTAAAGATACCCCTAAACTAGAAGTTTCTGACTGAATTAATATCTAATTTAGATTTGAGTAGTTTTCCATTTACAAAGATCTATTGATGGCAAGTACAAAATTTGTGTAGAGATTTTAGACTCTCGGAGAAATGCATTCAAAATTGTTTGAAGGTGATTGTTCCTGTTTATGCTTCCTTTGTTACCAACAAGGAAGAGATTTTTCTACACTTCTTAAATATGTAACTTTCTTGAATGAGAGAAAGTAAAATGTGAAAAAGAAAATGCAGCAAAAGAGCAGGGTGACAAAAGATGAGCAATAATATTAAATAAAGTTAATATTTATATGCTAATGCTATTAGCATTTATATGCTAATACTTCCATAATCACAAATTATGTCTTACTCTCCCCAAATGATAATTCTGCTTGCCTTGGGTTTACTGTTCAATGCTTTTATTATCAATTTTGGCTGAATTGTGGAGGTTGCATACGTTTTAAATAGTAAATGTGAGGTTTGGTGGATTTCTAGGCCATGTGGGACGATAAGAGGAGATATTGGGGGGAGTGTTGAGACACAGAGCAGTGACATTCTGTGGCTTGGTGGTGCCAGCAGCACATCCACAACAGAAAGTAAATCCCATAAAAACCTTAAATCTACTGGTCCTTTGTGTGTATCTTACTAAAAAAGCCAAGACTTTGAGCAGACATTTGTATCCTGTCTCTGTGAAATTCCTGGTTTCATGTTTAAACAGAAATGCCAGAAAATTCATTTCTGGCCCAAACTGGAAGCGTTTGTACTCAGATACGTCACTTTCTGTGAGTTCTGGTGTCCTCCCAAGCTAAAGGTGTTGATTCCTGATGGGTGACATGTCTCTGGGAATATCCAGGGGATCCAGCTGGGATTTTGAGGTGTCTGCTGCAGTGCTGGGGGCTCTGGGATTCCTGTCCTTGGCTGGGAACCAGACACAGGGTACTGAAAACTGCAGAACTCAGCGTTGCAGACCCAAACGGGTCCTTGCAGGTGTGTCATGGTCAGCTGTGAGCAACATTTTAAGTTTTTCACTTAAAAGCTGAGATTACATTAGAGACGAAGGACTTAGGTTTTATTTGAACAGACTCTGCTGGGAACAATTCCATTCAAATTCTCATGGCTACAGCTGTATGTCAGCCCCGAATCCAGGCCCTAGGAGTTACTGATTTATAGGAATACTCACTAAAAGGGCTTTCAGTAGGCTAAAGGACACTTCTTTTTCTTCAGTCCATCAGACCCTTTCCCCAAAAGGACCCCAGTCCCAGAGACACCAAGTGCTGTGTTCTCCCAGTGCAACTTCCCTTGCCTGTGTGAGGGAGGGATATAAATACAGCCAGCAGGGCCCTGGAAGGAATGGAGTAAGTTTTTGATGTGAACTTCTCTTCTTTCATCTCTTGAGCTTTCCATGTGGGTCAGTGCTCAGGCAGAGGTCTCACATCTGCTGTGGAAACACCTTAAGCTGTGCTCTGCTCAACCTGTGGGGCACAGGTCGTGCTCAGAGCCATCAACAGGAGCTGCTGTCAGGGCAAGAACTGCAGAACCAGGGCTGAAACTCCACAGCCCCCCTGCTCATCCTCTGAAAACACAAATCATAACGAAAAAGTCGCTGTGTAAAATCTCTTAAAGCTGTTTGTTGCATTTTGAAAATGTTTTTCTTAGATTAATACCAACATATGGAGTTTTCTGCAAAAGATTTGTTAGTATTTGAGCTTGGGAAGAAAATGTTTTGTTGTTTTGTTGATTGAGCTCTTCCACTGGAGAAAGCTGCTAATTTTAGCTGGTTTGTAGGGTTTTTTTCAGAGACAGTAAGTGCCAGCTAAGCACTTACACATGCCTGTGGATTGCAGGCTCCTGTAATTCAAAAGAACAACGATTCCTGTTTGTTCCAAACCCCCATGTATCAACCTAACGCTGTCTGTTAGACAATTTTGTTATGCAGGGGATGATTTCAGCAGGTGATTTTAATAGAGAATGCATGTGTGCATCAAACTTCCCCTGGAAATCAAATGCTCTTATTTTAGCTTTGCTTTATTATAGCCCAGTGGTTCTTGTAGCAAGCTTTACTGCACAGCCATCATAGTATGATAAACAACTGAAAGCATCAAAAAGAAAAATGGAAAAAACACTGAATAAAATGAAATTCAAAATGGACAAACCCGAAGCTAAAAAGAGGGGGGAATGGTTTTATAGAGATAAAATAATAAACCAAAAAAATGATTTTGTGCTACTTTGATGTACAGTGAAACAAAATAACACTAGCACGGTGTGAAAAATGAAGAGGTTAATGGTACCTCTGTGGAGTGCTGCTGGAAGTTGTCTTCATTTAAATGCAGAGTTTGTCGTGCATTGATGGAGGGCTTTGCCACTGTAACTTGATAGAGTGAAGTTTAACTTAAATTTCTTTGTGAACTAGAAGTCATTTTGGAAATGCTTTCTATTCAAACCTCATTCATTGCTGCAGCTTAGTTATTTTATACAATGTTTCACTCTGTGTTGTCAAAAGCTCTATTATTCAACAGAGTAAAATCTGTTATGACCAAAGAGAAGCAGCAATACTTTTCCAAACATGAGCAGGTTGCATTTTTATTAGATGGCTTGAGGGAGAGTTGATTCAAATGTTCTTTTGGCTTGTAAATCTGTGTTATGATGGCAGAGGATGGGGACATGTACACACACTGGTGTAGGGGGTGAAGGTGATAGCTGGGAACAGGAGTTCAATGGAACCAGTCTGTGAAGGGACCTCTGACATTTTGGATTAAAATCTGCATCTATAATCCATAAACTGGCGAGTTTTTTGGCAGGTTGGGCTAACACTTGTTTGATCTGTAGCAGTTAAACCCTCCAGTCGAGCTGTGAAGGTAAGTGGTGAGCTTTGCAAAGCTCAGGGTTAAGTTAGTGCTGCCCTTCAGGAGGAGGCAGGTACCTGCCATGGTCCAAAGCAAGGTTCTAGGTGATGCTGCATTCAGGGTTTCAACTCCTCATCTTCAGGCATCACAGCCTGTAATTTTCTGTCTTTCAGGTGCATAGCAGAGACTTTGGATCAGTCCCTGCTATAACCCCTCTCCACCAAGCACCTCTGAGGTCATGGAAGCCGTGGATAATGGAAAACCTTACTGCTGCCTCATGTGACACCTGTGCAGCTCTTCCGTGTTTAATCAAGCGATTTTTCCTTTTTCTGTCCTAGGCAGGAACTTCTGATATTTATTGTCGCGTATTGCTGATGGTTCATGTATTTCATACAAATGGAGGGCGTGTGTAGCAAGCAGATATTTCACACAGCAAACGTTGTTTCATTTCTGCTCTTGTCCCACCAGCTCCCGTCCAGGAAGACCCCCCAAGCGCTCCCTGGGAGTGGCGATCCAGGAAAATGCACGGCTGCTGCCCCACGGAGTCCCAGGCCTCTTATCACCAGGGCTTATCTCTCCGACAGGTAATAAAATCCATCAGATGATCAGCCTCATCTCTTCATACTGCACAGCAGTTAAAATAAACTAATATTGATCTAACTGCCTTGTCCTTCAGGGCTTTTGCAGGCTTTACCAGAGGTTACATTATTGGATTTTTTTGAGCGTTCATGAAAACTCTGTTTTGCTGCTGCAGTGACTGAAACCTAATGGATTTGTAATTTAGTTCTTTATTAATTGTAATTTCCTTACAGGAAATTCCATTAAATGTGTTATTTTAGTAAAAGCAAAAAAAAAAAAAAACAAAAACAAGCTGAGAAGCTGAACTATTGTCTGGGAGGCCTGTAAGAGGCATTTCTTCCTTTGAAATGCATGTGTGTTTTAGTTCTCATGGGAGCTGAGCAGCGTGGCTAATGCCTCGTGTACTGTAACCCCATTAATGTGTGCTGGGGAGACAGAGATGCTTGTAGGAATTACAGAAGAAACACTTGAAAAGCAGATAAATCCACGTTGCCACAGTGCATTGTGCTTCAATAATGTGCTTTCAGTATCAGAAAGTGAAAAATCTAGCATGAAAATATGTGAAATTATAAACATAATTTAATGCGTCGTATTTAATTTCACTTCATTAATTTATTAATAGAGTTTAAATTAAATCTTCTTCTATCCTGATGAGCGTTTTAATTTTTTATTAATTGCTGTATGCTAAAGGTAAGTTGATTTTCATAATAAAGCTATATTCACAGGCTGTATCCATAAAAGTAATTGCTTAAATATTCAACAGGCTTAGCAGTTTTAGGATTGCTGTCAAAGTCCAGTCTAAATAAACTGTAACTCCCTAATAACCAAACACAGTGAAGTGTTTGGGAGAATATAAAGTTGTAGAATATGTAACAGGAAAAGCAGAATTAAAAAAGATCCTTGCTGGCAGTAGAGTGCCATCTGTCCTGATCTCACAGATCACTCTGCTTGCAGAACCTGGGCACTGCAAGTGACTGACACAGCGAGAGCTTTAATTCCCCTGCAGCTCCAGGTGTGCCAAGGATGTCACAGGGAACCAGTACCTGCTTGTGGAAAGGGGGGGAAAGAATTGTCCTCAACAATATTTACAGCAGCCTTAGCTGGAGCAGTTAACAAAGTATGAAAGGGCTTGGCCAGAGCCACGTGCCACAGTTGGGCTGCTGCAGCTTCATGCACTGCTCACATTTGTGATGGGGATCCAGAACTGTGATTTTCCTCCTGTGGTTTATAAACGAGGGGCTTTTTAGTATCTCTGTTGTGTTCTCAGCTCAGGAATTTCATGGATTCTTCTTTATGTTACTGCTGATAGACAGAAAAGCACAAGAGCCTCTTGCATTGATAGCTTCTTCTCTGAATTCCAGAATATTCCATGTGACTTTTCCACTCTGTTTGTGTGTTTGCAAATAGGACACCAGATCACACAGACTGCCATGTTGCTTCAAACTGGGAAATATTTTAGGATGTGGCGTGTTGGGGATGCACAGTGAAGTACCACAGACACATTCTGTGTCTCACAGATATTTTGAGTAGCACAGTTTGAGTAGAAGATGATGAGGTTGAATTTCCTGGCTGTTGGGAGTTGTCTGGAGCCTGAAGTGTGAGTGGGCTCCATCCCCTGTGTTTAGCACATGGAGGGAGGTGTGTCTCGGGGTGTCTGTCAGGGCAGGCACCTCCCTGACCTTGGGAAAACCTTGGGGAGTCCCAGACTTTGTGCCTGGAACAGTGACGGGGGTTTGGGAGCAGCTTGGAGGGGGGAAGTGCCCATTTCAGAGCGTGGTGGTGTCACCAGGGGCTGCAGACAAGGAGGGTCCCCGTAGCTGAGGTGGCCCCAAGACCAGCAGGACAGCTCCTGAGCCCTGTCACTCAGGGCCACAGCTCCCCAGGGGCTCGTGGGGCTTGCCTCCTTCCTAAGGAAAGGACAGAGAAGAGTTGGGGGAGCAGCTGAGCAAGCAAAGGTGCCAAAAGAGCCTCTTGTAAACTCTGGGGATTTGAGCTGCTGTGGCTCTCAGTGGAGCACCCCAGATGTGAAACCCCCAGTAGCTTCATTTGCACCTCTTTACACTCCAAGTGCTGATTGCTTTGCTCTGGGTGCCTGCAGTACTTTGGGATTGGGTTCTTTGCTTTGGCTGACATAAGAACAAAATGGGTTTTAACACTGGTCACAGAACAGAGGTTTTTCTTCCAGATTTCCAAATGGTGGACAATAGACTGGAATAAAAGCTGCTCCCAGCTCCCATGTGGATGTTCGGATGGCTGTGGGAGGGGAGCAGGACCAGGACTGAGGAGGTTTTGCAGCATGGGAGGGTTGGATTCATGCCTTCTAGAAGAGGAGAGGCTGATAGGAGGTTTTACATCTTGAGGACGACTTTGGGTACCTGCCCCCTCTAACTGCAGTGTAATTGCCCGAAGCATTTCCTCTGGATGTCTTCTTGTCCTTGGTAATCCTTGTGTCTGATCTTGCCCATTTTTCCTACAGCACAGATATGCAGATGTTAATGTTAGTCTGCCTACATTATTCTAATTAAAAAAAAAAAAAAAAATCACTCTTCTTATGTGGCTCCCTCATTTGCCATGTCCAGCTTAGCATCTGAGTTGTTTTCTTCATTTTAGTAACAGGCTCCACATCAGCAAATGCAGCATGATTCATCCAGCATTGCATTTTTTCATTTTTACCTCCTCTTCAGCCTGCTGTCAAGTTAAAGTGCAGGCAGTGGCGTCCAGGCTGGCTCTTGGTGAGATGGATGGGTCTCCAGAAGTCGCAGTTGCGGCTGCAGAGCTCGCAGCTCTGTCTGGAGGGGGTATTACAGAGTGATGATTAGTAACTTCCTGCAGACTCAGACGAGCCATCTGTGTTTCCACTCCTTGAAATGTGCTGTTATTTTCATCACCCATTTGGTTTGTGTCAGCTCAGTTTACATGGTCATTTTCACATAATAAACAGGTAGTTAAATTAGGCACACTGCATTTCCCAGTGTGGAGGGTATTTTTTTGACCTCTTGGCACAGCAACCTCCATCTACTCTTAGACCTAAGTAACGTGTGAAGGAGCTGCCAGTGAAGCCTTGACCTTTTTAGATGTTTGTAGGTACTTTCCACCTTGGGGGAATGGGAATATTTGGGTTACATCTGGGTTACTGCTGTGCCTGAGAAAGATGAGGTGGTGTGTGTGGGGTGCAGACCCCTGGGAAGGGCTGTGGAGGCAGCACAGGAACCGTGCCCTGACTGCATCCTTCAGAAGCTGATGTTAAGCACTGTCCATTTTGTGTTAACTTAGGAGAAAGTGTTTTCCTTTTTATATTGGTGTAGGAAATGTGGGGATCAGCGTGGTGCCCCTGCCTGCTGTGAGGGCAAAGCTAAAAATCTGCGTGTCACAGAGGGATGGTCATCAAAGGCTCAGTCCTTCAAACAGTGCCGTGGGGTGAAGCGACATGAGCAAAAAAAGGCTTTATCTCCTATTAATGTACAAGTCTTTATCATCAGTGTATCTTAACAAGACAGCTGTGACTTACCCGTGGATTCTGAAGGAAGTTTCAGGGTCTGGAGCACTAGTTTGCTGTGTGGAGAGAAGCTGAAATCTGTTACATGATTGAAGCCAATGGGTCAGCAAAGTGTTCATATGGAATGAAGCTGAAAGAGTGGTTGGATCTTTTGATAGTTATCTGTGCAACTCCAGTCCTCCTGCCCCTCATTTAGGTTGTCCTCAGAAAAGGTTAGAAAACTACTCTGCCTCCATTGCATTTTTTCTCTGCTCAGTCTGTAGAATGGCTGCTATTATTTCAATAAAAACATTTTGGGGGCTGCTTCATTTTGTCTTCAAGGTATTGGAGAGGGTGGCTCACGGAGAAAATCGTCCTGTCACTAGAACTTTGTGTGGGGCAGTTTCTGAGGCAGTAGGATGGGATCTCTGTGAGTGCCCATGGGCTGTGTCCTGCAGCTGGAGCTGGCAGTCCTGGGGAGGGTGGGTGTCAGGGTGATGGGCACGAGCCTGTTTGAAACATCCCTGTTGGCATTTTCTGGGCTGTGCTGCCTGGAGCTCTGGCAGCCTGGCAGGGCTGGCAGGGGACAGCTGGGAGGTCAGCAGAGGGATCACAGCGAGGATTTAGGGCTGGGGGCTGCTGAGGGCTCAGCACAGGGATGGCAGGAAGCCTGGCTGGTGGGGAAACACATGAGAAGAGGAAGAAAAGGCATTTTCAAGCAGGTACTCAGACAGAAGCAAACCACCTGCACTATTGCTAATGTGTAAGATAAACTGCTATTTTCATTATCAGCTGGGTTAGTTTCACTCCTCTTGAAATGGATCTTCTTTTATTTCATAAGCAGTTAAAATAGACACTTTGCCTAGAGTTTTTAGGAATGCAGTGTTTAAAATATTGACTCATTTGTACGGATACAAATACTTTTTTCAGAACAGTTTTGTCTTATTAATAGTTAAAAGAATCTGTTGTGAACTTAATAGTTTCAGGTAATTAATAATTCAGTGGAGTTAATATTTTAATAGCTGCACCAAGTCACATCATTGTGGGGCTCAAATAGAGCAGCTCACAGAGTATGGTAACTTCATGTGTTCCTTCAGCAGCGACAGCAGCAGGCACTTAGTCTTTATACAGAAAAGGGAGGATAAAACAGGATTTGCTGCAGTCTTTGGACATTTTGATGTGGTATCACCGTGTCAGAGGAGTGAAGGAGATTGGAGGCTTGTGGGGTCTCTGGTGCCCAGTTGTGTTTGCCAAGGTGGGCACACACCAGCCTGCACAGGCTGTGGCAGCTCCTGCTGCCAGTGATCCCACGGACCCTCTCCTCACGTCCAGCATTTAATTGAACATTTCTGTGTGTTTATATCCCGTTTCTGTGGCTCATTTCGCTGTTTACAATTACCCTTTTTTTTTTTTTTTTCAGTTGTCATAGGTGACATTTGAAAGTTCCATTTATAATGAGAAACATATGCAGGACTTTGTCATTGTTGGCATTACCTGGCTTGGTAGAAATTATTATTTTTAATCAAAGGCAAACACACTGATTAAGGATGCCACAACACTCCTCTGCCTATGGGGAACGTTAACAGTTTATAAATTGTTCTTGGTGACAATTCAGTAGTGAATTACTTTGATATATATGGCTAATAAATTAATATGATTAAGTTAATGAGTAGTACAAGTGTTGCCAAACTCCACTCGTCGGGCTTTTAATGCTGCTCCACATTTGCAGCTCGAGCTTCCCCCTGTGGTGAGAGGATCAGTGCTACCTACGCACTGTCATTGTGATAAATGGCATATCCCACAGTGCCCTGCACTCCATCTGCTGTGTCCCCAAAATGAGAAATATTTTATACAAATCACACACTCAGAAGCTCAAAGGACTGTGGAAAGATCTATTTTTTCAAACAATAATAAAAATGCATACGTCTCTTTAGCAACTCTTCATTTTTACTGTCATAATGAATGCAGATAGATTTGGGAAATGAAAGCTCGTGTGAGTAACATAGGAAAGTTACCCACTACACAGTAAAGCTGACAAATAAGTTACATGTGCGCTCTTTCATTTTATCATGAAATGTTCTTAGATAAAAAATGATGTTAGAACATCTATTTAACTGGATTTTAAAATTAAAGACCATGTGTGCAGCATGATTGAGTACCACCCATCTCATGCCAGCAGATTTCTGTGCTGAAGGGAGCCTGAATTGGAGTGAATGAGGAATGCAGGATCATATCATTACTCTTTTAATACAGCCATTCAGTAGAGTTCTGATAATCTGAGAACTATACTTGGTGACTGTGAGTCACTCAGTTCCTCTCTTTCCTTTTCTCTTTTAATATTATCTTTCTTTAAGGCTCCATTTTCAGTATCTGCTCTGTCGGGTGGGACATTACGTTTCTGACAAATGAATAGCTAAAGCTGTTGAGATTTTGCTGAATGGTTAACCTCGTTGTAAATTTAATTTACACTTAGCCTCAGCTACTAATTACTGTCCGAGAAGTGTGAAACTCAGCAATATACTTCGATTTTTATGCATTTATAAAAATTAAAAAAAAAAAAAAAATGATCCTACTGAGTTCCTACATCTTTAGAGAAAACAAGGTTCAACCAGGGTGGTCACACTGAGAGAATTAAGACTGCATCATCTTGACACTCAGGGTAGGGCTGCCCTGAGCTTGCCTTGATTTGCCGGTGGAAGGGAAGCGTTTGAAAAGCTGGCTGAAGTGTCACAGAGTTAGCAAAACCAGTACATTTTCATCTCTCTGTTTTTAGCATCCACGGCGTTCTTTTCCAGCAGCTTTTCTGGCAGTCTCCTGTCTCATGGCACTGAGGTCTGTAGGGATCACAAGACCTGTCTGCTTCTCTCTCGCTCGTCTTCTGCTGACTTTGAAACCTTTTTTAGCTCTTTTAAGTTGCTGTTAAGAAGTGCCTTAAAGTCATAAATAGCACCAGGAGGTGTGAAGGATTTGCCTTCAGCACTCCCTGTTTTCTGGAGGACTGTTTTGGCAATAACACTATTATAATTGAACTGGTTTTGTTAGGTTTTATTTTCCTTTACAGTAACTTTGATAAAGTTAAACAAACAGTCACAATAGGATCACAAACAAGAGTAGTTAAATGCATCTCATTGTGTTTGTGTAAGATTCCCACACTGGCTGCATTTTGTGTATCCAGCAGTATTTCAAAGACTTGTAAAACTGAACTTACCTACACACACCTAAATTCTTACTTCTGTGACCTAAAACTTAGTATGTACGATTTTATCTGGAAGGATAATACACCTGTGGTTGCAGAAAAATACTGATCCATCATCTACTTGCAATGATAACATTCTCTTGAAATGCAGCATTCATATCTGCATTAGATTGGAGTAGTGTGGTTTCCTAAAGGAAAGCTTTATAAAGCTGTATTTTGGCAAAAATTTTGGTATAACAACATGGGTGAAGTTACGCAGGAAAAAGGAGAGAACAAGTCTCACTGGATTAAAAAATAAACATGAAGTGTACTTAAATCTAGGTGGTTCCATAGTTCTGGTCAGGTACTGAGTGCTTTCATTGTGATTTTAAATGTGTTTGTGCTCTGGTCCTTGTCCCATAGTCCTGGAGTCCTACATGAGGGAAATGCTTCGTGTGATTTAAGATCAGCAAACAAATAATCCCACTGATTTGGCTTGGATTACTTGGTGTCTTCAACACAAATGTTTCCCTACTTCCCATAGAGTTTTGGAGAATGGGTTCTGTAAGGATTCTCTGCAAAATGGCAAATGCAGTCAGAGCCTGATGCCAGGATCACACCTTGGCTGGAGTGGTGTCTCCTCCTGCCCAGGAGCACTGTGCTCTTCTCTCAGCCCTTCCCAAGCAATAAAACGTGATGCCAAGGGCTGGCAACAAATTAGAATTGGTGATGAACAGGAAACATCCCTTTCTGAGCAGTCTGCAGAGGTGCATGTTTTTATTTGGAAGCAAGAATAACTGAAATAGATTAATTGCCTGATCACTCTCATTAAGTGAGGGTGTAGTAGGATTTCACTGGAAATGTATTTGTGTTGTATAAAGTATTTTAGTTGTACAGTTTTATACAGGTTGTGTAGTTGTATGGTTTAGTTGTATAAAGTGTTTTATCACAGTGGACAGTAATTGGTGTAAAGCAAAACAAGCAGAATTAATGAGTGTGGTATTGTGCACCACTCTCTGCTGAACAGAGAGGCCTCTTGGATTGCTGGTGGCAGCTGCTGTTGCTGATCCTGGGTTTTGCCTCTTGCAAAGATAAATGTAGGGCTGCAGTTCTGGAGGATTCAATCTAGAAACCAAATTCATGCTGAAAATCCTTTGTAAAAAAATAGAAATTCCTCCAGCTACCAGCCTCCTGTGACTTGAATATGAAAAGCTGCACTTCAGAAAGAGAAGCATTTTATATAATCCATGTCTGAATATAAATGACAGAAATTTTATTAGGAAAAGAAAACCTTTATTAAAATATAATGATCTACATTGTTTTTATGTAATCTAATGAATTACAGTAAATGCCTGAGAAATGAGCTGGAAAAGGTAGAGTACTCTCCCATGAAAGCAAGCTATGATAACCTTTTTGTAATTCTTTAACATGTTGAAAGAGTATTTCTACACAGACTTATTAAATTAAGCAAGGTCACCTTTTCATTTTATTAACAGAATTAGTTTGCCAGATCATGGACTTTGATTCTGAAAAATGTAGATGAATCATGCTCTAACATATGTCAAGTAGAAAATTGGTTGTAAAATGTTAAATCATTTTTGATGCACATCTTTGTTTTTTCTGTTGAACAATTGTAAAAAATAAAATGCTTAATTACTGGGTTTTATGCATTTGCATATTGATTGGATGTGCTTTTATAATAATAATATTTCTAAGTGGATTATCTCTCCTGACTGGGGCAGTCTCAATCTAATATTTGCATAAAAGGAAGAAAATATTCTCTTCAATAGCAATATAACATTTTGTTCCTTTGACATGTAGTATACAGTCATTACCCTGAAAGGTTAGCTGTAAATAATAACCAGTGAAACTGGGCATATGCCTAAAGATGAGCACATATATTACATTTACCAGTCTGACCCCAGTTCAGCAAAGCAGGAATAAAACTGACATCATGTCATGCAAGTTGTTTAGATGTGTTCCCAAATCTCTGCCTGTATATTACAGTCTTTTTATATAAGATGTGTGAGGAGGAAAATTATATTTAACAGTTGTTTCATTATTTTAATGTAAAATCTGCTGTAATTGTTTATAAAGAATTTCATAATCACTCCTAATTAAGAAAAAAATGTCATATATATTTCTAGTCCCTTGGAATACCTTTATTTTTTCTGTCTTTGCCTTTGTCACCTCCTATGTTAAAAACGAAGCAAAGCACAGGTTCTTTGCTGCAGCAGAACTGAGAGAACATCCCAGCAGTAGCCCTAAGCTCTCTGTAAATAGGGGAGTGAATGGAACAGGTAATTTTCATGGTGCTTGTATGGTTTCACATGAAAAAGGCAAATGTGCAGCTGTAGCTGGATCTCACATGAGCAGGAAGCCTGCTCCTGGTCCTGGTGCTGCTCTTGGTCTGGCCCTGGCAGTCACAGAGCAGGTGACTTCATTACACTGAAATCAGGCAGAAAATGTCCTTTTCTGGCCACTCGAGTGAATCAGTCAAATTATCGAGTGGCAAAACTAATTCTATGCCTTGGGCCATCAGAGCTGCCACTTCCTATAAGTCAAGCCTTCCCTTAGTGTGAAATTGTTTTTTATTTTATTCTCTTTCATTTATTATGCTTATTTCAGCTAATCCACTCAGTGAATGTGAATTACCCAGCACACCAAAGCTCTTTCAGATGTGCAGCCTTCCCATGCCTTGCTGGTTTCTTTTTAAGGAACTGCTGATCTGTTATGATCTATACATTTAAAGTAATAGTTCACTTTTTCAGACGAGGACTCAAATGAGGAGAAGAGTTTGAATATGCTTTTAAATTACCTAAAAGTGCACATGTCTGAGCTCTTGTTTTAAAAGCACTTAATATTCAGATGGGTCACATTTTTAAGAACTAGAAATACATCTACAGTGAATTGTAGGCCATTAAGCAGTAGGTAATTTGAATGACTTTGACAGAAAAAATACTCCTTTGGAAAGCACTGAATATTGTTTTCCAGCAGTAAAATATTGCCTTCAATTCTGCCAGAAACAGAGCTGAGATCTGCTGAAAGCACTCATACAGGTGATATACCCTAGGCAGTAATTGGGTGTATAATTCTGTCCAAATGGCAATCCCTCATCTGACTGTGCCCTCTGGTACACAGCATTAACATCTTCCAATAAAAGAAGAGCAAAACATATGGAGGCTTTTATTTCAAGCAAAGAAAAATCAAAAAGAATAATGAGGATAAAAAGTAAAGTGCCTGTGGTGATGGGCAAGGCAAGTTACAGGGGAGCTGCTGCAGCAGAGTGCTTCAGAAGAGCAGAGCAGAAAACAGCCTGAAGGCACCTCCCATAGGCGTCCAAATGTAGCTTCCTATACGTGCAGGACAAAAAGTGGGAGATGTAGATGTATCAGATGCTAAAACAAAGAGGCATCGTGCAGGAGAGACCAGGGAGGTTGTCTGAGCTCCTGGTCACACAGAGCTTGGAGCTGATGGGTGGAAGGAGGGAAGAAGAAAGGGAAGTTGAAAGGCTCGTGCTGTGATTAAGATGGATGCGTTGCTGACAGTGTCAGAGCAACAGCTGCTAAATCTAGGAGGCACTTGAAAGAGCCTCTCCATTTTGTTGGGTATGGAAGTCAATAGGTTATTTGGGCTAAGAACACCCTATTATTCAAATTCAGCTGACCCAGAAAACTTGGCCATCTCGCCGTGGCAATTCGGAGGCTCTGCCGTGGTGGGTTTAGTACTTCCCTTGTCCTGTGGAGTCCTGTGTAATATATGGATATATTGATCTCAAGTTTTTTTACTGAAATTCATTAGATTAGTCGGTGTAAAGCTTCAGAGGGCTATTTTGTGTTTGTAGCTGGGTTAGATTGCTGAAAACTCATCAGCAGAATCTCTTATTCAAACCTATTAAACGTCAAGGAAATGCACCATGAATTGTTTTGGCCTTCCTGTTTTGGAAATGGTTCATTACAAATTTTAATTACAGATAATATTTCTTCAGAGTAGCTTATCAGTCTACATTAGCTAAGCATGAGTTCTAATCCTGTTGAGAATTTGTGTTCATTTATGGGAAGTTTTCAGTGTAGATTGCACTCAGAAAAATATCCCGGGAAGAGTTTTTTTGCCCATTGATACGGACACAACCTGCCCTTTCTGTTGAGTCTCTCCTGATCTCCATTTTTCCTTGCATCATATGACTCTGTCTTCCCTTTTTTATTTTTTTGCCCTTGACTTTTATGTCTGCACCACAGTTTGTGTTGACCGTGAGGTTGCCCTCAATTAGCTGAGCCATTCCCATACCATGGCCCATTCCAAAATCCTCTGCACCCAGCTCCTGATTGGAAAAGCAGAGCCATCCTAGGAACTGCTCCATGAACATTTTTCTTTTCCTTTCAAGTTAGTGCTTATTTCCAGGCAATAAAGAGAAGGAGAGATACAAGAGATGGAAAGAGGAAGCAGTAAATCCTGGGGTCGCTTTGGGTGGGTTTCCTGTGCTCAAGCCAGCCCTGTCTGTGCCACCTGCAAAAAGAGGAGGATTGGGAAGGGTTGGGATGAGAGAGAAATCTCATCCCTGAAAGTTCAACAAAGCTCTCGAGAGCTGAAGGTTGTCTGCCAGGGATCAGGAGCAGGAATTTGAGGAGGAATGGCCAGAGAGATGTTTGGATTCTGATCTCTGGAGCTGCACTGGTCCAGAGCTGTGTTTGTGAGATATCCCTGAAGAACCTCTGTGCTGTGAGACAGTGAAATGATACTGAGATCAAAATAGTTTAGGAGACAGTAAAATATGGCTTAGTTTTGGGATTTGCTACCTGCATATTTTTCAAGGCTAAGGTGATTAGGCACTGTGTTAATTGAGGAACTATGAGCTGGTCTTGGTAGCGAGCTGATTTTCTGTCTTCGTGTTCCACAGCTCAAGAAAAACATACTGGTCTCCAAATAATGGTGAGCCTTGACATCTAACATGAGTTATCTCTCATATATTTTTTGCTAGGTGATAGCCAGTACTACAAGTGCAATACTTGCATCCTCTGCATCATCAAAGTGTGCTCTTACACATCTGTGAAGTTACAAATGGAAATTTTGCAATGAATTTTCTGGGATGCCATTCAGCTGTGATTGGGGGAGCAGTTAAATATTGTGGTGAAATGATTTTTCACAAATACGAAGCATCCATAACTATCCTTTTTAAAATGTGCTTTAATTTTTTTTCAACTTTTTGCATGTTTATTTTACAAAATAAAATAAATTTGGTTTGTGTAAAAGGAGTTATCTTGTGTCTAAAAGGAGTTATCAAGATTAATTTCATCAAGCAGTTGGAATAAAATATAATAACTTCCTCTTAGTTTTTTACATTAAAAATGAAGGTTTTTCTGAAGTGCAGAATATATGCAGTGTTGGTTGATCTTGGTTTAACTGGGACTCTGAAGATTCATAGTTAAATTGATGAGATGGAGTAGGTTGACACTGATCTTGCCAGTGCAGACTTGTAACCACGTCAGTATTTACTTCAGGTGGGGCAGTCTGTGTTTGCCCATTTCTGCACATTCAGAAGAAATACCAAGAGCTGCTGATGCTTTCCTGCTGGTTGGGTCATTTTCTGGTAGAGGGTGTGAATCTGTGGTGTGGCTAAATGTTCCCTCAATGTCTTCTGTATTTGCATGAAAGTACACTGGAATGTCTTATTTTCTCTATTTCTTTTTCATTCTTTGCTGGGCATTTCATTGGAGACAATTAGCTATTAGTCAGATTAACTCCTAATTTTTCCTTTAGATAGGAATGTCTTGGTTTCTCAGTTTGAGACATTCATTGTGTTCTATGATGAGCAATGTCTTCAAGTGAAATGGAATTTCTCTGGGTTAGTTTTAGTTTTACTTACTGGATGAAGGAAGATGAAAGGCAGCCTCTTCCCTAGGGTTAGTTAACACTGGAATTTGAACCTTATTAATGGATTTGAGATGTATTTTTTTTTTGATAGTTTCAAAAAGTGAGAATGTTTAAGGCACTCCCAGGTGCCTGGTTCCTGGAACGAGGATGGTCTGGGGACTCACTTGGCATCTTCTGGTGCCCCCTTCCCATCGTGGCATTTCTGTGTGTCTGGGTTCTGACTGGCAGCTGTCTGTCATCCTGCTTCCACTCCTCCAAAGGGATGCCAGCAGTTGGGTTATGCCATGTGGGGACTGACGAGGTTGATTAGTCAATAGATACGAAATATTTAGATGGTGGAAAATGTGTGTAGTACAATGAGGCCATGATTATTAGTCATGTCTTTAAAAAATCTTGCACTCAGTTTCAGGGCATTCCGCCCACAGGAGAAGAGTGAGAGCAGATTTTTGCAGTGAAATCGCAGAGAACTGTGGAAGATAATTTGAAGTTGCAGTCCCTCAACATTTGTATTCTATTTGGGATGTCACTTCCAGTAAGCTTTTTAGAAATGTAGTGGTGCAAATGGAAAAGTTTCAGCAAATATTAAATGTAACAATGAAGACTTTTGTTCTTCATTAAAACATTTCCTGATGTTTCCCGATAGATTTTCATCTAAACACTTGCTAATCCCAGAGCTCTGACAGGCAAGGCCTGCTGAATTAGGCCAACTTCTGCTACAAATAGCTGCTGCACATGAAACAGTAATCATTGCTTTCTAGTCTATTATTAGATTGACTTCTTAGGGATTGCTTTTTTCTCCTGTGAGTTGATGCATAAATGACATGCTTTACCCTCCAATAAATCTAACAGCAGAGTGGCTCTGACATGATGTTCATACCCCTTAGTCCCATGACAGATTATTTTTGATGGCTGCAGAAGTTTACAGCAGCTTGAAACCATTAGAATTTAAAGGCATCATTGAAATTTTACAGCGTACCTGCCTCAGACACAACAGGGCTGGGGCTGCGGCGCGCCGCTGTCGCCGCCTGTCACGGGAGCCCTTCCTGCCTGTGCTGGTCCCCAGCTGTCCTGGAGGTGGAGAAACTCTCCTGCAGCTCCTCAGAGAACGTGTCCTTCTGTGCATCCTCTCCCTGCGCCCCAAACTCCTCCTGGAGACAGTGCTGATACACGGGGAGAGCGCAGGGCTTGTGTACGTGGATGAACGTGCTGAGAGCATTTGAACCTTTCCTTCTGGCTACCCTCTTTAAACATTTTTATATTGTTAGTGGTCCCTTTATTCCCAGCTTCTCAATACTGTTAAATTCAGTTTTAGTAGTGTATATGTGCTTTTAACAGAGTTCTTTTTTTCCAGATTTAAGAACTTTGTTTTTTTTCCTGATGAAACACAAATTAAGTTTCCAAAGCTCAAGACTCCTCAAATCCAAGGTGCTTACTGCTATTTGTATTTCATGTGAATGAATGGCTGGTTTTGGCTCTGGTTATAAGCTGTGATTAGCTTTTGTTTCATACATCTGTCTAAAATTTGCTACTTTTAGACATAAGAATCACAGCTATAAAACTGCTGTTTAACTATAAAATTGCTGTCTGACTTAGTAGGAAAATGTGTTGATTTCCACTGATTTGTGTGTGTTTTTGTACATACCTAAAAACCATCATATCAAATTGAGCTCTATAGATTATCATGAATCTCTCAATAGGTTTCTCTTCTGTGATGTTTCTAAGAAAAGAAATGAAAACTTTTCCTTCTAACAGCTCTGGTTTTGTATTCTGGACAGAGTGATTGAACCTGCTCGTGTTCTTAACTTCTGTCCTGCAATAGTTATGTCAGGCAGATTGGTGTGGAATAGAGAGCTAATCTTAACACAGATCTACTGTAGCCTGACAGGTTTATATTTGAAAAATATGCTTTTTAGGGAATCACGGAGGATAAGATACAGAGATACTACAAATGGTACATACTGCTGATAGATAAATAGGAAATTCTCCAAAGAAATCTCAGGTATTTGCTCTAATTAGGTTACTCTCTTTTCTTAAAAAAATCAACAAAAGAGATGTTTAAAAGTTATATGGATTGAATCCCTTAGTAAGGTGGGTTTGGAAATGGGTTCTAGCTCTGCTCTGTTGTGGGCACAGGCTCCCTTTTTCTGAGCATTCTTTAAGTGTCCTTTCCTGTTTGAGAACATTGACTATGAAGTGACAAAAAGATTTCTTTGTGGAAATCTTAAGCCCTATGGGTTTATATATCAGTGTTTAATATTATATTACAGTATTTCTGGAAATAAAACTGATTTTGTTAGGGTGGAATATTTATACCTTAAGAGGAGGATAATTAAAAAAGATATCGAGGAGGTATTTGGAATTTCCAAACGTGAACTTTAGCTATGGAACCTTGAGCATGAAAAGCTGTTCATTAGATCAGGGAAGAGAATTAATACTTTATGTATTCAAGTAGGTATTCAATTTGGTCTTCTTAGGACACCTTGAAATTTGATTTCAGGCGTTTAAAGCGTTCTTGAACAGGATTTGAGTCTCTTCTCTATGACACTGTTCTCTTGAATTACCTGAGCTGCCTGAGCTCAGTGTTGTGGTTGGTCACTGTTGGGACAGTCCTGCAGGAAAGGCTGAGTGGGTTTTATGGGGCTGGGCTCATTTATGTCTGCAGCAGTGGCCTCTGTTCTTTCTCTCAGTATGGATATTCCTACATATTTTGTGATCTTTAGTGTTATAAATGATGATGAAATGGTGATCAGTTGGGCTCTGTCTCACAGAACCTTCTGCAGATGAAATAAAAGCTGCTGACAGCACAGGGAACCATACAATTTCAGAATTAGGCCATTTTTCTTCTGGCTGGGAGAGTCAGAAGTGAAGGGACCCAAGGATTAATCCACTGTTTATATCCATACGTAACCTCACAACATGTGGATTAAATCTTCCCTGCACCTGTAGCATAACATTTTCCTCATGCTGTAGAGTAATACCTTAACTAAAACCACCTCAGCTTTCTGGTGGCTTCAAAGACATGAAAAACCACAGTCAGGATGAAAGCATTTTATTGTTTGTAATTTTTAGCATAGTGCATATTAAATGTAATAACCGATGAGTTTAGGAGGATAATCTATTACCATATGCAAGAACCATGCTCCATAAGTTATACACATCTTTAGGAACTGTTAACTTTTATAGAATTTGCTGCAACAAATCATTCTGGGAATGCTGTGTACTTGTGTTTTCAATTGAGGCTCTAACATTTGGTTGAAGTATCTTCTGTACTTCTATCATCTCATAATTTCCTTCAGAGCAACGAGAGAACAATCTGCATGTTGGGTGGGAGGATGAGGGAATGCTAATTGAAACCATGTAATAAAAAGGTAATTTAGCAAAACTATTAGTTTTTGGTTTTTTACTATTTTAAACCTATTATTTTTAAAATTACATCTGTATTAAAAGGGCTGTAAAACTCCACTCCATGTCAGCACATTGCATCTTAATTCTCATTTTCCTTTGCATGAATAGTAAAATCTTTATAAATTGAGAACCAAAATTAATTGAACAAACTTCAGTTGAACATTTTTATGTTAATGTTTGGATTAAAAAAAGGCATATTACAGACTTTTTGAAGAACATTTAATGGTTTCTAACGTTGACCACACCTCGAATGCAGTATGGGAAAAAAAGTGCTGATGGGGAGAAACAAAGCCCAAGAACAAATGTTAATTGGTTTGTGTGTTTATGGCTGCTTTTAGGCTTACACCCATATCTGTTGCTAGATCATGCTTTTCCAGCCACAGCCATGATCAGAAAATGCTCTTTTCAGCCTGGCAGCCAGTGGGCTGCTCAGTTCAGCACCTGGAGATGGGGCTGTGGGTTGAGCCAGGTAACTTTCCTTTCCCAGGTCACTTTTGAGCTGAATTGTGTCTTCCATGTCTAATTCCTACAAATCCTTCATGGGGAGGGAATTTCTGTTCCAGAGAGGACAATACAGGGGGCCTGGTGAGTGGGGAGAGCAGTGTGAGACTGAGCAGGGGAGCAGAGAGCTCAGAGAGCACCTGGCCCTCTTCTGAACGTGCTGGGCCCCTGTGATTGTGTGTTTGTGTGTGTGTGAGAATTTGAACGTGTGTTTGTGAGAATTTGAATATGTGTTTGTGAGAATTTGAACGTGTGTTTGTGAGAATTTGAGTGTTTGTGTGTGTTTGTGAGAATTTGAACGTGTGTTTGTGAGAATTTGAACGTGTGTTTGTGAGAATTTGAACGTGTGTTTGTGAGAATTTGAGTGTTTGTGTGTGTTTGTGAGAATTTGAACGTGTGTTTGTGAGAATTTGAACGTGTGTTTGTGAGAATTTGAACGTGTGTTTGTGAGAATTTGAGTGTTTGTGTGTGTTTGTGAGAATTTGAACGTGTGTTTGTGAGAATTTGAACGTGTGTTTGTGAGAATTTGAACGTGTGTTTGTGAGAATTTGAGTGTTTGTGTGTGTTTGTGAGAATTTGAACGTGTGTTTGTGAGAATTTGAACGTGTGTTTGTGAGAATTTGAACGTGTGTTTGTGAGAATTTGAGTGTTTGTGTGTGTTTGTGAGAATTTGAACGTGTGTTTGTGAGAATTTGAACGTGTGTTTGTGAGAATTTGAACGTGTGTTTGTGAGAATTTGAGTGTTTGTGTGTGTTTGTGAGAATTTGAACGTGTGTTTGTGAGAATTTGAACGTGTGTTTGTGTGAATTTGAACGTGTGTGTTTGTGTGAATTTGAATGTGTGTTTGTGAGAATTGGAGTGTTTGTGTGTGTTTGTGAGAACTTGAGTGTTTGTGTGTGTTTGTGTGCACCCCCAGGGCCAGGGCAGTGTTGACCCAGTGTTTCCCTTTGCTCTCACTCATAAATGCTGGGATTACCTGGGCGATTGTTTCCTCAGAATGCCATAATGTAATCTCAAACCTAATACTCCAACAAGCATGCACTAATTAAAACTGCAATTATATTTTTGCTCAAACAAAACGACTTAATAAACATTATCACAAACTGTTTACCCTTCCCAAAAACAATTTATGCTCACTAATACAATTTCCCATTAAAACTGCTGCCAGGTAAATTAAAAACTCTTGAAATAGTAAGTAAGTGGGAAATTAATTCAACAGTTTAATCTAGAGCTAATAACAGTTGCAAGCTCAGAAAAAGATTGCTACAGCAGGGAGTTAATTAACAGCTTATTCCCCATTTGATAAAAGTAATCCACTCTAATTCCAGTGTAATTTACCTCAATGTAATATAAAACCACAAGCTGCTTCTGGTGCTGGTAATTATTAGCTTTGTCCTGTGGCCACATTGACAATAAAATTCAGCAGTATCTTAATAATAAGAGGCAGTCTGCTAAATGCCCACAATTAAAGATGTAACATGGAATCTTGAAGCTGCAACAATCATGTGTAAAGCTAAAGGGACTGGAGGTACAGTTGTGACAACCTCCAATTGCTGTTTCTCCTCCTCCTCCCCAAGGTGTGCCTTTCCTAGCCCAGGTTGTTTTCCTGCATGAAGTTCTGGCTCATAAATGCACCAAGGTACAGGAAACAAACAGGGCTTCTGTCATTTCCAAGTGAAACAAAGTTTGGAGCTCTTGACCTGAAATACCACACAGGGAACATAAATGCAGGGTGGCTCCTTTGACCTCCATTATAATGAAATCTGTTTTCCTTCCAATTCTCTTTTTGTGGAGTTAAAACTAAAGATCAGAATTAAAAAAATATATACATATATATACATATATGTATATGCAGACAGAAATGTATATGCAAATATTAGTCTGTACAAATGCATGAGAAATAAGTTTTATTAAAATATTCTTGTTTGACCCTAGCATAGTATTTTCTGATATTAATTTTGATTTCCTCTTGAGCAATCGTGGCAGTCTATCAGCAAACTCAGACTTGATATTTAAGTATTGCCAGGTTTGCTTAGTTTGCTTTCTGACTGTAAGGCAGCCTCCCTGGTTCGTTTGCATGACGTGTTCTTAGCACTTTTCCATTGTCACTGATTTAGGGATGTCATAGTAAGCATAATGACAATTTAGTGCCCTGTAATCACAATTCAACTGAAGTACGTGAAATTAAATAACCTGTTTTGTCATGTAAATACTCCTACTTGAGATAAAAAAAATATGTGACGTTATTTTAACCCAGTGGTTATTAACAAAGGGTGAGTTTGATTTTCTGCTGTCACTTAAAACATTTGTTTACTTTATTTATGTACTTGAGGAACTTCCTTCTGGGAAAGGAAAATAAATGCCTGGGACGTGCTCATTGGATAGCAATTGCTAACAAATACATCTGAAGTTATAATTGTAGTGATTTTCTAATTGTTCTAAGCAGAGGAAGGATTAACTCTGAAGGTTGACTTTGAGAAGACAAAGCAGAGGATCTGGGTCTGTGCTCTCCTGTCATCCAGCAGTGTCAGAGCTGGTGACAAAGATAAAGACAGTGACTGCAATGGTGGCTCAGTTACAGGGATGGTGTTCTTTCCCACATGTTCCACAAGAAATCTGCATTTTCTTGGTGTAGTGCAGAGACAGACAGGTGCTTAGAACTGAATTAGTGCTTTTAGCACAGGTGAGATTTGGTAGAACACTCTCCATACTCTTGTTTATTCTGTTAGTGCTCATTAGCTAAACCAGTGTGGTTTTTTTCTGCATAAATGTGGCTCTGCCTTATTTGTAATATGAATAGTTTTGCTTACTTTCAGTGCTGATTTTTAGTTGGATGGAGTAATCATCCCTGGGCCAAGGAATGTTTTCCCAAGGAGAGCTGGGCAGCACCCCAGCTGCAGCTGGCTGGGAGGGATGGGTGACCACTGGAGCTCCCACTGGGCTGAAATCTCCATCCTTGTACATCCCGAGGCTCACCTGGACACTGTCCTGGGAGATCTGCTCCGGGTGACTCGAGATTTCTCAAAGGGGAGAGTTGGGCTTACATGATCTCCAGAGGTCCTGTCCAACCTCAGCCATTCAGTGGATTTCTTGTGGTGCTGTAATTTCTCCTTAATCTAATGGTAATTTATCATGTTAAGGTTTCTCTTTCAGGCTTTTTCCATCAAACAAGGATGAGCAGTTTACTGAAAGAAACAGGAGAGAGGAGTAGACTGAACATGTGAAATGGGAGTTTTTTATTTCTGGTAGAAGAATTCATAGGAGAAACTGTTGGTGTCTGATTATATTTAAATTCTGCTCCCCATTCCCACTTCAGTTATTTATGTATTTAACAACAATCAGTTCTACCAGCTTTAAACTTAATTTACAGTTGAGTTGGGAAGGGTTTTTAAAAAATTTTTGTAGTTAAACAAATCTTCAGTACAATAAATAATCTTGACTGTAAAGGACTTTCTTTCCTGCTGACTTAAAAGTCATCCATAATCTGTATTTTGTCTATATACAAAATCTCTAATATGAGTGAAGCGATGCTTAAAATTCTGTAGGTCAAGGATTGAAACCCAATCATCTCCAAGTAGATCTCCCTGGAAATGAATCAGCACAGCCCATCAGCTGCTCACAGCCTGGCTAATGTGGTCCTGGGCCTGCACTGCCATCCCTGTGGCCACGCTCTCGGAGCCACAGCAGGGCTGGGGCAGGCTCAGAGCAGCTCTGGCACAGCAGCTTCAGCTAAATTAACATCCAGATTGTGCAGGTTGGGAAACTGCTCTGCACTGTTGCTTGGGCTGAGGTGTTCCAACAGCCAGAGAAAGTCTTAGATTTAAATACGATTTCACAATTGAATAATTCGTGGTTTTTTATTTTGTTGCACTTGACAATCAAAGGGAAAACATTCAAGCAATATTTGAGAACAGCTCAGTTTGGTGTTGTCATTGCCCATTCTTCAAATACATCTGCAAGGTTATTGTTATGAAGTTATATATAAATCAGTACCATATTCTCCATCAGTACAACACAGTTCTATAGAAACAGAATTCATTCTTGTTTAGTATTTAGCATTGCACCTGGAGTGTGTGGGGTGTAATTGGGGGGGGGCTGAGCCTTGTGTGTCTCAGGATGGAGCACTGGGTGAGGAGGTTTCTCCCACTCCATGTGGAGATGGCCTGGACACTTCTGTGTCCTCAGCAGTGCCAGAGTTCACAGATTGGTGAAGTGCAATAGGCTGGCACCAGAAAGTTGCCGTGGCCATGAGGCACAGTTAAATTTTTTAATACATTTTATATAAACTAGCCATTAGGGTGCAGGTTTAAACCTTCTTGCATGCTCTAAATATATTTTTCTAGAGGAATATGTTCGTGGGGGACATGTGCCAACTAAACAGACCATCAGAATAATTTCTCATAAAGTTTGTAGTTCACCAAAGTATTAGAATCCCAAAATACCTATCTGTGTACATAATTGAGGCAAACAGTCTGTTTACATCCATGGTACACAGATTATGCCATATTCTAAGGAATGATTCTGACTCTCCCACAGGGAATTTTACACGCCATGGGGTGAATTTGCAGTGCAAGGGGCAGCCTGTGGACCTGGACTGCTCATGGGCTGCACGCTTGAGCAGACAGAAATGTGTTAGAGGACCATGCTGACCATGTGTAAAACCCTCCTGTGTCACCAGGGCTGGGAAATGTCACCTGGGAGAAGCCTGCACTTCCAGCTGAGCTCCAGCAGTACCCGAGGAGCAGGTCCAGGCCCAGCTCAGAGATTCAGCTGATGGGGAATTCATCCCACAGCCAGCAAATTGTCCCAGCGTTTATTTATTCATGCTGTTAAAAAATGACCTTTTTGTTTTCCCGTTTATGTTCAGCTTTCTGCCTACTGCTGCAAATCCTTTGAACTTTATTTCTGTGGTCAAGCACTTGCCATTTTTCTTCCACCTGTTGCCTTTTTTCCTCCCTTGACCCCGAGTGCACCGAATGGGAGCAGCTGGACCCGGTGACCGGGAACGTGCAGGTCCCTGACGCAGGGACAGAAGTGACATCAGTGATGCTGGGAGCAGCAAAAATCTGCTGTGGAGGTGCTCTGCAGGCAGCAGGGCAGGGGTTGGGATTTGGGCAGGAGGTTTGCAAGGCTCAGGGGGAGCTGGGTGATGCAGTCCATGACTTATGTACAATTTGAGCTCATGTTTGCAGTCGTGTAACTTGAGAGCACATCTGTTAGCACAAGTCATTTTTTTTCTTCTCCTGGTTTTGTCTGGCCTTTCAGACAACTCCCATTATGCTAATGTAATTAATAGACATCCTAAAAAGCAGGACTAGGGCAGTTTATTTCAGGAGTATCTACTTTGCTTTTTTTGTTTTCTTTCCCAAGCTGCCACTACACATTTCACCACTAATGCTAAAAGAACCTGCTTTTCTGCAGTTCTTTCTGGCATGGAAGGGCTTTCCTGTATTTCTCTGCCTCATTGACTCTCCATCTCATTTAAAAATCTTTGCTGAAGATACATCTTCTTCCCCTTGCGTGACCCTCATAATTTTTCTCTCTCTCTGCTGTTATTTTAGTATGTAATTTTACTTTTAAACTAGCTGATGGCCCTTCGTTGGAGAAGGGGCAATCAATAAATTATGTGCTGATTGTGTGTATTCTTCATCATATTCTTGGATTTCAGTGTCCAGACCAAAACAGTTGATACGTATTTTTGTTGTACTTTTTCACCTTCTTTCGGGTATCGTTATTCTTGGCTTTTAATAACTGAAAGAAAATTTGGTCTTTCCATTATGAAAAAGAAAGAATGAAAGAAGGAATCTCTGCCTGCTAAATATCATTTATATCAGTCAGTGGCCTTGCTTAGGAAACATGGATTGAGCAAAGAAAGTGAACGATTTTCCTGAATAATTTTCAGTTCATGTCACTAAATCATCAGCCAACAGCTTTTATTTAGGAAATAAATTTCTATGAAAAACTCACCAAGAACTTCTGAAATACTTCTTTTTGTTATAACAAACTGTTTTGGGAGGAACTTCCCTAACAGCTTTAAGGAGAGAAGTTTTTGAGACTGACCTTGATCCTTCTCACAAGATGTCAAGGGGAACTTTGCAACTTCCTCTAGGATTAGTCACTAGTAGGAAGTTTGCAGGAGTGAGGTTTAGAGAAAGAAGATCCCACCTGTGGTAAATATGGTCAGTTCTGGCAACACACAGGTGTGAGTATGGGTGCAGGTAATTGAGCAGAAATAATGGCATCCTTTGCTCTCAGATATAGACAGGTATTTCTTGTAGATCAGTTCTGTGGTCTCATTACATGCTAATTAAGAAAAAAAAAGATAGGACTGAGCAACTTCTGATAATTTAGATCATTTTTTTTGCCCATGAAACTCCAGTTTCAGCTTTTTTGGCAGCAGCTGTGTTGCTTCAGAAAGATTATCGGAACACTTGTGATTAGAAAAGTCTGTCTTACTGCTGTTTTATGGGGTTTTAAAAATTAATTTAATATTAAATAGCTCTGTAAAGTAGCACCACCCCTGTGTGAGTTACTTTCCTAGCTTTCAGGAATGGTTGGTGCTGGCACTTCATGCTGTTCCTGGATAACTAAATTGTAATATGCAAAAAAGCAGGAACATATTCTTAGGTCATCTCAAAGCATGAATCCAATCTCATAAAGATTTTCATTATGGTTTGAGGGATGGGATGTGGATCTTACTCATTTGCTTACACAGACCCTTGCTGCTGACCCATTCATCAAATGCACCAGCCCAGGCCAACAGGAATGAGCTCTCCAAGAAAGATAAAGAGCAGAAATCTCAAATGAAAGACATTGTTCTTTGTACCAGTTCACCTCATCTGCCATCACCTGTAATTGAGATTATCCAGCTTCTCATCTGCCCCTGTACCAAGGTGCTGTGTGGGGAAAAAGGGGTAAAGAGAACACATAAAGTTCATAAAGCAAAATCAGGGGAATTCCATGTCCTGAGTTAAGACAGGGCTGGAATATTATTTAGAAGCCTTTCAGCTATTTCAGTTTAATAATTGTTGAAAAAAAGAGCAAGCAATAACACATTGTTGGCAAGAGAATGTCAGCCAGCCAAAAACAATCACAAAGAAAGACTACCTTGCACTCTGAAAATGCTGATTGCACTTTCTGTGAAGCCAACAGCAAAAATATGCTTGTTTTATTTCTTACTTTTGGTAAACAACTTAATTAATTAATCTCTCATTGGCTAATGCTGTGCCTGCAGTGTTGCAGATGAATGTTCAACTATCACAGCTCCCAAAACTTGGAAGCTGACACTCAATTTTGTAAATGTGACCCAGCGAGAAGTTATGATGCCTTTTCAAACTCCTTAGCAAATTAAAAGGGCAGTTCTTACAGCAGTGAACATAATTTACTAACATTTAAATATCCTCAGCAGTGAATTGTTTCATGCAGTGTGTCCAGAGTGAGTTGTACCAATAACCTGTGTCACTCTGGTTGGGCCAGGAATCTTTGACAGGAAGGGTTCCTGCTTCAAAGATGACATTCCTGGTGAAACAGCAATTATCTTATTACTCTTTGGAAATAGAGTTGGTCCCTCTGCTGGAATTCCAATAGAATTTGGTGAGGAATATCTCTGAGTGAGCTGGGTACTGCCTTGTCTGTACAGATCAGGTTTGTGGGAGATGTGCACAATTCCTGAGCTCTGCCTCGTTGTGATCATTTACTTAGTCACTGGTTTCAAGATACATGGCAACTTTTATTGCTTGTTTCTCTTTTAAAAATACTGACATGAGAAATCCTGATAAAGCTGGTTTCATTTCTCTCTAGGAGATCAGGGATAAGCAAGGAAAGGGAACCAAGTTGCTGTTACTGCAGCAGTGCTGCTCTCAAAATTTAGTTTGAGCTATCCCAAAGTGTCTTAGACTTGGTAATAATACAGATTTACAAACTTCTAAAAGTGGATAGCCAAAATATTTATTTTAATGGGTATTTTTATTAAACTAGACAGCGTTATTACTGCCACAGATTAAAGACCTATAATGTGACTTTAATACTGTTATTAGATGTTAATGTCTTAGGAGAGCACTTTGAAGATGAAATAGTTCTCATTTACTTTACCCCATAATTAATCCTAATGTGTCAGGGGACAGCACACCTTTGCATCTTTGCCTCCTGCTCATTTGGCCAAATAGAAAAGACAAGAATGTAAAACAATTATTCACCTGTGAGTGAGTGAGTGAGTGCAACTGGAAGTTGTGAGTAAATCCACTTGAAATCCAGTTGTACAGATCTCCCTCTTAATTTTCTGTTTTCACTGTGTAAAACAAGAACTGGCAGTAGGTTGTCCAGTTTCCAGGGTTTCTGGTGGGAATTATTCATAACAGATTTTTTATTTCTACAGTTTAAAACACCATTTCATCCCATCACTGGTGATGTTATGCTCATCATATTACGAGTTCTTTCAGGAAGGGAAGAATCACTCATTTCCTGCTGGGAGTTTGTTTTCTGCACTTACAACTGGAGGCTAAATATTTTTGCTCAAGGACGAAAATATTTAATCATCCAGACAAAAGTAAAATAATGATGTAAATGTGGCTGCCCTTGCCTGTATCTGCAGGGTTTGGTGGAGTGGGAACCCCGAGACTCCTGTGCCCCTCCAGGGCTGGGCTTTACTCCTGCTGCACCTTCCTGTGCTCCTGTTTTTCACTGGGAAATTTCCATAGTTAAAAAGAAAACAAAAGAAAACCTCACCGTGATCATTTTCAGTCTCTGGCTGTTATTTTTTAAAAGGTGCAGTTATTGATGTCTCCATACCAGATGGTGTGATCCCATGATGCCTCTTATAAAATGTGATATATAAGCATATACCTCAATAGTTCAGGGTTTGTAATATAAATCAGTCTTACGATATCCTCCACAGGCTGGTCCTTTTATATTCCTACTAAGAACCAAATTAATCAAACACTATTTTGCTCTGATTTCTGCTTTATAGTCTTCAGGTTTTTTTTTGGTAGAAGTTAATTTTTATCCATAAATATACTCGTGTATTTTAATAAATTCCTTTTCTTGCACAGAACCAGACACAAAAGATTATGAAGAATTTATTCATTTCATTAAGAAGTACAATATTTTTAAACTTGAGCCTGCCAGCAGAGCAGTTAGAAGACTGAAGATATAACTTCATTTACCATACATCTGAATAACTTGTATAGCATTCTACTAATTGGTTTGATTACAATTTTTTTTCTGTCATTCAGCACATTCTAATTCACCATATAAAGAAGGTTTCTAATTCTTGGGCTTCTTTCTTTGGAAATGCCAGTAACCACAAATTCCACAGTTCAATCTTTAGATAGATAATCTTCTTTGGGAAATGTGTAAAAAAGCAAGATGCAGATTTGTGCAGATGGACAGTGAAATGGATGAGACCAAGACCTGTTTTGGTGATGCATAAATGTGCTGTATAATTAATATTGTAGGGTTTTGTGTCCTTCGAGGGATATGCAGAATTGCAAACGTTCAGCTGCTAAAACAAAGGAAGTTTTTATTGAACTTCTGTGGCCTTCATGTCTTAAGGGTAGAGAAGTGAAAATATTCCTGGCTTCAAGAAGAATCAAAAATTTTCAATGCCTGAGAAGAAACAGGAATTCCACATTGGGTGTTGATCAACAAACTGTTAGGAGTGGAACAATATATTTACTTTCATATATATATAAAATACAACCCCCTACATGTGGGGTGGATAGCAGCCTATCTAAAATTAGGTTTACACCTAAGCTAGTATCCAGCTTGATTCATGGCTTCCGTGCCTGTTTTCTGTCCTGAAAACAAGGTATTTTAACACTGATTAACAGCTCTTCCGTGTTGGTGTGAAGTCGAGTTGCCTTCTTGGATTTGTATTATTTTTCTGTCCATCACTAACCCTTCTGGTTTGGGGCAGGGATTTTTAAGCATCAGGTTTGCAGTAGTGTGGGTCAGTAGTGACTGGCACACGGGGCTGGGTGGGATCTGAAGGATGAGGGTAGAATTTTTTCAGTGGTGGTGAACTGAGCTGCTGAAGAACAAACCAGGTTTATTTGTGATGTGTGGTGGGGTCCTGCAGGTAGGTTTAAACAAAGGGAGGTGCATATTTGAGATATCTGAGAGTGGCATAGCTAAAATGTTGCAGGGTGCAGGTGTTCTGTGCCTGGGGGGGTCAGAGCTCAGCTGAGTGGGGTTTGTGCCCTGCAGAGATCTCAGTGTCCAGGTGGGCTCAGCAAATCTCTTCTTGCCTCAGCAGCAGAAATGTGGTACAGAAAGTAATAAATAACAGCAAAAGGTGTAATAGGCCACGTCCTTCTAAAACAAAAGAGGGGAAAGTTTGAGATATTTTCCCTTTTTAAGAGAGTATAAAGAAGAACCTTGGTGTGGTTAAATTTGTGGCTGGAGGTTTGGAGAGGAAATGTAAAGGTGCCTTTGGGGTGGGTTTTAAGTGGCCCTGGAGAAAGATACTGAGAGAAGTGTGGGGGGAATCACCTCTTCCTTCCCTACTTCACTTTTAGGGCTTGTGGTCTGGTGTGTCTCCTTTAATGATGATTAATACCTGACTTTGTGTCTTGGGAAGTATCTCAGCTTTTTTATCGGCTCCTTATCACTGCTGTAATACAGTGACAAAATAATTTTAAAGTGAGAGCAGGAAGTTCTTCCCTTTATATAATTTCTGTAGAGTTTCTGAGAACAAATGTTTGCATAACTCAGATACAGTAATTTTTATTGAAATATAGTTTGTGGTATAAATCATTAATTTTCATCAAAATTCTAAAAAGGCAGTTTTGAACCCTGGGGTTGGGACATTTCCTGCCATCACTGATTTTTATCAGGGCTCATGGAACTCCTTTGGAAAGTCTGTAGCCTACCAAGTGGTTTAGAGGTTTCTGCAGTTCTTCTGGTGGCTAATGATAATTATTTTTTTCAAGCAATTGTAATGATTTAAGCATATTGCTTTAATGAGTGTTATCTCATCTTTTTCTTTAATTAAGTTGTCTTCAGTTAGCAAACACCATTATTGCTGACAAATTTGAAAGTAATAGTTTGTAGATTGTAATCCATTCCTCTCTTACTCCTGTTTAGATTACAAATGTGGATGTCCCCAAAAACTGTGAAATAATTTGGGAAAGGGATCTGATCTGCACTCTTGGCTAGGGACACATTTGTTCCTTTTAATTGAGTATTCCAATGGCTTTTCTCAGTGCTCTGCACTTTCCCCTGAAATTTCTTGCTAGAGGTACCAGTGGTCCTGATTTTACAGCACTAGTGGATGGTAACTCTTAAATCGGCCTAAGATTAGGGAAATATGTTCTTAAAATTGTGTATATACATCTACGCTTAACACAGTGTTTAGCATTGACCTGACCAGTATGAAAAAAATCTGGTCAAATACTTCTGATGTTTTTCCAAATGTTGGTACATGTTAAAGTCTTACCAAACCATTGAAACCTTCAACCAATTCATTTTAGTCAGATACAGCCTAAAGTTGAAGTATTTTATAAAAGCTAAACAATGCCAAATGCATTTGGCTGAGATCAAAAACCAAATCTATTTGTTCTCTTTCATCTTCAGTGTTCCATTTCCTAGGAGTGTGACCTTAGTCAAACATCTATTAAAGTTAGCTTTTGATCTTACTCCCTTTAAAAAAAAAAAGAAAAAAGAAAAAAGTCAATCTTTAGAATTTTTTCCAGAGACAATCACAGTATTGTGTTTTAATGTTCCAGTAGCGTGTGAGTAAATAGGATTCTCTGATGTATGTGATAGAGCAGTGGCTAAATGGGACAATCATTTTTGTGTCAGAGACAAGAATCAAAAGGCAACATTCTTCAGAAGCTGTTAACTGGAAAAATCCCCCCAGGTCAGTGGAAACACGTTAACTGGTCAGTGTGCTGCATTTTTGGGTCCTTTGATGAAAATGCCTTGTAATTTGATAACAGGTAGCTGTTCATTTGTAATACAATTTTCTCTTCACCAGTCAAAGCTGCCTAGTGATTAATCAGTAAAGAGGTTAATTTTCTTCTCAAGTATGAGCAGTTTGGTGGCTTTTTGAAAGAAATAAGGACAAATTATTTATTTCCTGAAGAGAATATAAATAAGTTTCTTGGTCATCTTTAAGTTCCTTCATATTAGGGGAGTCTGTGTCACATCCATCCTCAGCCCAAGAGAAGTGAGTAGGTTTTCTTAAATACATACCAGTTCCTAAAAATATGCAGGGGAATAAAATTACAGTTAGGATTTCTATTTAACATATCGAGCTGCTCAGATACTAATTGATAAATGTCTATTAGATCTATTCTTATCAATGTAGTGCTACTGTTAGGGAAATGTCAATTAAAGCATGCAGTAGATAAATACTGAAAAGATTTATTTAAAATAAATATCTATAGAAGAAGCAGAATTTGTCTTTTTAATAAACTTAAATTGACAGATGTTTTGCATGTTAAGCTTCTAAAACCAGAGTTAAATGCTTACTGGGAATACATTGGAATATTACGTAGATAACTTTATAGTAATGAATTTAGCAGTGTGGGAAATGCCTTAAAGTAGATTTAAACCTCTCAGCTCTAAACAGCTGCAAAAAGTACAGTATTAATATTAAGAAATGGTTGAGGACAGCAGAGTACAATAGTTGTAAAAGGAATGCTTGCAAGGGGTTAGTTATATAATGTAGAATTCTGGAAAAGCAGGATGAAAGACACCTGCAGTATTTTTCTGAATTTAATAAAAATATCTCAGTACATCTTGGACATCATTTATATTAAATGCAGTTTTATTTTTAAAGTAAATTTATTTAATTTCAATTTTAAAATTCCTGAGAATCTATTTTAAAATCTGAACATACTTTGACTACTGAAATAATTGCACAAAACCTGAGCTAAAAATGTTTGTTGCCATAGTTCTAGAAGAAATAAAACTGCTATACTGGTGCAAACTCAGGAGTAAAGACCAGTAGAGTTCGTATGTAAAGATTTCCAAGGGCAAAGAGAATATTTGCATAATTTTAGATTACTCAGTGTTTCAATTCAGTAACTAAATTATTCCTCTCCTCCTCGAGCCTGCATTTGGCTTGGAGGCTGGAAGTTAATTCAGCTTGACCAATGAGTAGAGACACATCCTTTAAGATTTTAAAAATGGTGTAGTTCATCTTCTACGTGTTATTTTTATTCACCACCTGGAACAAGAAAATAAGCTTCCAGTCAGTGTCTCAGCTTTGAAAAATGTTCTTTACCTTGCACAGCGTAAAATGGAAATAGCTATTCTGGCATAACTTCATAAACAAAGGTGATATTAACCTATTGGGACTAAATTACTTGTCTCCCGTGTTATTTGTGCAAGTAAATGTGCATGAATAAGCTTCAGCAAAGCCGTAGGAAAGTAACTTAAAAACAGAGAGATCAGAATGATCAGGAGTAAAAAAATGCTGAAGGAAAGAAAGTAAAGGTACCCACTCCTCCATAATCACATTCCTCTCACTCTGGCTGTGGGATCAATAGTCATTCATTCATGCCCCGAAGGAAAACAGGGCTCTTTTGTTTCTTTACCTGTGCTCTGAACATTCCCTGAAGTCAAACCTGGTTTCTGCAGCCTGTGGGCAGCCTGCAGGTTTTTCCTGCAGTTTGGGGCTGCACATATCCATCACCCACTCACAGAGGTGCCCAGAGCCCCAGCGCAGCTCGGGGAGGGGTCTGGGCAGCTCCTGCCACTGGAATTTGGTGTGCAGGTTGGAGCATTGCATGGAAGCTTCTCCTTCCCCAGGTACAGCCCTCTGGATTGTCCAGACCCTGCTGGAACTGAAAGGAGCTCATCCAGAATATCTCATTTCCTTCTCCCAGAGGAGGTTCACACCCTGAGTGCCAGGGTACCACGGGTCCTTCTTGCCACAGCCAGCACTGGTGGAGGGGATTTGGGGGCAAAAGCTGCAGTCCTGAGAGCTGTGTGAAGATCAGGCTGGGCCTGCTTTGGAGGAATGTGGTTTTCCACTCCCTGAAATGAGAAAAAAAACAGAAACCCAACAGGTTTTGTTAAGGCAAAAGTGTATAAAGAGATCATAATGTGGCAGTAGGTGGAGTCCTCATTTGAAGAGGTAAAGGTCCCTGCTCCCCCAAATTTTATTTTATTTTACATTGAACAATTAATGGAGTATTCAGTTGGGAATTGGCTATTCCAGGAAAATTACATTTGTGCACTACATTCTAATTTTTTATCCTATTACAGTACTTGTAAATGTTATAGGTTCTGCTTGAAGCTGGAGATCACCTAATGCCATCCTCAAATATTTTTCACTGTGAATAAGCTGTGGGTTTTCAAATGATCTTAAAGCATAAATATTTTGCTTCAATTCAACAGCCAGAAGAACATTCCAGGAATTTCTTTTTCTAAGTGATGCTGCTTTCAAACTTGAATCTTTTGAGCTTGTGTTAATTAAATGCCATTTGGAGAGGAGTGTCTGGGCTCTCTCTTTTCATTGCTTAGATTATTGTGCTTCAAATGAGCATAATATTTTTGTGGCCACAGATTTCTCAGCCTTAAGTAACCAAGAGTTGTGTGGGATCAGAGCATTCAGTTTCTGTTCTGGCAGGGTCCTGAAAATGGCTCATGTGGAAGCAGCAGCACGTAGGGGATGATTCTACAAATTTGCAAACCATACTTTAACAATCCAGTCTCTCCCAGCAGTGCTGATCCTGGCAGTGTGTTGAGGTTTTTTGTGAAATATTGTGGCATGATGAATGTATGGAACTCACTATTCACTTAAAATCCTTGAGATGCACCATTTTAAAAGTGTGCACTGAGACAGCTGGGATGTAGCCGCTGTGTGTCATCTGATACAAAACAAATATTTGTATGGTATTTTCCTGTCACAAGTAGGAAGTAGCTTGAAATCACTCACAAAGATATCCTTATTCTCAGAAGACCTTCCAGCCCAATTAATTTAACAAACTCGAGAGATTTGTGCCAGGCCCAGATAAGCTTTCAGACTTCTTGGAACTTAGCTGAAAGGACTTCCAAAAACTTCTGCCATTTCCCTTCTGTCATTACTGCTTATGGACAGGTGCTTGAAGCCCACAGAAACTGATGTAATGGGAAAGGAATAAATGTGGAGAAAAAAGAAACAACAGCATGTGCACCATGGCAGACTTCTGTGATTATAGAGAAGTAACAGAATGTGCATGATCAGTATGAGGACTGTGAGGTTTAATATATTGATAATGTAATTTTAGGTTCCCAGGAACCCAAGAATATTCTGAAATGGATAACAAAGTCCTCCAGTCAGAAGCAAATGCTGATGGTAACCACCATTCTTTCCTGTGACTTCTGAATGTTTTGCACTTCAGAGTTAATTTTTTTTTTCCTGTAAATGGAATTTATTTTGTGTTGCTCTCAGGGAGGTAATTTAACACGTTTTGGGTTTCATTTTTAATTTTTCAAGTCCTTATCTCATAGAATTGCAATCTTTAGTCTGTGAGAGCGTTACAAAAGCATAAGCAGATAGTTTGAGAGTTGGGGTGATTATAAGCATTAATTTAACTTAGTGAAATCAGAGTCCTTATGCATAAATTTGTCACTGTCTTGATGTTTGAAAACTCTGCTTAAATACACCCAATATTGTAAGTTTCCATTTTGTGTCGAAAAGTTTCAATGACTTGACTGAAATTGCATCAGATCTGCACTGAAGAACGTAAAAGTTATCAAGGGATTGTGATTTTTGCAGTGATAATTCAATGGCTTCTGTGTCTGGTGTGTGCCTCCATTTTCTGAAAGCTGTACCTCCAAAGTGGGGTGGTCAGTCAATCAAATGTACAGAAGAAGGTAAAGGTCACAGTAGTGCAGAATACTAAAAGTATTACGCATTACAGCCTTGACAAATCATTCTCATGACACAGATTGTAAAAAAGAGCAGAAAATGTCACAAAATTAATCAATTCTCATGAGACCCACTGTAAGAATTACAGTGGAAAAAAAAAAAGGCAATGTAACCCTCTCAGTGCTTTTTGAAGTTCTGATTTTCCCCTTTTACTCCAACAGGGGAAGCTGCAGTTTAGTTTCACATGAGATGCAGGTGCCTTTTTGGATAGGAAGTCAACTGTGAAATACACAGCTGGGTCTGCTGTGCATCAGCTTCAACAGGAGTGCTCATCTTACAGATCTAGGCACAAATTTGGAATTAAAATTTCTGTGTACTTCTAACTGAGCCCCTTGGGTCTAGATGGGAAATCTGGCAGCTCTTGGGTCATCATCTCCTCGTGTGGATGGAGGATATGAAATATCCCAGGTACTTGATGGAAAATGTTCACATTAAAAATGTCTCCAGTCTTTCAGGTGGATGTCAGGGAGGATGAGATCAGGAGAGAGGTTATGAGTGGGGTGAGAAGCTTAAATAATAGACACAGACATGGGATAAAAGCATCTGAAACTCTCCCCATGTTTAAAGTGGACCCTCAGATTTGTAAGAATCAGGGCTCTTGCTACTGTCTAAATAGTGTGAAATTAGAGAGTGACAACCTGTTGCTTCTGTGAACTGTTGCACAGAGTGGCCGGGATGTTTTGATGTTTGGTGGTTTTAATCTTGCTTATGCTCATGTGAACTTCTGCATGAAATTGTATTTTAAAGTAAGATGAGCAAGCACACCATGTTAAACAGAAATGACCAGGATTGCAGAATCAAGCCGTCAGAAACTCAGAAACACTTGTGCAACTCTAATTCTGATCCCTTGAGCATTTGGCAAAGTCTTTAAATGACATTATCAGTGTTCTCCCCAGCATCACTGCCTGGGTGGTGATGGAGCATTCATTGACCTGTGTGGGATGAAGAGACCTGTCTGTGGGTCTGTCCCCACCCAGCAGCTGCAGAAGGGGAAGTTACCTGGGGAATATTCAGGGACTGCACAAAAATCAGGGAATCAAGTCCCTCAAGAAAAGACTGTGACATTTTCAAGATGACTGGAGCTTCTCTGGGAAAGATTAATTTCTCACAATTCCTGATAGATATGAGTAATATTTGTTTGGATATTTTTTCCCCCTCAGTGGGATTCTTTTGCCATAGTATAATGTTTTTGAGATTTTGAAATGGTGGAATTTAAAAATGTTAGGCCACTCAAAATTTTTTAAGTATTGTCTGAAATGTTTTAGTAAGAATCATCTTCAGTAGTTTCTCAACTTTCATTAACTGAGTGTGGTTAGAGAATCCAAGAATCCCAGATTGGTTTGGGTTGGAAGAGACCTTAAAGGTTATCTCCTTCTACCCCCTACCATGGGCAGGGACACCTTCCACTAGACCAGGTTGCTCCAAGCCCCATTAAGGTAAATGAAGGAGTCTTCATTTTCTCTTTTGCCTTGATCATGTGGCATGATAAATACAGAATTTAAAATGTTCTCCTCTAAAAACCAGCTCTTGCTGTCCTTTGGGGTGTTTTCCTGTTGCAAAATGTGGAAGAACATATTTTTGAAATATGGTTGTAATATCAGAGCAACTGGCTGCAGGTGTAAGAACGGATGAAAGAAGCTCCAGCGTTGTGATGCATTTCTTGGCTGTTGGCTGCATTTCAGCTGGGCACTGTCAGATGGATGTCCTGGATTTCAGCCTGGGCTCCGAGTGCCCTCCCGGGTCTGGGGTGATGCTCCCACAACAGAGCTCTCTCCGAAATCCATCCCCAGCCTGCAGTGCCCAGTTACTCACCAGTTACTCCTGGTTCCACCCCTGGGTCTCTCAGATGATTCACACTGAAGGATTATTGTGACCATTCCCAAGTGGTAGCCAGGGTACCTTCACAGACCATTGAAAACAGGACGTGCACTAGAGCTAAACCTTCCTGCTGCTTCTGAGTCAGTTCACAAACATGAAAAACATCTGCAGTAACGAGACTTACGAGTTTGGACCCATCTCCAAACTGCTTTAAGGCTTCGGGCATTTTACTGTTCTTATCCAAGAATTCAGTTTCACTGCCCTTTGTGTAGTGCTGGGTTTTGCCTCCCTATTTATCACTAAGCAAGGATGATTCATTTCAGCTACAGAGAAGCCTTCACTTCGAGCATGATTTTTTTACATTAATTAATTAGTAAAATGTTGCAGGCGTTCTGAAAATATAAAGCATATTATATGTATTTCCTTATTAATTTTAATTAAAGTGAGCGTTCCTTTTCAGTCTTGGAAAGCCTAATTTGTTGGAGGTTTCAGGATTGTTTTCGCTGTTGGCAGTATGGTCTCTCATACTGACATTTCATAGTACCAGATATTTCATCATTGCTGTTTTAGCACAGCGTGCTTGACCCATAGCAGCTTTGAATGCAAATAATAAACAAGCCAATGCACAATGCTTGACTGTTACACTGAAATAATATGGCACAGCTAAACTGGGTTTCATTTTTCCTTTTGAATATTATTAATTGCAATGTGTTGACTGTTAATTTAATTAAATGTTTTGTTTTAATATAGAACCATTTTTCAGTTCACTGACTCACCATTTCATTTAATTAATTGCAAACCTCAGGATTTGATTACTCATAGTTCTCCTTTAGTTAATTTACTTGTTCACAGTTTTGACAGAAAAGCTTTCAAACTAATATGAAGGAGATGCACAGTCTGACTAATCAGGAAACTGGAAAAAAATAGCTGTAGCTGAGGTATGAGATTAGCAGACGCTCAGGGTCACCTGAAAAGCTCAGAGCCCTTGTATTCACCATCAAAATCCAATTTTCAGTGACTGGGCGTTGGTTAAATGTGCAGGAGTCACTTGCACCCAAGACACCAGCAGAATGTAGAGTTTTGGATTCTTATCCTAACACCAGAAAGTATTTGCTAAGGAATAAATTGTGTTGTTACTGGAGGCAAGGGACACTGTCCCCTTGTCCCCTGGTGCTTGGGGTGGTTCAGCACTGCCCTGTGATGGGAGACAGCAGACAACCCGGGGCTGTGATCTTTGGGCCATGCCAAAAGTGGAAATGCTGCTTCTTCTGAAATAATTCCCGAGACTTCACCGAGGAATAACCTTCAGTAGTCTGTGATGGGGACATGTGAGTCAGCAATTGACCACTGACCTGATGGGGGGCAGGCCAGGGGCAGAGGAGCCTCTCTGGTGCTCACAGGCTCTGAGGTACCACGGGTCCCGTGGCTGTAGGAGCAGAGGATGTGCTCAGGGGGTGCAGGAGCAGCCAAGGCTCCCAGGACTTGGGGCTCTGTTCCATCTCCAGCTCCCCAGGCACTGGGTTCTCCCCAGGGGGGTGGAGTGCCCTGTGGAGCCAGCTGAGAACTGCCCTAATTTGGATCCAGACTCTTCATTTGGAAACGGTTTGGTTCTTAGGCCTGATCTGTCTGTCCAGAATACCACTGCAGAATTTTCCTTCAGTGCAACCTGTGCATGAAGTGTGTGGTTTGTGCATCCTTGCAGGGTTGTTGTGTTCTTCCAGGGCTGCATCCCTGTGCTGTGCAGCAGAATGCTGCAGACTTGTCAGAGGGAAGGTGCAGAGTGTCCTGGCTTAACTGGGCTCACAGAAAGCAGATCCCAGGTGGCAGCTGGTTGTGCTGCCAGGCACACCAGGAGTTCCTGAGCAGCTGGGATGGCATCCCTGTGCCCAGAACACGGCTCCCAGATGCTGTGTCTCTCTCTGAGTTCCCACCAGGAGCTGCTCCCTGCCAGCCCAGGTAACTGGGGATACTGGAGCAGCACCAGCCCCACTGTGGTTTCCTTGCCTGGAAACCATCCTGGCTGTGCCCAGACTCCTCCTGTGCTGTGGTGTTGTGAAGATGTCCCTGTTTGACAACAAACGCCCACAGTTTATTTCCTGGGTGTTCCCTGACTGATCACAGCTGGCAGAAGATAACTGAAGAAAGGAAAATTTGAAGTGTAAATGGACAGGAAAAACCAGAAGCTTTGAAGTAATCCAGCACGTGGGTTTTCCTAGAAATCCTTTTTTTTTTTTTAGGGGGAAGTAGAGGGATAGATGTATACGTTACAGCAGTTCCCAGGACATTTTTCAAAGTGAGGTGCTCTAAGTGAGATTCTGCTGCTGATAATGATTCATCCAAGAGGATGGAAATGATTCTTCAGTTCTTTGTAGATCCTTAGATAACTCAGCTGAAGAATAGCCTTGTTCTCCACAGCTAGCCCAAGCTGAGTCAATTATAGAAAGGAGTTTTATTAATAGTTAAATTAAATAATATCTCCAGTAACGTTAACCATGGCAGTACCTAATTGAAGGTTATGCCAGTGCTGCCTGTTTCCTGCCATCATTTCTGTTGGCATCACCCCCTTACTGCTGAACCCTTTGCTTTAGCCTCAAATTTCTCATCCCTCAGAGGTGCTGAAGAGTTAGTACATTGTTTTTAAAGTGCCTTTAAACAGATTCTGTGACTTTTAGTTCAGGTAAGAAATAACATAAACTAGGGAGTGAGTGAGAGAATAAAGACTTTGCAGACACTGAGTTTAGGGATAATCTCAGCTCTACCTTCAAGCTTGTGCCTGGCTGTTCAGGACCTTGGTGCTTTCTGCACTTAGGGCTGTGTTTTACTCTTGAAACTTCAGCTGCTGAAGTGGAGTGACTTTGGTGTGGCAGATGGCACAGCACAGTTTTCTGATCCATCACTGTTTCTTGGCTGGTGTCCTTATGGCAGCTGTGTCTGGTTAGGGAGCTCAGAAATGCCTGACAATAATTACCTTTAATTTCTGCAGGCGGCATCGTGGTGATTTGGGGACTGTGTTTATTATTTTGTGTTTGTTCCGTGGTACCTTTCTGCCTTCATTACACTTCTGGTACAACTGTTCAGTGGAAGGTTTTGGGGGATTTTTCTTTTTTTTTTTTTTTTAAATACAATGCCCTGGATAATTTTTTTCTCTTGTCCTTTCTCTGAACATTTTGCTAAAGATCTGAATTTATTTTCCATTCTCTATTTACCTCCTTATAAATAGTTTCCTTATTTTTTCGCATATTTAATTAAATTTGATGTCTTCCAATCTATATCAAGAACCTGTATAAATAACTGACCCTGTATTGGTTTATCTGTGCACCCCTGGGCACATACAAATGATAAAATGTTAGAAGAAAGAACTCCATGTCCTGACACTATATTTTTGTAACCATTAAAATGTATGTGAATTCTTTGCAAATTGATTAAAAATAGAAAGTGAAAAGATGCCTGGAAATCTTGAAAAAAGATGATGCTTAGTTTTTTTTACTTCCTGAAAATAATGTAAAATGCACTCAAAGAGCAATCCCACTTCCTTTCCCTAAGAAAAAAAGAAGTGAAAAAGTTTGCAGACTATTTCATCTTCTCCAGAAAGTGTGTGGAGAGTTTTATCATTGAAGATGTATTCTGTGATGGATTAAGTGAGAGTGTGTGAGATAAAAACAGGAGTTTAAACATCAGGATTTTATATCTGCTTGATGAAAAAGCTGTAGCATTTGTAAAAGAGCTTTAAAGGGTGTTGAAAAAAAATTACGGTGCAGTGGTCTTTTGTATGAAGTGAGGGCTGCATTAAATCACCTAAAAGACAAAATTATTGATGATGATCAGAATATCTTTACTGAACTTGACCAAATTGCTGTATCCATGTGTGATAAAAGGTGCCCCTCTCCATGCAGTCCTGGATTGCTCCCTTACTTAAATCTCACCTAAATAATGAGAACTTTGTGAAGCCCTTTAGAGGAGCAGCAGAGCTAATCTGAATGTCAAATTCATAGCAGCTTTTAAAAGAGTGTTGTAATTTATGGATAGGGTGTGAAAATTATTAGTTCCCTTTAATCAGTATCTAAATCTCTCAGTAAGCAATACTTTCCAGAAGCAGATTATTTAATTCTGGTTTGATGTATGATACTTTAGTGGGTTGCTAGAACAGGCACCACCACCAAAAAAACAATGGGTTTTAATAAATGCAATTCAGTGATTTTGTGGAACTAGGTAGCAAATAATAAAAGCAAGTCCTGCTCTAGTGAGGGGAAGAATAAACCCATTTAATCCATAAGTGAGTGAATAAACAATTGTACCTGTAGAGATATTTTTGGTTATGTGTGCCCATATCTCTTGGATTTTCCTGCAAGAACTTCAGATTATTTTCAGTCACATCTTGCCCAGAATAAAAGTAATTTGGTACTGTGTGGAAGAAAATCTGATTCTTTACTTACTGACCAAGTCAAAATGATAAAAACTTTTCACTTATGAAAAAAAAGGTACTGGGAATCTAAATAATAAAAAAAATCATGGTAAATATAGTAACCTGTAGCCTGATGTTACTCTGCTTCTTCTCTTTTACTACTGGAAATTACTTGGGTTTTAGTAATTTGAAAACCTTCTACCCATATCCCCCTTAATAATGTGAATTTCTGCTGGTCTTAATGGTCTCTTAAAAGCGGGATTGATTCTGTAATTATCCATATTGTGTTTTTCTACACATTTCCAATGTAATATTTTCATGTTACAATAATATTAATCCAAACCAACAGATTCCTAAAAGGACAAAGCAGTATTTGGATGCCTAATAAAACAATGAATGCTGTAGTATTACATGTTAATTGGCTTTGAACTGTTGAAATTAAGGAATACTCTGTCTTACTCTGTGTGTGGAAATTTTGTTGCAGCTAAATAAGTCAAGCAGAAAGTGATCAAAGTGACGCGGTGATCAAAGTGACGGGAAATTATATTTAAAAGTATAATCAAAAGGGATACCATTAAATAAATATTTCTTTGTGCTATACTTGTTAAAAAGAAAAATAAACATGAAAGATTTTTTTTTTTTAAATTCTTAGAATGGTGTGTTGAAGTAACTTGACTTTAAAACAAAGATGGTGTTCAGGGATAGCATTACTGTACTGGACTAAGAGTGGGAATTGAATTTATGTGACTTTTTCTTACTGAAAAGGAATGTTCTGTTCATACTTGCAGTGCCACATTGTACAATATGACACTGCATATTATTTATTTATATTTTTCCAGGTCTGACAGCAGCTGCCATGGCAGAGGCTATGAAACTACAGAAAATGAAACTTATGGCCATGAACAGCCTTCATGGAAGTGGGAGTCAAAATGGAACCGAGTCAGAAAATGAAGAGCTCAATTCTAATGCAGGTAAGGGATGCTGTGCCCCTGAGCAGCCCTGGAGCTCTCAACACCTTGGTCTCAGATTCTTGGGCTCTTGTATTTTGTAAGCTTTGCTCTACCAGTGCTAAACCAAAATTAGTGCTCTCACTCCTCCATATTCCTCCAGTTTTCCCCCTAACAGCTCCCTTCCCTAATTGTTTGAAAAACACTGGTGAAGGATCATCGTCATTAGGGTTGGATACAGATTTTTTAATGTGCCCCCTAAATACATCTGGAATAACAAAAGATTTCTCCACTGGCAGTAACACTGTCTGGAGTTTTCCAGTAAATGATGGAAAGTTTCTAAAAGGTCAGGCTGCTGGAACTCTCGAGTTCCACAGGTGATAGGAGAAAGGTAAGGCAGGGAATGCTCCAGCACCAAGCTCTGGCTTTTCTGCATTTTGTTCTTTCCTTGGATGGATATTTGCAAAGCACAGCCACGAAGGGGGGTTGTGATAATGTTTGGCTGTGGCTGGAGTCACCTCCAACAGGAGGCCCTGGGG
>VZSE01015150.1:679995-694907 GCA_013398275.1 Promerops cafer
CCAGAGGAGGATTGGAGACACCAAGTGCTCTGTTTTTGTGTTTGTTGTAGACAGTAATTACTATGCATAATAGATAGCTGGACTCCTAAGTTGAATTTCCTGAATATTGATGATTTCCAAGCACAGCCTGGCTCATTTAACCCACAAAGTGAAGGGTTTGACATGGGGCATCCCCAGGGCCAGGCCCAGCGGTGGAGGGGGAGTACTGAAGCTCAGAGATAACCAAGCTCGAGGATAAACTGTAGTAAGCTCTTCAGAGGTGACTTCCAGATGGGATGTGGTGACACTGGAGGGAGGCAGTGGCCAAGTGCCTCCAGGACTGACAGTACAGAGACCTGGGCACAGGGGTGGACTCAAATGAGGCCTGGTGGCCTCATGTCCTGTGGCAGCAGGAGATAGTGACTCAGCCTCTCAGATGTTCCCGTTCTGATAATTCACTTAATCATGACTGATGATTTCATTCTCAGACATTCAGCTTCTCCTGTTTCCACAAACCAGTGTTTTGAAAGTAGGTGATGCTGGAAGTGTCTAAAAATAACTTTTTGCCCGATATTTATTTTTTTGAAAAATTCAGGTGCAGGTTGCAGGTGCTGTGCCTGTGCCAGGTGCTCAGCTGTGCTAAGGAGTGTTGGCTCATTGCTAACCAAGCAAAATACCTCTGAATAAAGGTACGTGGCACTCATGCTTTATTATGCCCTGTTTTGCAGGTGGGAGTGAATCCTCCTGGGACAAGGACAAGCTGCAGTCTCCCATCACGACGGGGTCCCAGCACAGCATTGGCCACCCCACGCTGTCGGGGCAGTCGAGCCTTGGGAGCGCCCACCCGCTCAGCCCTCTGCAGCAGAACCACCTGCTCACCAACAGTACGTACTGGGATCCTGCTGGGAAAAACGTGCCTGGAGCCCTGCTGGCAATGGGCTTGCCTTCCTTCCCAGCCTGGGGGACAGGGGAAGTGATGGAGGCACCTGAGTGACAGGAGGGTCAGGCCTTCCACTGCCAGCTGCACTTATGTCTCATGTCCGAGCCACCCTCTGCGATCAGTCCAAGTCCCAGTGACTGTTCCCTCTTGGAATAGTCAGTCACTCACTCCTGGGTTTGGGACTGTCAGTCTTTAATTGACATTTCCATGGCATAGATTGAAAGGAAAAATAATCATAAAGTTACTAAAAATTTTAGCTATATGAAAAAATTCTCTTCCACATGGAAATGCTGACCCACCAAATAAAATAGGAGAGTAAGGAATAAATGCAAAATGTCCAGTTAAAAGGTCATCCACTGAACCCAGCTATCCAAAACAACTGGAATAAAATGACACAGGTTGGATTTGGGACTTAGAGCTCCCTGAAAAGCATCTCTTTCCTTTAGGAGGGAAGCAGGTGGGAAGCCACTAGTTCAAATTTTTTTGTGGCCAAAGAGGGAAGGAAGGGAAGGAAAAAGTGTTCCAATAACGATGTTTGGGATTAACATTTTAAAAATCAGTGAGGTGTAAAGTTATTCCTATAGTTGATGATGGATGAAGAATGTAAAGCTCATTATTTATGAACTCTTGTTGCTTGTTTAAGCTCTTCATCCTCCAAGTTCTGAAAGTTGATTTTTGGTGTTAGTTTTAGTAGAGTGACATTTCTGGCTCCTTACACAATTTTTGGAATAGTCAGTTCATTGCTACCTCTGTCAGGCCCCAGACTTGAGCAAACCAGAGCAAATCAGAGCTCCTACAAAATGAGTCTGCTTTGTTTGTGGGAAGGTGTGGACCTGAGCATTTTGCATTAAGTGTCAGTAGTTAAAATTCACCAGGTCACCGGACTCAAATTATCTGTAGTTTGTCCTTTCATTTTCTATTCTTGCATAGTTCAGTACCTGGATTTCTTTTACACCCAGATATATTGTGTTCTTTGCTTTTAAGGATATTTCCCAGTGGATTTTGTAGTAGGTGAATGTCTATAGGCTGTTGAAGGGTTTACTGGATGTCAGACATTATGCCCAATGATTTGCAAGTGCAGGATATATTTTCCTCATAGTCCTCTGAAATGTTTGACGGATTGTGTCTTAAAACTGGTGATGTGCTGTTAAATTCTGTTTGTAGTTTGCATTTAGTTTGCATGTCAATTGGACTTTAAGTAGACATACAACTCAATGTGGCCAGATGGTGTCTGGGAGTTTTGGAACTCTATAGAGGATGAGGAAAGATTATTGGGCTGTTAAGGGAGATCTGCAGGGGAACAAAGGCTTGTGGATGCAGGCACTGGAGGGGATTATCAGTGTGGTTTGAAAGGAAGAGAGATGTATGTGGGCATTGCTTATTGCCTATCATAATTAATATTGGCGTGGATCATCATATAAAATAGAGAGTGAGTCATTAGACAGCACAGTTGTTGATCATGATATGCCCATGTTAAGCAGGAATAGTGTGGGAGCTGGGAATATTGCAATTCTGCCTTTCCTGGTGGGCTCCGTGGTGTTTTTATATCACTGGAGTCAAATTCTGTAGGAATAACATAAGATATGTCAGTCAGTGGCATTTTTTATTATTTAGTTCTGTCATATACCAAAATGGTGACTGGCCTTCTCCTTTCAAATAGGATAAACCCAAAAGTTAAAAACTTTTTAACAATAAACAATTTCAATGGCATGTGGTAATGACTAGCTGTATGTTTGGGTTATTTAATACTTGCACCTGAATTTTTAAATGAGGATTTCTAATCTAAATGTTATTTAGAAAAATGATAAGACATTTTTGTCTGGCAGAATGAGTCCTGTTTGGTTTTTTTTTCTGAAAAATTAATTTTGGATGCCTGATAGCAGCTATCTTCAAGTGGTCCCTCTAAAGAACTCTTGAATGAACAATAACCTGAACAATTTTTTCAGTGAATTGGTGTCTTGGTCTCACTTTCCAGTGCAGTCATTACTAAATACAAGAAGTAATACACATGCTGAAGTGGATATTAATGAAGTATGAGAATCCAATCCTTACTAGCAGTAACTTCACCTTTTTGGCAATGTCAAGATCTGCAAGTTGGTCCAAATAAATTTCATACCTTCTTAAATTGGTTTATATCCATAGCAGAAGACAATTTAAAGTGACATTTTGAAAATTAAAACCTCTGGCAACAATTTTAACCTCTCATTACGTGTTGCAGTTCACAGACCTTCTGTGCAATCACTCAGTGGTGTTTGTAGTCCAAGCCACAGCCTCCTGGATTCAAGAAATAAGTATAAGAATTTAATGTGACATTGCTGAGAAGTGGTAATAGGAAGAAGTCTTGGTAGGAGTGTATGATCAGATAAAGTTATTAATAAATATTCATCTTATGGGTTGGAAAACATGCAAATTATATGCATGTTTTGTGGGGTTTTTTCTTCTTTATTTCTCTTAACTAAAGAGATCACTGAACTGGCGCAGTCGTATATTCATTCTGTCACTCCCCAGCTGTGTGTTCCTCTCCCCAGCACAAACCAGCCTTTCCTGGGCTGCACAGACAGTTATCCCCTGTGGAACCCCAGAATTGCTAAGATTTGCTGGGGTTGGGTTTTGGTGGTGGATGCTGCACCACAATTAGCCCTCAGGGTGTCCCAGTGCTGTGGTGGATGCTGCAGTGGATGTGGCCCTCAGGGTGTCCCAGTGCTGTGCTGGATGCTGCAGTGGATGTGGCCCTCAGGGTGTCCCAGTGACAGGGTGGATGCTGCAGTGGATGTGGCCCTCAGGGTGTCCCAGTGCCAGGGTGGATGCTGCAGTGGATGTGGCCCTCAGGGTGTCCCAGTGCTGTGCTGGATGCTGCAGTGGATGTGGCCCTCAGGGTGCCTCAGTGACAGGGTGGATGCTGCAGTGGATGCAGCCCCTGCAGGGTGTCCCAGTGCGATGGTGGATGCTGCAGTGGATGTTGGCCCTCAGGGTGCCTCAGTGACGTGTCCGTGCTCTCCGCAGGGATAGACCTGCCCTTCATGATGATGCCGCACCCCCTGCTCCCCGTCAGCCTCCCCCCGGCCTCGGTGGCCATGGCCATGAACCAGATGAACCATCTCAACACCATCGCCAACATGGCCGCGGCGGCGCAGATGCACAGCCCGCTCTCCAGGGCAGGGGCCTCTGTCATCAAGGTAAGGCGTCCTCGTGGCCCACAGAGCGTTCGCAGGGCTCGCCCGGGGAGGAGAGGCACGGGCAGTGAGGTCTCTCTGCTCCAGCTCACTTCAGCTGCTCTGACACTGCAGCAAGAAGTTCAGCTGCTCTGATCTGTCAGTAAGTCTGTAATGTGATTAAATTGGACACTCACTACAGGCTTGAGTAAGATCTGGGAAAGCTTGATAACTCTCCTAAAATGCTGTTTTAAAGTCAAACTGAAGAGAAAATGCTGTAGGACATGACAAGAATTTCAGTGCACTGCAAATCCAGAGTAGGTCAATAGGAGATAAAATCATCACAAGTACCTTGGTGAGGCTGAAGAACAAAACAGGAATTCTCGCAGTGCAAATCCAGAGCAGGTAAATACCTGAGTAAATTATCACAAGTACTTTAGTGAGTAGAGTCTCTGGCAGCCAAACCTGAGCTTCCTTCTGGTAGGTTAAAACATGTTTGTATTTTGAAAGGCTTGTCGTAGTCTCTACCAAGTAGGCTGTTCAGAAAGGTTCTTGCCTGTGTGGAGAGCTGCTGTCCTGCTACCCACTCAAAAATGCATTAAAAGGAGAAATTTTCAAAATAGAAGTGTGTGGGATCAGTGCATGTGAAGGGTTGGTGTGATGGGATTCTCTAAAACAGTGTCCACTTTTTACTGAGCAAAAATTAAAAGTGTTACCAGTCTGACTTGTGTGTGTGTTTGAATGCACGTGTGGGTTTCCTGTTGACAAAGTAAAATGTTGTCAGCTTTGAAAGTTCATTAGTTTAGTCCATTTTTCTTTGGGTTTAAATATATGAGTCTGTAGAGCTATCTGTTCTGGAAAGTAAATGTCTTCAATATTTGTGTTCATTTACACTCATCTATCCCTGTCTCTCTAGAATCTGACTTCTGAGTTGCTTTATTCTTACAACTCTCACTGATTTGCTGAACTTAATCTCATATCTTTATAGTAAAATATCTTAATTATAGTGTGTTGTTGTTTTATCACTGAGAAAGTCACTGTTCCCCACACTACAGTCCAGTTGTGAGAATACATTAGTGAGGGTTGTGTTGCACTTCCTTTTGTCACAGGCTGGTGCTTGGGGAGATTTTGTTTCTAAGTCAAGCAGGGAAAGAAACTCGCAGTACCCAAGCACGTGTTTATTGTTCATGCCCACTGGGGAGATTTTGTTTCTAAGTCAAGCAGGGAAAGAAACTCGCAGTACCCAAGCACGTGTTTATTGTTCATGCCCACTGGGGAGATTTTGTTTCTAAGTCAAGCAGGGAAAGAAACTCGCAGTACCCAAGCACGTGTTTATTGTTCATGCCCACGTGTCCTGATAGCAGCATCTTCTCAAGGGGGACAGCAAATGTCTCTTGTCACATCACTGCAGTAAAATTCTACATCCCAGTGTTGTTGTGGTTCTGGAGGGGTTTCTTTTCCTTCTGATTTTCTTTTGGTCCTTAGCATCTCCAAAATTGCCTCAGATTGTTTCTCCTTTTTACTGAGAGTCCACTTCCAGATTAGGGCAAATTTTGTTCTGAATGCTTTGGTTTTGTTGACTTTTCTTTTTTCTTGGATTCTAGGGAGGCTGGGAAAATTCAGGGGTGACATTTCCCATTAAGATCTCTACTTAGGATTAAGATGTGTAAAAACTTCTCTTATCATCAGTGTACCTGCACAGTTGTTGGTTGGGTGGGGAAAACATCTCTCTCTGATGTTCACCTGTATATTAGTTATTGCAAGTCATTAAATTATTAGAAATTAGTTGAGATTCCATTAATTTCAAACCATAACCTTTCCTTTACCTTTTCAGAGACCTCTTGACAAAACCCTAATTTAAACACAGCAGTGGAATATTTGTAGCAGCAAGTAAACTTGCAGAAGCTTTGATTGTATTCTAAATGTTACCAGTATGTCAACGTGAAGATTAAATACATATTTGTGAACAATGCTAGTCCTTTGTAATTCCAACTGCAGTTTCTGCAGGCAGCTCTGTTTCAGGGTGTTATTTAGCAGGTCCTTGCTGATGTGAGTTACTCATTTACAGCAATTTTTTCCCCGACACCTGCACTAGAGGAGACACAATATCTCCACAGCAACACGAGGTCTGGCCAGCACTCTGGTGGGAATGATTTCCTCTCATGTTGCAGAGGAAAATGCACCAGTAGCCAACGTGACAGAGGCAGAGTGGGCATCCTTTGCTGTGTTACTCTCACCTGTCAAGTGGTGCTGCATCTTTCTCTAGTTTGTTCTGAGTGCTGAAACTGTCGATGAATTTTATTACAGTGTGAGGCTCCTTTTGTCCTTTCCTTCTCTTATGTACAATCATCCAGCACATGATGACCAGTTAACATGAAATTCTTGTATAAAATGAAAAGTAAAAGAAAAGCATTGCTGTTCCTGCTGCCAGTAATACTTTTATTATAAGACATTATTTAAGAGCATTTAATAAGTACAAAACATAGCTAGTTTTCAATAGAATGCAATCCCAGCATAATGTTTTTACTTAAAATAGGAGAAATGAATTGAATATATTGAGTGTGTGTCTGTTGCCATAGTCTGATGACTAAAATACCACTTGGCCTGTTTTCTATAGGTGTGAGAATCAGCTGCTTTATAAGGTTTTGAATGAAGTCATTCTGCTTTTTATATCACGTTTGCCATTTAGAAATAAGCTGTTCTACCAAGATATGCATGATCAGCAAAGTTAACATTTAGTGCTCCAGAAAGAAATGTCATAACTATGAAACTTGATTTCTCCCTGACAGGAACACTATAAATTAGGGAGGCACAATGGCCAGGCTCACAAAACCTCCTTAGCCATCTCTGACATGATGTGATGTGATTACAGCAGCACCAGCAGCACTGTGGCTGCAGTTCTGGCAGTGCCCCTGTGATAAATCCAGCCTTACAGGGATTTACTGCACATCTGAAGAAGCTTGCTGGGTTTGAAACTTGGCTCAGATGGCTCAGAAGCATCTCTGTTATTGAGGGTCTCATATGGCAAAAGCAAAATTTGACAGTGACACTGAGTTCACCACCCTCTCTCTTCTCCCTCCTGCATCCAGTTCTTGTTAGTTCTTCATTTCCAGAGCTGTTCTTCAGCTGGACCTGCTCTGCAATCCAGGAATGTCCTGGATGTCAAAAGAGGATCAGTCTGGGGTGGAATTTGGCTAAGTACACTTGAGTCATGGTTTGGGCTAGAAAGAGCTCAAGGCCAGGTTGGATGGAGCACCCTCTGCTCGTGGAAGGTGTCCCTGCCCCTGGGTGGGTGGAATGAGGTGACCTTTAAGGTCCTTCCATCCCAAACCAGTCTGTGTTTCTGTGAATAAATGTAGCAGTTTACTGTCACACGATAATTTGTTCCTGAAACTCAGAAAAATCTAATCAGTGACAATATTTTCAGCAGGAAAGTTGGGATGAGCCTTTTACAGAAGAGTGAGAGGATTTTTCACTGAACTTTGTGAAACACTGAGCTCCAGAAGGCAGTAGCTATGTAATGCAAAGATTTTTATTTTACAGTGCACCTGTAAAAAATACGACCGTACATGACTAAAAACAAACTGGTTTACACAATTCCAGCCCAAAAGCAGGGAGAGGGCAGGGGAGAGGTTAGGGGTTAGGAAGGTGAAGGGAAGGCTGGCAAGAGCCAAGTCTGGAGCTGTGACTGTGATAATCTTGGGCTGTTCACTGAAAGGCCATTTCTGCCAGATGTCCTTGGGAACAGGCTGGTGGGAAATACTGTGGTTAGGCTGAGCTTGAAATTCTGGGAGCCAAACCCAAAGCAGGGGCCTTAAGCAGCTCCTTTTGTGTTAGATATGCAAAGAGTACTGAGAGTAATGAGGCCAGACATCTGAGACTTGTTTTCTCCCAAATTTTCCCTGCTTCTCCTTTTACTTACCTGACGTATTTTGCACCTTGCTTCCTCCTCTTGCTCACGTCTCACCCTCTTCCTCCTCGTGCTCCCTCCCTTTCCTTCTGGCAAACAGCCTCTTTGGAGCTGCTGAGGGATGTGCTTCTCCTGAGTAGGAGTAGTTCTGAAAATTGGTTTCCTGCTGTCCATTTTTCTTCTGTTGTCATCCCCTCATGCTTGCTGGATTCCTGCTTTTCTCTTATCTTCCTTGCTCTCATCGAGGTCCCAGTTAGGAATAAATGGTGCTTTTGTTAAGTGCAAATGTGAAACACAGAAAAAACAAAAAAAAAGTAATTAAAATGCTTTAAAAAAATAAAGCATTTTTATTTTCATATTTCAGAATTCCTTGAGAATTTCAGCCCAATGCATTTTAGAAACTAATCTGATAAGTGGAGCAAAGCATTATTTGTACAGTGGGATCTAGACATGCAGTAGAGACTTCTGAGTCTCCTTCTCTTTGAGTTTTGTTTTTCTCCTGATTTTGTGGGATTGTTAAGGCATTTGTAAAGGGTGTATATGACATGATTTTAAATTCCCTGAAGAGAGTACAGATGGGCTGTGTAATTATTGCTGAGAGGTGCTATTTTTCTGTGTGCTCTACAACTCACATTCATAATATTTACCTGACAGCCAGAAAAATGTGGCCATCTCAGAATGCTCTGAAACACTTCTTCTCACAATAGAAACATTGCCCATTACTGAATTTCTAACATCAGTAATTTCATATCTCTCTCTGCATTCAATCCATTACGAATTGTTTTCAGAATATTGTAACATTTATAAAATAAAACTTCTCTACAATGTATGTAATTTTTCATATTATTAGATTTATTCTGTCCTGTTCCATAGCAGGCAGCTGATTGCTGGATGGGACTGGGATATTTTGGAGGAGTGACGTGTGAGGCACAGGAGTTTGTTTGCTTCTCATAAGGTTAATTTTTGTGGCTGTATTTGAAGTGAAGGAGGAGTGAGTGTGCAGGTCTGTATCTCTTTATTCACTGATTCAGAGAAATTACTCTGCTGGGAGATGTTCAGATCCTTTCAAATTGCATTAAATACCCTTCTCATCTCCTCCTTTGGAGGGAGGCTGTCCCTCTCCCTGCAGTGCCAAGAATGCCTGGCCCCTTACCACCCTCACTGAGAGGTTTTAAGCATTGAAAACATATTTTAAACTTCCAAGTGGAAAAAAATCCAGTCAGAAACATCTCCTTTTGCAGAGCTTGCAAAGGAAAATTGTTAGGCCAAGCACATCTAAGCTCTTAGTTCTGGCTCAGATCTTTTTAGTATTAGCTTAGTCATTTGCATTTGTCCTTAATAACTGATGTGGCTCTAACGCAGATGAGGTGGAGCATTATCATCATTAGTCCTGGGAGTGCCTTTCCTCCCTTCCATGGCAGCACTGGGTGAAACAATTCAGGAGAGGGGCACAAGTACCAAGTTTCCACCGCGAGATCCTTTCCGGTTTGTTGTGCTCTCAGATTCAAAGTAAAACATCAAGATCTTCATCCAGGAGTGAAGGTTTCCATGGCTGTCCCAGTGACTGCTAATTTAAGAAACGGGGAAGAAGGCAGCTCCTGTTTGGCTGTTTCCCAACACCATCTGATTAGCTGCACTTCTCTGTTTGGCTGAGCAGCTGGCAATTAATGGATTGATAGGAAGTAGTGACAAGGTAATGGAATTAGTGAGTGAACATCTGGTATTAAAATCAGTAAATGTAGGAGTTTTTATGATTTCTTAAATTCTGTGAGAAAATAATTGCCAGTTGACTACAACTGAAACAACTATATGTACACAGTGCAAAAAAAAAAATGCATTTTAAATGGAAAAGTAGATATTTTAGGCGAATGACTTCCCTATACACTGCAAAAGATGAATGGGATCCAGCTGGCTTTCAGACACACAGATCCTATCTTGGTTTTTAGACCAGCTGTTTACCTTGTTCATCTCCAGTACCTACAGCAATCACAGGTACTGTAAGTAGCTCAGAAGACCAGCAAGTCACCCCAGTCTTTGTGTGTGCTCATTTCCAGGGTGGAATGACTCAAAATCCAAACCAAAGTGCTCTGCTCTAGCCTGGAAATGGCTGTGACTATCCTACTTCTTGTTGGCATCAGTTCAGGTGTAGCACAGCTCCTGCTTCCTGTGGCAGGGTATTCTTTTCCTTGGAAAAGCCTAAATTGGGCAGTCCATCAGTTAAGGACTGTGAACTTGAGAACACTATTAAAAATGTGCAGGTTATTAGGATTCAGACAGCATTAGTATCAACTAAGATCAATTGGAAAGAAACACATCTTAGTATTAACTAAAAAAAAGAAGTGTTAGCAATTCAGTTCTTTGCTGGCTGGAATTGTGAATTGTGTTAACTTTTATTGTTCTTCCCACTTGCTGAGGATGGGATTCAGGCAGGGAGGGGGGAGCAGAGGTAGCTCAGCAGGGAGTGAGGGCTGGAGGGTGGGGAAGGCTCCAGGCAGACTCTGCCTGCCCGTCCTGGCTTCACAGACCCCTCCAGAGGAGTCAGGCTCTGGTTTCTAGAATTTTTTTGTATCTGTGTAGTCCATTTTGAGAATATGAGTGGAGATCTTGCAGCCACTGGGAGGTTGAGGTGTGGCATAAGGAACATCCCAGTGTGCAAGTTAATGCTGGAATTTTTTCTGCCAGAGCCCATGAACTCTTGTTTTTCCAACATGGTCAACATCAGCTCGAAATCTTTCTCACAACATTTGCAAACTCTAATCTAGGCCTAAAACCAGTAGAATCTCCATTTTCTCCTTCCTTTCCATTTCATTAGAGAGGGTGAATTCCAGCCACTGCAGAGCCCTGTAGAGTAGAGCAGCAGCACTTTAGTTAAATATGAAATATCAAGATAAATGTCTGAATAAAACATCCAGGACTCAGATAAACTTCCAAAACCTGCCTGTCAGCAGTGAAATGCCACTAAATCCTCTAGGAACTCGTTAATAGATTAGCATTTGGAAGAGTAATTACAACTACATTACAACTAAGAATAAAGAAAAATAAAAAGGAAAATCCAGCAGCATCATTTCTCTATAAACTCTTGACATAAAAGGAAGATCAATACTATAAAAAAATCAGAGGGAAGGAATTAAGGTCAAGATGATTATGTCAAAAATAGGTAAGCTGTTCATATATATTTCAAATAAAACTCGTGTGGGTGCAACTACTGTGCAGTATTTCCTATTATTGGTGTGGAATACTCCCTCACAGGAGAGGGAAGAGGGATATTGAGCTGAAATCAAGGATCTGTCTGGAAACTGGGTGAGTTCATGACTTCAGTGCTGTTAAGCTAAATCAGAACTAAAATTAACAATGTCAAGCTTTGTAGCTACATTTTCTGAGGCAGGGAAGGACACTGATCTTTAGTGAGACAAATATATTACCCTTCAAGAGGATTAAATAGTGGAAAAGTCCTTTTTGAAAATTTATGTTACAGCTCTGTAAAGGAAGGAGAAAAGATGAGATAAAGTAGGTACTGTAGGTAGATAAATAGGTAAGATCTTGAGAAATGTTTTCATTTTTCATGAAATTCTCACAATCTGTAGAATCCTTATATATAATTCATTCAATTATAACCTGGAATATTAATCTTGCAAATTTATCAATAGGAAGAAATATAAATGGTGAAAATATTATTTTATTTAGGAATGTTTCTTTATTACTGTGAGTTTACTTAGTGTGGCACCAGGCTGCCCTGCAGGGTGCAGGGGGAACTGAGCCATTTCAGGGGAAAAAAAAAAATATGAAAAGTAACGAGGTTGTAAAATACATAGATGACAAATCAAATGAAGTCATCAATGTGTAAAACAAAATGTTAAGATTTTAGATTTGCAATTTTCCTATTTAAATGCCCTCATTGATTTGTTACAAATACTGTTAACCCTGTGTTTGGAAAATGGTGAGGACATTATCACTTGTGTTCTCATTTGTAATAAAATAGATTAACTTGCTGTGAAATTTTAACTAGGCTGAGACACAACAGTAGCTACCTAATGAACCAGAGCACATTGCTGTTAAGTAGCTAAATAGATGCATACTGATTACAGGACTGAAAAATGGATCTGTTTACCAGCAAAAGAAGAGTCTGCTCGTAGCATTATTCATTATAGGAGGGGAAATTCAGCACATTTCCACATAAAGATTTAGAAATGGACGATTTCTTGATCCACATGCAGCCTCACATGGTGATACCCCATCCTCATTTGGAGCACATATGATACAGAAGGAATTTCAGCTCCTTTGTTGATTATAGGGAAACCTCTGCATTCCCTGTGCCTGTAAATTGGTGTAACTGGTAAGACATTAGATGACATAATCAACTAATTCTCTTAGAAAGTGATTCACTGTGTGATTAAAAACAACTTTATTATTTGATACTTTTACATCTGCCTGAAGATTTCAAACCAAGACCCTGAGTCTGAAGGCAAATTACTCCAAGCAGAGATGATTTCATAGTGAGAGACAATGGGAAATGCAGTTACCAGGAGGAGCTGGAATACTTAGCTTTTCCAAATCATCAGCTTTTGAATTACTCAGATAACTCCCATTTAAGATGACATATATGGCTGTTTGTGTGATATCTAAGTGTTAATTCCTAGTCATATTTGTTCATAGGGTTTTTTTGCAGAACAGTTGGCATGTCCTCTCCTTGGCTATTCATTCTCATGGTTGCAGTAGACAATGAAATTTACTTAAACTATGCACTCTTCTGTAAAATTAATCATTTCAAAATGATATCTTAATTGTAAATTGAGTGCTCTTTGTGGTTAAAAGAGAGAAAATAGTGTCAAAGAGGACTGTTAAAACTGAAAACCAGGCAAATAAAATTGCAGTCAGAGTTGTTACTGTTAGCAGGAACGTATTTGGAAGCTGTTATTTGCACAAAGGTAAAAACAGACAGGATTTATCCACTCAGGATTGCATGTGTATGGTTCGTTGTTATTTAGGCCAGTACTTCTTGGGGTAAGAATGTGACTTTTAAAAGCAACTCAGTAAGCAGCACATCCAAAACGTCTCAACTCCCTTTTAATCTGTTCATCTCAGCAGCCTCCAGACCCTCTCTTTTGGAGGCCAAAAGGAAGAAAACACAGGAGACTTTAAGCTCAGTGACTTGGACTTTTTTTTCTCCCACAGAATTAGAAAACTAATTTGTATAAAAACCATTCCGTTTTCAAAATTATAAAAACTTGTGACTCAACATAATAGGCTTATATCTGTTAAATATTAGCATTAAAAGTCTCCCTTTCAGATCTGTTAGTTACTGTATGTTCATTAAATAACAGATAATTAGTGAAACCGATCCATGGAGGATTAACAGCTATGTAATAGATACACATCTGTTGCATGGTTTTGAGGCTGGGTTGTTATTTAATGTACAATAACAATCCTATTAAAACCACCAGCGCCACGTTCTCAGCTGGTGTGGCTGGAATAGGGAAATGCCATCCTGTGCTCTGAGGAGGATCCAGTCTCATGTTCCCTTTGCATCACTCTCTGAAGTATCTCTAAGTACAAAGATGAGTGTGGCTTAGAGGGATGGTTTTAATGGGTAACAGAATATTCTTGTTGATCTTGCTGATGGTGTAATTAATGAATTGCCCTGATACATCCAAACAGCTTTTATATCAGGTATTTATAGTGGCAAAACTTCTAGGAACCACCATGTTCTTCCCAAAGCTACATTATTGATTCAGGCTTCCATCTAGAAAACTGCATAACAACTTCAGATGCTACTGAGTTTATTTTCCAGAGCACACAGTAAATTGCTACCAAGGAGCCAGATTGAATATTCCTAATGAAACATCTTCAGAATAGGTTAGAAAGGAGGAGAGATTGCGAAGTTCCTTTGAGACAACTTTCCCAGATGAACTGTAATTGTGATTTTTAGTGAGGTGGAGGCAAGGGAATCTCTTTTTTGAAAAAAAGAAAGTTAGATTTCAGTTCTGGGTTTGCACAGAAAGCAGCTGATTGCCAGGTATGAGGGCAACTCCAGAGGTTCAGTTTCTGGAGTTCTGTAAATTCAATAATTTTTCCTCATTAGTGTCTGTCCCTTGGAACTGTACCTTCAAGGACTTGGACAGAGGTTTTAAAACATAGAAGGCATTTTAAGAGAAAAGTATCTGGAGTAACTCAGGCTCTGATTGTCCCTTTCAGAAGATTCTCATTTTCTGTTGGTTCTGGGAACAGGAATGGAGGGCACTGAAATTTTTAATTAGAAGTATGTGTGTGGAAACACTGGGTTGGAAGGATCTCAAGTGGTCTTACAATCTCTTGTCTTAAGGATGAATTTTTACTTATGCCTTGTTTGTCTGACCTGTTCCTAAAGATTTTTACTGATGAAAATTCCATTACATCTTCAGGCAGTTTGCAAGTATAGATACACAGAAATGCAGAATTTAATTTTGCCTTTTTTATTATTTCTTACCATTTTTTTCTTCCTTACCTTAAGCACTATATATATTTAAATTAGAGGTTAATATCAAAGTTTCTTGGGCAAATATAAACATGAGATTTTGCAAGCAGACTCTTGTTTTGGTTAGCCACTGGTGCTTTTCATGCAAGAGGGAAGTTCTTACCAGAGCCTCAGCTTTTGTCATTTGTCCAGGCGTTACCCTGAGAAGATACTGATGGAATTTATTCAGGTACAGATTCTACTTACAAATTCACAAGAACAGATTCTAATTACAAATTTGACTGCATTTAGTGACAGTTCAGTCCAACTATGAATTGTTTATTTGAAATGTGACTCATACATGGCAATCTTACTACTTGTAGATTAAAAGGAGCTTGTGAAAGCAACATGAAAGAATATTCTGTATGTTCCTAGGTGTGAAAAACTTAGAACATAAAAGGTTGCCAACAAGAAAAAGGTGGCAAATGATGAGCTAAGCTC
>VZSE01015150.1:701674-844353 GCA_013398275.1 Promerops cafer
TCTACCTATCTTATGAAAGATAAGAAGCGCAGTGCTCTATTCTGGGTGGAGGCATTTTCCACAAGTGTTTTTTTGTTGTTAAATTTAACCTACAAGTGAACTGACAACTGTTAAAAAGGTGGCCTAATAGTAGATGTGATTGTCTGTCAGTCAGTCAATCCAAAAAAACCCAAACCTGTAAAACCAAGGCAAACTCGATTAACACTTAAATTCACAAAATGTAAATAATTAATAAAGGTAAAGCTTTAATTTTTGAAGTGTCTGTACTCATGACGTTATGATTGTGTGCTTAACCATTGCTGAAAGATTTATAAATATAAAGGCAATTATGCAAGAGATACTGGGGAAGTACTCCAAGGTCACACCTTTTACATTAAGTATATATTAGAGCTTTATTTGCAAAATTATTTTTAGTAATGCTCTTTTTCTGATCAGTAAAATACCTACTTAATAGTTATCTTGGCAGATGGACTAAGGCAGTTTCTTGCATTGATATATAATTTATTAATATGTTTTATTTATTAGACTTCAGTGACTTTAATGTGTCGCTGTCTAAACACTACAAATTATGAGTCTGTATAAACACGGTAAAATAACGAAATTTTCTTTACTGAAAAGGCTTTGAAACAAATTTTTAGTAAGGTATTCATGTCAGTCTGTGCAATAAAATGGGCAAATAAGAGGGAGAGCAGGTAGCTACTCTTCAGTCAGTTGTCTTTTCAGGGACATTTCCACTTTTCCCTCAGTACTGTGAATTGTTTTATGTGGGTTCATCTGAGCTATATCAAATTTGAAAGGTATAAGAAGAGGAGAAAAATTGGTGGTTGGCACCCAGTGGCCTAAGAAAGCTTTTGGATTAGGCCCAGGAATCTTTTCCTTATTACTGGTCTTAAAACTGACCCGCCGGATTCTCTGCTTGGTGTTACCTCTGGTGCAAAGTCATTAACCTGAGACCTGCAGTTGGTGACAGTCTTAGTGTCTGTGAGTTATTTAATAAGTTTGCCCCTAGTCCTCATTATGAGCAGTAAGATGTGGACAGTTGTGTCCTGAGAGGTGGCTGAATGGTTTTGTCACGTTACAGAAATCCTTGGGATCCTGGGGAAGGCGCCAGCAGGGCCTCAGCCTCCCCTGCCCGAGCACCAAACCTGCTCAGGGGCACTGTGCTCCTCAGTTTGTGTGCCCAGGTGTGCAACTGTGCACACACAGAGGGAGGAAGGGATACAAATACAGATAAAAATTCAAATTAGTCATTAAAATTGTTAATTGGTGACTTTGGAAGTTTCGCGGTATTTGTGGCTGAGGAGGACGTTCAAGAATTCACAGAAGCTGCTCTTCATAAAACACAGCTCTTCCCTGAGGGTTCCACCAGTGAGCCAGAGTTGGTCCTGCTGCCCACAGCTGGATGTTCCAGACCAGTGAAATACAGAGCTCATGATTGTGACAGCAGTGTGTGCTCCTGCTGGCAGAGGAGCAAATCCAGCCTTGGTGGATGGTATTTTGTGTAGCATTTTTTGTGTACTCAGGGACTTTTTTTCTAATTTGATCTTGAATATCTGAGATGGCTCTGTGGAGTGTGTCTGTCTCCTGTGTAACAGTCACATTAAGATGGCAATTAAGGGCTCTGTCTTCCCTTTTGTTGAGGACTTGCTGCCCAGAGGCTTCTGGGGACAGCAAGGCTGAGACAAAACTGCACATTAAGGTTCATCTCCAAAGTGTTTTAGAATGTTTAGTGCATTAGAATATTCCTGATAATAAAAAGTAATAAATCCTTAGTGAACTTCTAACCCTAACCATTCAAGGATTCTGTGCCTAAGATAGTGAACTAACCTCAGACTGGAAGTAGAAAAAGATTATTCTTGATGTATAGTCATGAAACCACAATAAATGTGTTCTTCGTTACATCTCAGACATTGTGTTGAATTCCTTTGATAAAGTTTTGATAAAGAATTCTTGTTAGCAGAGCTGATAAAGGCCCATGTGCTCCTCTCAGAAGCCACTGGGGCTGCAGATTGCAGGAAATCAGATTTCACGTTTGATTGTTGGGGCAGAAGGCACCACTCCAGCACTTTGGACTGTGTATGGGATTTGTGTGTTACAGCCACAGTCGCTCCTGGGGATGGACAGCTCTCTCAGTAGGTTTTTCATATTATCAGCTGTCCTTTGCAAATTCATCATCGTGCCTGAAAGAGCAGGAGCCCACAATTGTAATCAATCAATATAATTGCAACTGCATTAGCTCAGTTTGTTACAGCCTGGTGCTGATAATGCCAAGGTTTTAAAGGGGATTTTATCCTTGCATGGGCCATTCACTGAAGAGTTGGACTTGAAGATCCTTGTGGATCTTCACAGATCTGAAGATTCCTAGCTGTGAATATCCTCCTTGCAGCAGGATTGATAAAAAGATGGAAGGAGAGACAGCTGTGAACTCTGAAATTGGAGGCGAATGAGTACAAACTAGAAAGAGGGATTACTCAAGAACAAAATTCCCCAGCACACTGCTTTGGTCATGCTTGGCCTTTCCATGTTGGTGTCAAAATACCAACTGATTTATTTTCTTCTTTTATTTTGTACTCAGTGTGAAAGCAGATTTTTCCAAAGCAGATTTTTCTTCTAGTTGACAGAATGTGACAGGCTATAACAAGCAGTTTAATAAATAAAATTCTGCTTCCAGGTGTATTTGGAGATGTTATAATCTATAAAACATGGTGCAGTTTTGAATCTGTCTGTTTTACCCGTCACTGGGGCTGCTCTGTGATATTTTGATAGTTAGAGCTGGCTTGTGTGAATTTGCTGACATATCCCGTGGCTGTTCCAGGAGTGTGTTGTCAGTGAGGGGATCCACAGCTGTACAAATTTTACTGACAGTTCAGTGGAGAGCCTCTTGTGGTGTGGTGGAAGATGCCTTTTATGTGGAATATGTTGGATGGTGGAGCATCTCCAGGAGGTGGCTGAGCTGGAACAGAAAAATGAGATATGTTTGTGTACACGTGCCTACTCACAGAGGCCAGAAAATAAGCATTGTTCAGAAAATAACATGTTATTTATACATCTGTAACCTCTGGGGACTTCTTAGATGCTATCAATTAGGAGACTGGCCTGTCTTTGTTATTGTTGTCTTGGTTTTTGTTAGTTTGAAAATCTAGAAATTGACTGGCGCCCTCCAGGCGAAAGCGTGGAGAGATTCAGACATTAAAGGAGGAGTCACCAGAGCTGCTGTTGGACTTTAGACATGATTGTCATTATTGTCATTATTGTCATTATTGTCATTATTGTCGTATCGCCTGCGGCACTGGAGGCAGGAGGGATTTAGGCAGAAAGGAGAGTTGGAATTGCTCCATAAAACCATAGATCTATATTTATGCTTCCGTATATTTATATACCACATATCTATTTATAGATACTGAATTTTATTTTAACTGATATATTACAAGGAAAGCATAAGATTACTCTAAAATCTCCAGCAGTAGTAGTAGCAATAATAAGGATTATATCGTGACAGAATTTCTTTGTACAAAGCTTTTGATACTTAAAAAAAGAAAAAGAAATCCACCAATATTTAAAAACTAATTAACAAGTTTCTTAGAGAAAGTTCTGTTGTTTCAAGAATGGTCATTGTTAATTTCTCTCAATACCCAGGTGTGGAAAACTCAGCAGAAAATGAGTCAAGTATTTCTAGATTAGATGGTGATTTACAATAAGAATTCTCTCTAATACACAAGATAACTTCTCAGCACCCTGGTTTAGGATGAGTGTTCTGTAAACATCGCTTACTATATGGCCCATATTAAATACTGTATGGAGCAGGCTGGAGCTTTAATTTTACACAACTAGCAGCTCATATATCATCAGTCACAGAAAATACTGAGGGTAAATGGTCCCACGTATCTGCAAAGTACGATTATCTTTCTGGAAGAGTTGTGCTAAATTGGCAGAATCAGTGTGGGGTTTTTTTCACCAATGAGGGCCAACCTACACAGATTATGGGGGTTAATAAATTGTAATGGCAGAACTGAAGTCTCTCATTTTGCAGTTTGTTCTTTTTGCTTGATTCTTTTCTTGTAATTTTTGCTGTTTTGAGCAGCAGAGCGGCTGGGCTGGGGCTTTCCTGGCTGACTCCAGTGAAAGTGTGTTCTGATATTCCAGTGTGGAAGTTGTAGGGGAACTGGTTTCTCTTTTGTGACCTACAAGAACATCTGTTCCCATTTCCTCTTAGAAAACTTACAGTCTCAAGGACCGTCATTTATTCCCTAATATTCCTCCCCATCTGAAAAGGAAAATCTCAGCTCTCTATACATGAAACTGCATAGTTTTCTTTTTTTCTTCATGTCTACACATAGGAATAAAGCTACAGAGAAATTCCTGCTGGCAAAGGACCAGCAGCATCCTGCAGTACTCTCCTGAAGGAATTACTATGGGAAGTGTCTGTAGCATAGCTTTAGAATGTTTGCATCACTAAAATGAGACTGTTTATCTAAAAAAAGAGATTATAAAAGAAGAAATCCAGAAGGCATAATAATACATATTAAACCTTGTTTTCCAGGCTGTTGAATCAATTTATAGGAATATGTGAGTGAGCAGGAAGGTAACAGCATCTGGTAGCAATAACAGTTTCCCTTCCTGAGTTACCAAATTAGCTATGGGAAGGTGATTAAAAATAAAATATAATGATTTCTGATAGAAATAGGTAAACGGCATGGGCTTTGAGATAAGAACTTGACAAATGTGTAAAATAAATGCAAAACTGGTTTTGAAAAGGGGGGGGATTACCATTTTCTGTGTTGTGTGCCAAGGTTTGTGCATTTCAAATGTTGGCAGTTGGCTTCTTTTCAAAACTGATAAATAATGATGTTTGCTGTGGAAACAATTATCCTAAAAATAATTTAAAAGGATTGTATCCCCTTTTTGTTTGCCTATAAAGACCACATTCGATTTATATATAGACAGAAAGAGCTCCACTTGCATCTATAAAACAGTTCTTAAATCATTCTAAATTACTGATGTGCACAAAGAACTCTTTCTGCGTTTGTTTGAAGTTTTATTTCTGCGGCGTTGTGCTTTCTAATTGTACTTTCAACTGCTATGACATCTGTTATAGTTGTTTCAAAAACTTTCCATACTTTTCTTTTTTAATGATAGACAGTCTTTTCAAAGACAAACTGTCTTCATTTTGAGCAAGAAAAGTAATTAGTTGAAAAAAGATCACTGATTTGGCCGGCGAACTCACCATTTTACTGTGGTTTTTTTTCACAAGTTGCTGTTTTATATGATTCCAGCACCTATTCAACAGAAAGCTGGCCAAGAGGAATTCATCTCTGCAGTAACTGAGAAACCATAGAGCACCAGCATATGTCCCTTGCTTCCCCGAGGAAATGCAGGACTTTATTCTAACAAAAAGAGCACCCAGAAAGTACTTCACAAACCGATAGTCTCTATATGTCTAACAGATGGAAAAGGAAGCTACTCTTCCAAGCTGCTGTGCCCAACAATATAGGAATAAAGCTCAGCAATTGGAGATGAGATTAATGCTTAAAAGTCTGCTTAGAAACCCTGTTTATTATAGCTGGTGATAGGAATATGTGGTGCAGCAGTAAACAGGTTTCAATGATCTGTGACATAATGCAGTCTTACCTCTGGTGTAGAATCCAGGAGACATTTAAAGTACCCCAGATTAGGAAGCACAGTGTAAAGACATTTCCTTGTCTTTTTTCAGAAGAGGGGGTTTTAGCCCTTAAGTTGGAATTTTTTGAAAAATTTAAGCCCTGGACTCTGGTCCAGTTGTGGTACACTGTAACTAACCTATAAATTAGAAGTTTCCCAGAATTCATATAATAATTAATACAACGCTCAGGGATTTAATTGACCACAAGATTAAACTATTAAGGAAAAAATTTCATCCTAATTGAGAATTGAACCCCTACCCTTTATTCATGGAGTGTCTGCTCTGCCACTTGAGTCGTGAATTGGGGGTTAATTGACTGTCTAGAATCTCCCAAGGAACAATTATTTCATGCAATGGTGTTAACACATCCTGGCATATGGCATTTTTATGGGAGTCCTTTTTTCCCCTGGATTTAGAGAGATGTCCTGAGCACAGCAAGGAAAGCTGCTGGGTGTGGGGAAGGGAAGAAAGATGGAAACATAAAAGGGATTTGGGGTTTCCTTTCACACGCAATCCCAGCACTCTTCATGTTTCTGCTTAGATTCAGCAATGTAATTTTGCTGCATATTTAAGTGTCCTCTCTTTTTCAGTGTTCAGGGAGTATAAATTCCTTGATAATACTTTAAATTTGTGGCAAAATTACACTGCCCAGCTCAAGTTGTTACAAAGACTTAGAAATGAGGAGCCTGGTGTAGTGGAAGGTGTTCCTGCCCATAGCAGAGTGTTGGAACAAGATGTTCTCTAAGGTCCCTTCCAATCCAAACCATTCTGTGATTCTCTGAAATAACCTGTAAGTAATTTAACATAAACTCCTATAAAAACCTTAAAAAAAAGTTCTAGGTGTACTTAAATTTTTACAAATTTGCTTGCAAAGTGATTAATAAAATTCATTACTTCATAGTAGATTTTTTCTGCTTCATTAGTGCAAATTTGCAGAACTTTTCTAATTACTATTCTCCTTTGAAGAATAAATAATAAGAGATAATATCAAAACTTTTTAATAGTTATGGATACAGTTAGGCATTTTTTATATTTAAGTACATTCTGGTTTTTAGATGCTTTTATTAATGTGCCTTTTGTCTTTACAGAAGAAGCTGTCAGAATTTGGGAGAAACTGGTTTTGGGTGGCATTATGAAAGATAAAAGGAAATGCAGAAAAGTTTAGCTTTTTCAACTTTGATTTCAAAAATCAGTCTTAAATCCTAGGAGCAGGAAGGACCGAGTTAATTCATGCTTGAAGCTGTGTGAAATCTCTCTGTGCTGAGTGGAGGCTGGGAAGGGATGGCACCTCATAAGTCCTGTTTGAAACTGATGCTGTGCAAAAAGCTGCTTGGTTTTGGTGTTTTGGTGTGGTTTTTTCCATTTGATTATTCGTTTTAAGTACCACACCCCAAGGAAATCTTAATTGTAATGACATGTAAGCACGTAAAGTGTAATCAATATTCTGCAATACTTCTCCCTGCAGTTGGTTCAGATCAGGGTGCCCAGCAGCAGTTTAAAGATGTTTTATGAACAGGTACTTTTAGTGCAGAGCACTTGAACCAGTGTCACATCTAAGAGGGGCCTTTGCAGTGGTGCTGTGGTTCATGATGCATCAGATCCCAGCTCTGTGTTCCCTGGGCTGTGGAGAGGGATGTGCTCTGCACGTGAAGCCTGTCAGAGTCCCCCAGGGCAGGGGTCACCCCAGCACACCCAGGACCCCGTGTCCTGGCCTGTGGGGCCACAGAGATGGGAGAGGGGACGTGCACAGGACTGGCTTCTGGCAGGGTGCTCACTGCAGGGTGGTGCCTGGCGTTCACAGCTTCACTTGTGTTTGACATAAAACATAAAACATAAAACATAAAATATAAAATGTGTGTGCTCGTGTGCCTTGTACTGCAGCAGCATTCTGCTGCCATCCAGCCCAGCCTGGGGGAGCTCAGCCCCAGGGTGAAGCAGGGCACTCAGGGGCACAGCAGCACGGTCACAGCATCCAGGTGAGCCCTGACACACACACACAAGAGCTGCTGTTTCAAAGCTGGCTTCACATTTGCATTCACACCTCCTAACCTGCTCTGTCTGCAGGAGATTGGAAAGATACCCTTGTGCTTATTCACTGCTTTCTATACAGAAATATCAGCAATGTAATCTCCCAGACTTTCTGCTTTTTAATAGTTGTGTTTTAGAAAGCTGGAAGTGTGGAGGGCAGGCATGGCTCAGACTCTTTAGCTGGAGAAGCAGTGTTTGAGACTAAAATATCATTATTTCTGGCTTGTAAACATTAGAGGTGAACAGGTAAAGTAGGTACAATAAACATGAAAGAAAGAAGGTTTTAGAGCGTTACCCAGATTTGAGTTGGGTTTCATAGTCACTCATTTCCAGCTGCTCACTAAAATCTTGGAGTAAAGGAAGAGGAAATATGATCTGATATTTCTAACAGAAAAAACTCAGCAGAGTGTTTCTTGCAGTGTGAGGAAATAGTTGTCCCAGGTCCCGTAATAACAGTCTAGGCTCCCAAAAGCTGCCAGCATCAGAGGAGAATGGTGCCCTGGTGAGAAACAGAGTAAGAAAGAACAGCATTTCCAATTGCTGGTGACTTGGAAGAAAAAACCTGGACATGTTCACAGTATGAACTAAGTGACAAAGCAATATTTTACACTCTTAAGTGTGATTCCTTTACTGTTCTCACCTAGTTCTAACTTCTCCCCTTTAAATATAATTTTGTTCCACAGTTTCCTCCACCTGCTGTTTTCCAAAGCTTGCACATGTCCTCAGTCCACATACACCATCATTCTTCAGCTACACTCCCCAGCCACATTTTCCACTGCCAATTCAAGCTCTCTCCAGCACCCAGCTTGCCTGCCTGCCTGGCTCCCTTCAGTTATTTTTCTCTTTATGTGTTTTTTTGTTTGTTTGTTTAGTTTTTTTTTGGTAGGAAACAAATCCATATATTGACAAAGAAGCCTTCAGGGTCAGAAGAAAACCTTTTTGGTTTTGATGTTTTGGGTTTTTGTCCTATGTCATTTATTCTTTTTAAGTAAGTACCACACCAAAAAAAAAAATTTAACACTTTTAATGACTTTCCAGTGTGTTAGGTAAGTGTAATTGACCCTGTGTAATACTGCTGTCTGCAGTTGCTTTAGATTTAAAAAAATCCATAGTCTATCACATAGAAGAACTTCCTGGGGTGAGTGGAAGCCCTCAGCAGTGTAAGATCCAAAGCCATGCCCTGCAGGTGTTCAGCACTGCTCAGGGAGTATTTTAAATTGTGATTATTGTCACACAGTATTCCCTGTGGAATCTTGCCTTTAGCTGGGCATGGTCTGGCAAGTGCTGCAGTTAACAAGCAAATAAAAGCCCCCACAGCCCCTGCCCGTGCTGCCATGAAGAGCAGGACATTCCATGTCCTGGAATTCCTGTGGAGCTGTGGGAAGCAGCTGTGCTCAGATTCTGCCCTTGAAGCAGCATTTGCCTTTTTCACCTTCTCTTCAGTGGTGCTGGGGGAAGTGACTGATGGGGATCGACACGATTTCCTGGGCACAGCACATCCAGATTTTTATTGTGATATAACCAGGACATATGTTTGTGGAAAGAAGATATATATGTATGTATCTCTCTGTTTAGCCTCAGAATAGAAACTGTGTAGAAATGGTATATTACCTGCATGAAACTGAAAATACAGGTGCCATAGGGTGCAGGAATTGGGCCCAGCTTTGCTTACAAATCAGCTTGATGATGAGGCTGCAAAAGTTATATTTCCACTGCTTTCACATACTGAATTTATTAGCTTCTGGAAATTGATTTTGGATGCCTTTCATTTGCCATTGGGCTGGAGTCAAAGGCAAAACGATGATATACCACATTTTGCTCACTCATCTTTTTATTGCCCAACTATTGTTATTGAGGAAAAGACATTTGACGTGCTCCTCAAAGGAGACAGAAAGCACATTTCATTTTCTTTTAATTGATGAAAGTGTAACTGAACACAAGTCCTGCAGTCCTCACCTTCAATATCCAGGAGGAGTTATAAGGGATAGAGGGAATGGCACTGGGATTCAGCTTGGATCAGGGCTGAGAGCAGAAGCCAGCAGGGCTGTCAAACTTTGTCCTGTTTTATTTGCTTGGAAGGAACAGTGCAAAGTTAATATCGATGCAGTGCTGTGAAAGTGCTCGAGTAGTTATCTCTGGGAAGGTAATGTGAACTCAGCAGTATCATTGCTTTGATCTTTGGTTAAAGTCTTACAAAACTAGATTGCTGTTTGATTGACAACCTTGTCAGAGAGTGAATGAAGACTGACACTCTAATATTGAAAACGCAGCGTTTACAAAACTTAAAGCCCGAGTTTTCTCATGACACTGCTGCTTTTGTGGAAGACAGAATTTCACATTTATTTTTAAATAAGTGTATACCTTGCTGTGTGCAGCTAAAACTTATGATTTTAGACTGCTGGCTCACAAATTCTTCTCAGCCTAATAATTGGTGCAGATATGTTTATAGCAACAGCACTGTCACCCTGCATTTCAGCAGTTGCTGTTTGAAGGCTTGAACGTGGTGGTATTTATCACATCTCAATACCAAATCATGATCAATCCAGCACAGGGTGATGGATGCAGGAGTGGCAGGCTGAGCTTGGGTTGGGCAGTGGATCTCAGTGTCTGGGTGGCTCTGATAGGTTAAAGGTTTTCCAACTTGCAGTTCTCTCTTGAAGGGTTGTCTTCAGCTGTTGTTTCTTCAATTACCCCCTCAAATGAGACTGTTAAAGGGAGAGTTAATTTGTGGAGTAGACTTCTTTCATGCCTGAAACTCATGGGTACTTTTCCACACATTCCTCAATTTTTTGTTTAAATCAAAGAAAATAATACATTTTGCTCGTACAAAAAATAAAGGGCCTTAAACAACTCTTACTCCTATTTTTATCTGACATGACATTAACTGCCACGATTTAAATAATGTGTAAGAATGAACCAGATTGTGCCTATTCCCACATCAAAATACCTTCAGCAAGAAAATGTCTCCCCAAAATAATAATCCTGCATCATCCAGAGGTGTTAGTGAAGAGACTGACTATATGATGCAGTTTAAAAATAGGCATCCAAAAGATTTTCACAGGAGGGGCTGCTGAGCTGTGCTGTGGGGCGTGGGAACTACTCAGATTGGCTTTCCTGTCAAAGCCAGTGTTTGCTGAGACTACATCATCAGTTTTTCCTGACCTTCTGGTTCTCAGTGTACTTCAGGATTGCTAAATTCTGTGTGCAGTTCTTTCCTTACCTCTTAGGTCACGGATGTCCTGTATAGGTGTGTGTGTGTATTTAGCATCCCTAGAAATCTGCATAAACACTTGCAGATTGAGACATGTGCAGTACAATGTAAATCTTTACTGAAGTATCCTTCATGAAAAAATATTAATTAACAGTCCAGATTAAAGCCACTGTCATCAGCAATGCAGCTTTTCTGAAGAAACCCTAAATTTGACTGTATTTTCAAAGTGGACATGTGTAAGTCACAAGGATAATTAACCATTTCATCATTTGAGATCTGGAAGTGAACGATTTCAGAATGAGAAGCATGTATAGCTGTGTTGATTATGCAGAATAAATTATTTTCAAGCCCCACATTTAAATCAGTACATTTTTTTAATTGTGTAGAAAATGCATGTCCATTAAAAAAAACCCTAATGATCACCTAAATTTTGCTGTAAACATTTTTTAAATATATATATGAAATTCCTTTGGAAATGTCCACAATCTGCTTCCATATTGCAACACATATGGTAAGAAAATCTTGCTTACAAGCCAGTGACTGTTTTTAAACAGTTTTCAAAATTGCACTGAATAACAGCTCATGCACAAAAACTGGTGTGTTTTGTATTTATAACAAGCAGCTTAACATTTTCTAAACTATGACAAATTTCTCCCTGGATATTTTTTAATGTAATAATAGGATTAGTTTAGCTGTCCCTAGGGTTTTTTTATGTACGTAGGCACTGGTGGTATGTTAGGAATATCTCTGAGTCATTCTGGTTCTGTCTTCCTGCTTTCTTCACAATTTAGAGGCCTCTGTGGCCATAAGGGTTGTTGCTGTTGATGGCTTTGATGTGTGTGTACATGACACGTAATGTTGATATTTAGGAACCGATTTCCTTGCTATGATTTTGATAAAGCAGTTTCTGGAACTTGTTGTATTTCAGTTAAAGATTTACAGCTCTGCTTTCGTCTCAGACCTCATTTTTAAAGGTCAGAAGAGAAGAGAAACCCCAAACCATAAACATATTAAGTGAAATATCCATGGTACCTCCAGTTAATGGTATTTCCTTAAAGCAGATAAGTTACTGAGCCCCCTTTTAAAACAAGAGTGTTAATTTACTGTTTCCTTTCATCTGTTGAAATAATTACTTTCCTTCTTTACCTTCAATAGTTTGTTCTGGTCGTTAACATTTCTGTAAAATTAAGTTTGAAAGGTGCTTTTAATGTTCTCATAGACTGCAGTGCACATTTGACTGTTAAAATCAACCTACTTAAGGCAGAACTAATGTTTAACACTCGCAGCTATTTGAAGTAGTTCACTGCCCAGTTTAATGGTGCTGCCAAGGGCAATGGTCACATTACTCGCTGCTCGATTTGGGGGGGTTCTTGTGCTGGCAGTAAAGACAATCCACGAGACTCCTGAAAACATTGGCTTAGATCTTCAAGCCATCATTTTTCTATTCACAAAGCTATAAACTGTAATTTCGTGGGTAGCAGCGGACGAGAAGCTCTAAGCCCTGCTCTTGGCCACGTGCTCTGTTTAGGAGTCACAGTTTCTGTGTCTTAATGACCTTTCCTGCAAGCTCTGGTTATAAAAGACGAGATCAAACTGTACAAAACCCATGCTGATGGTGGGAGAGGTGATCTTATATCGTGGGAATTGGGGTTTGTGGGATCAGCTCAGCTTTAAGACACCTGCAGCAGCAGCAGCAGGTGAGGAGCAGCCCTGGGCAGCCCAGCCCGGCCTGGTGGGCAGGAGGTGGGAGGGACACGTGGGGACACCTTGGCTGCATCATGAACCAGCTCTGTTTTGGTCACTGCCCAGCCAGTACCTTCTGTTCTGTTGTTTTTTGTGGATTCACTGATTCATCTACAGAAGTGGATGTGTCTGCCATGCACCAAAAAATGCTGCTCCAGCCTTGTACTGAGCATGGACCCTCCCAGTGGCCAAATTCACTTGAAACCATCCCCTTCCTGAAGCTGCTGCAATCTGAGGGGTTTAGAATGCAGGTCAGATAAGATCATTTATGGGAATCTTCAGGCCAATGGTACAGAAGAAAATGTAACTGTTGCTGTGTGGAGTGGAGGCGATGGGACCCGTGCTGGAATCCTCAGCACATCGCTGGGAATTGCCTGGTGTAGGACTGCCCCCAGTAACCCACAGCCCAGCACATACATCACATCATTCCTGTGTGAGGTCACTAATTTACACCCAAACAGCTGCTTTTTCTCCTTTGATAAGCAGGGGCAGGCAGAGAATTTACAGATTAAACAATACATCTTCTCAACCAGAGAAAAAAATTATATGTATTTACTAAACAGTGAGTGAAATTTTCCCCTTGGCTGGTCTAGTGCAATTTTGCAAGCTCCAACAATGCTGAATGGATGTTATTGAGAAGTGAATTTGGCTTATTCTTTTTATGCTTTTAATAAATACCCAAGGGAAAGGCAGTTGTTCAAGGAAAATGAAATACAAATAAACATAAAATTTATTCTCAGTAGGCATTCTGAGGAAGTTGGGGCCTGAGTTTTATGCCATGGTTTTTTTCCTGTTACTTGCAAGCAGAACTAAAATATTCATATAAGCAGTCAGTTCTCTAAGGCAAATTCATCCTTTCTAAAAAATAAAACAAAATATAGATTCAGTGTCTAGAACAGAAACAATGTGAAACACAAACAATTATATTTCTGCTCCAAAGTCCCTAATTGTAATGGACCATATTACTTTGGACTGTGAATATAAATGTTGGGGTTTTTGCACAGCATCCTGTAACAATTCTTGAGACACAGTCCTGCACAAGACATCATTTGTAATTATAGCAGTTTGCCATTTTCAGCTGCTCTCTGCTTATTTCTCATTTGATTGATAATTCATGTTCTTCAAGCTAATGAAGATTTTTCATGCTGCCACCTAATAGAATTACCAGTTTTTCCTACCTAAGTTTCAGTACAACAGTGGTAGTTTTATTGGAAGGAAAAAGGAAAGAGAAACTTAGTTGCTTTACAGTGCCTTTTTCACTTACATTTATGGGGTACCACTGAGAAGTACAGTCAGTGGAGAATGTCTACTGGAATAAAAAAGAATTTTGATTTTGGATTTCATTTCAGACTAATCATTGCCCAAGCTTTCAAACAATCCTTGCAAAAATCTGTGGTTCCCAAGGTGTAGTGTCCTGTGGAGGGTCAAAGGCACCTTTTTGGGTGCATGAGTATTTTGATTACCAATTATTTATCTTCCATTACTACTGTTATTACTATTTCTGGGTTCAAAAAAATTTAGTTCCACTGTCTAATAATTGTTGGTTTAAACAAATCACTTAAAGAGACTTTTTATGGCTCTAGACTGCACATCCAACTCAGATACCTTTGTCAGATGTAGTGCAGGTTGATTTGAAATCAGTATTTACAGCTAGAGAGTGGAAATCCAGACTCTCTGCATCATAAAAGCCAGAGCAGATTTTACTGTTTGAGACTGAGCTGCAAAGGTTCCCCAGCACTCTGGGAAAATGTGGATTTTATTTTCCTGGAAGCTGTGTGGGAAAACACCTTCCCAGGTAAGGTTTGTGTTCATTGATATTTTGTTCCACTGCTTGTTTTTCGTCGGCCACAGCCTTGGAAATTTGCACAAAGCACCCAGAAATAGCTTCATCCCCAGCCTCTTCCCCTGGGGTTGCAGTCACCTCTGTGAGAACCCCAGGGCTCAAGTGGCAGCATGTACAGCATCACTACCTTTCAGAATGGTACAAAACTAGCTGATTAAATCTGATTTTAAATACTGCTTTCAGCCCAGAACCCTGCCTTTTTAATAATCAATTAAAACATTGCTTCATTGTGTTTATTCAGTGTGTATAAAGCACTGCTTGACATGGATTAGACCTTACGTAGCAGTACACAGCTGTAGCCCATCCAGCATTTTCCAAATGAGTTTGCACAAGGAATAAAAGATTGCCATCTGAGCAACACTGGAGGGAGACAAGAGCAGACAAAAGGCAGTTAAATGCTACAAAAAGAAAAAAGACCCTGTTGAGATAGAAATTTCTGAGCAAATGCCTCCATTTCACAGGGAGATACTGTAGCAGGCAATGTACATTGATTTTAGCACGTGAAGTACATTGCTTTGGGGATTCATTAAGCTTCATTTTGTGCACTATCATGAATGGGGGTGTCAGCCACTCTCTCAAGTAATGCAGGGTTTCAAAGCGAGGAGGTAGAATAAGCCAAAGTGAAAATATAATGTGCCCTGCAAAGAGAGTCAGGCAGTTGGGAAAGGAAAACGCTTGGCTTGCTAAAAGCCGTACGTCACAGGAGCAGTAATCAAAACCTAAACATTTGTGAAGGGGTTTTATGCTTACAGAGTTATAATGTGGATTAGAGCAGTAAGTTCATGCTCCTGGCTGGCCTGCTGGGAGTCCCCCTGGAAGGACAGATGCACTGGTGGAGTGCAGAGCCTCATTCCTTTCCTTGGGAAGAAAAACGTGGACAGTTGTTTGGTACTTTTTAGTTACCCCCTTCTTCTAACTATGTTCCAGCTATTTTTGATTTTGGTCACAGCTGGTTTTTCACCTTTTGTGTTTGCAGTGGGAGGGTGCTTAAGAAGGTGTTGTTTTCTTCCCCTCCACTTTCACTTGGGAGAGTGGCAGAGCTCTGCTCTCTGTGGCCCCTCACCATCTCCCCAGGCATCAGCTGCCAAATCCAGAAGCCACAGAAAGTGGCAGGTCCATAAAGTTGGATTTTTTTGCCACCAACCAAATCCAAGGCTGGTTTGAAGTCTGTGAGTGCACCAGAGGTCTGCCTTCCTGTGTAATTTGTTTTGCTTTATAACTTCTTTTGGTTGAGAAGCATGTAGCTCCAGGGGTTTATCCAAAAATCCATTTAGTAGGTTTTATTTAGTGATTATAACACCACTGGCATTTTTTGTTTGTCTTAGCCCACTAGATAAATTACAGTGATTTGGAAGCAAAACGTTCATGAAGTTTCATGAAGTTTTCTTGGTGATGGGATGGCAGTGCCAAACCACCAGAAGAATGGGATTGTACCTACACGTGGCTGTGAGGGGAAAAAATCCTCATTGCTTGCTCAGTTCTCCAGCTTTTGTGCCTTGCCTTCAGCAGGTGTGACGCTGTTTTTAATGCAGTTAACCCAAACGTCAGGGCTCTCCTGCCACACTCTGCCACATGCTCTCTGTGATAGAGCATGGCTTTATGAATTTTGCTGTTCCACGTTGGTGGCACAGGGCGCTTCAGCAAAGAGGAGCAGAGGGAAACTGCTCAGAGGTGCTGGGAGTTGTAATCCTGCCCTGTCCTGGTCACCAGTTAGAGGGAAGCAGACCCTAGAATTGCTGAAATAGCTCACACGTTTTTTCAAGTGATGTTTTGTCTCTGGTGTGTGCTGGGGTTCTCTGTGAAGAAGGTGGTCACTGCAGAGGTGAGCCCAGCAGAGCAGCATCCACCTCCCCAGCAACTCGGGCTCCTCTGGGGCAGGAACACAGCAGATTCATGTCAGATAGCTGCTGCCTTCTGCAGAAAGTTCTCTTCCTTTCCTCTCCCCAATATTTGACCCTTTTAAAGCGCTCAGGCCAAGTGACAGCAGCAGACTTCCCAGTTATTAGGCTGCAGAGCAGTGGATGTGCAGTACTTGGTGCTTAGCTTCCATTTATACCCTGATCACAGCTGCCATTTGGGTCAGGAAGAGGTTTTGCTGTTGATAGATTGGCTGTGTGCTAAGAAAACTTGTCTTTCCCCAGAGCATCGTGTAATTATTTGGTGGTGAGGAGTTGCCATGGCCAGGCAGCTCCACACGGATTGCTGCTGGAACATCCGGGAGTCTGGTCACTGTCACTGCGGTGTCACACCCCCACGCCAGGGCTGTGTGTCTGCCTGAGGGGCTCGTACTTGCCCTCCTAGCTCATCGAGGGAGGAGCACAGAGATAAGGCAAATCCTGGTTGTTTCTTAGCCCCAGGGAGGGTTGGTTGTGTCAGGGTTCAGCTCTGCGACCTGGAGTCCTGCAGGAGATACTGGCGGTGTCTAACTGGTGCCACTGGGAGAGGAGGTGGGCTCGCAGGAGGGATCAGGATGTGCTATGGGCTTCCTGGGATGGATCAGGAGCTGGGGCAAGGTTAAAAGTTTCTGGGGAAAAGTCAGAATTAAAACAGGTGAACTAAAAAGGGATGGATTTCTCATGCTTAATCAGGGTTTATAAAATCAATGTGTAACTGAACTGAATTCAAACACTGGGATATATAAGCAGAGTCCTTTATTGACATCTGAGGAATTCATAATTCATTCAGAAGCAAACCTTTCAGGTGCTCATCTCTCTGGGTATATTTTCCCGTTAATCATATTTCTCTTAACGATCAGTTTTGAAAGTTGTCTTATTTCTGCAGTGCAAAAAATCCTGCCGGTGAACATTCCCCAATTGCACTCATAATTATTTCTGATTAAAAGTGCCCTGGCCTGACAGCACCAGGGAAATTAATAGGAGAAGCTTTCTACAAGTTTTAGAAGACGAGCAAAGACATACTCACTCCCTCTTAAAATTATTTAAGCAGGTGCTGTGGGAAGCCATTGCTTTTATAATGCTCTTCAGATGTTTACAGCAAAACATTTTTTCCCAGTGATTGAATTTTTCGAAGTACTAAAATACCACGGAGAAATATGTTTCCCACCAGTTTTATGGCTCCCTGGATGCATTCTATACAAACCTTGTATCTGCCTGGACACAAACACTCTATTGCAAAAAGATATCTTGCCATTTTAACAAGCTGCACTGCTTTGAAAGGATACACTGCATCACCAGTGGGAATGTCAGTACCTTAAGAGTAATACTGCTTTAAGGGTACTATTTTATTAAAGCAGACCTCAGTAATTTGTTCCTGACTGTTATACACCCTTATTTTATTAAAGGTATTTTACATCTGTGGAGGAGATTACTACCACTCCTATTTTCTCCACTGCTTGGCTTTAATGGATGGTGTGGAATATAATATTTATTAAGCCTAAGCAGGGGAGGACATAATAGCAGAATTGTCCTTTATAACCTATTTTACACAGCTGTAAAATAAACCTTAATAAAGCAAGAATAATTATCCAGGAATATCCAGGAAATGGAGTATTCCTCCTGTTTCAAATATTTGAAAGGCTTAACTGCTATATGTGTACTTTAAGAAATTGAACTCAACAGTAATAACATTGATATTAGTTTGATACTATTTTAAAATATATTAAGAGGTTAAGTATCTTGTGTGTCATAATTGCTATGTTAGCATAAATCAATACATAACTGTAATTTCTCTGTGGTGTTGATGACCGTATTTGATCCTCCAGGATTATCCTGTTTCCTGCATAACTTTGTTTTCCTGTTTCTTGGTATGATTTCTCTTCTTGGTGACAGTCACTGGAGTCTGTCCCAAAGGGAAAGATTTTGTATTAAGGACCTAATGCAGCTTTGCAAACTGATTCCTGATCAGATATTCCAGAACTGCTAAAGCAATTCCTCTCTTCCCTCTGCCTTCTTGATTTCTTCCTCCTGTTGTCCTATTTATATATATTTTTTTTTCATTGTGGAACTGATTTGGACTACAGTTATTACATTAATTATCCAAACTGACATTTTTGCAGTGTGTGAAAGGACAGAGTGGTATGTAAAATAGATGCACTAAGAACACCTACAGTATGACAACAAGTAGCAGGGTAATTGCTGAAAATGAAGTCTTTTCTGCTATCCCTTCTCTTCAACATCTGTTGTTCCATATGGAGTCATAAATATTTGCAACAAAATAGTTGAAGAAATAATCTCAACATTAATAGGGAAAAGCTGAATCCGCGAAGAAAATTGACGAATCTTTTTTTTTTTTTTTCTTCTTGGCAAATTCCTCCTACCCATCCTCATCTGACACTTTAAAATCGCAGTAGAGAAATAGTCAGACTACAGTGATGCTTAAAAATCACCATGAAAAAAAAACCTTGGTGAATGTTAATAGCAGAGTTAGCTGAGAAAAATTTTATAACCTCCTGATAATGACCATGAGGAGGATTTTGTTTTATTTTGTTTCATTTCCCCCCTTTCTTCCATGCCACAGTAATTTTGCTACTAAACTTTTTTTGAAGAGTTCACATTATTTCACAGAAGTAATCGTCCTCATCGTGGTGAGGAGTGACAAGGTGCTATTATTGCCTGAACAAAATAGTTACTTTAAGTTGCCATATGGAAAATGCAGGTCAATAGTTTTTAAGACTCTCTCTAGATTAAGAAGCATTTTGAAGGAAAGAGCAACTTTAAATATTTTGGAATCCAGATTACCAAAACCTGCCTGAAGAGCAGCCTGTGGGAGAAAGCAGGGATAATAACAAGACAGACAAACTACAAATTGTAAATAATTCAGAATATAAAAAATAGCATTTTGAAGGCTCTTTGTATATGTATTAGGAGCCTTAGTGGGAGTACTTAGGCTTCTCCTTAACAAACAGAATTTATCAAGGTGACATCAGTTGTATTTGTTTTTCTTAATCTGTACATACTGAACTTCAGACTTTAGTTGAACCAGTGAATTGCTGCACTTTTTAGTTTCATTTTTTATTATTATTGCAAACCAAGTATCTCATCTTACTCAGGTCTTTGTTTTTAAGGCTTGAATTAATAAAATATTTTCAGGTGTTTTTACTGCCAGTGCCATGTGAACATCAGAGTATATTGTAAATATGTTAAAGTTATAAATAGATATAATTTTCTGTGTTATTAATGAGCGTACACTGATGAAAATGTCAAAGCTGTATAATTATGCATCTCTTGATAAAGAGTGCACAGATAAAGGCAATTTATAAACTGTAATTTCAGCTTTTTCTAGTGAAATTTTCATTTCTCTTCTTTTTGCCACCTCCTCTTACTCAAACCCCAAGTGGCAGCTCTGTGATGTTCTTTGGGAGGACACCCTCGTCCTTCCTGAGATCAGGAATGGTGTCCAGGGGCCAGGGCAGCGCTGTCCCCTGTGCCAGCACTGCTGGGGCATGGAGGGGCTGGAGCGTGTCCAGGGCAGGGAACGGAGCTGGGAAGGAGCTGGAGAAGGGGCTGGAGCTCCAGGAGGGGCTGAGGGAGCTGGGAAGGGGCTCAGCCTGGAGAAAAGGAGGCTCAGGGGGGCCCTTGTGGCTCTGCACAACTCCCTGACAGGAGGGGACAGCCGGGGGGGTCGGGATGTGCTCCAGGGAACGGGACAGGAGCAGAGGGAACGGCCTCAGGCTGGGCCAGGGGAGAATCAGGGTGGACAGTGGAAAAATTCCTTCATGGAAAGGGCTGTGCAGCCCTGGCACAGCTGCCCAGGGCAGTGCTGGAGTCCCCATCCCTGGAGGGATTCAGAAGCCATGTGGATGTGGCACTTGGGGACGTGGTCAGTGGTGGGGAACAGCTGGACTCCATTGTGACCTTACAGCTCTTTCTCAGCCTCAACAATTCCATGGTTCTGTGGCCTGCATTTTCCTGCTGTGTTGAAAGCAGTGAAAAAGTTCTATTAAACACTTGCTCAGGACAAAATGGAGTCATTTCAGAGCACACACGTGAGAACCTGCTTGGACACAGATAAGTGGAGCATAGTTGATGGTTCCCATAGTTGATAGTTCTCTGGTGGTTTCTAGAAGCTTTTAAGGCAGCATGGAAATGTATAGGAAATGTGTATTAATGATGAATATACTGTTCTCCAAGTGAAGTTTTTCCTGGCAAAGCTCAGTAGTGAACAACACTTGTATCAGTCACTGGAAAACAAAATGAAATCTGATTTAAAGGTACTGCACTGGATTAATCAGCTACTCCTCAATTCATTGACCCTGTTCAGTCAGGGGGTGTAATTAAGAAAAACAGCAGTGACTTTAAATTTGGCACCTGAATCACAAGGTTAAAGTGCTAAATTTCTGCCTGGTGCCTGGTTTACAGGAGACATCTCTTTTCTCACTGATGATCAGGAGTCTCAGGTCCTGGCAGAGCAGCAATGAGTGAGGGGGAAAAAAGCTATTCAGAGGGTTATGGAGGATGTTGGAAGCTATTAAGACATGGAAGACAGATAACCCTGTCCTTGTGGAATTAGAAATACAAAATACTTGAAATAAACAATGCTTCAGATTACAGGTTTTCATACTTTTCCTACTGTAAAAGAAAAAAAAAACCAACCTGGCTTCTGGTTAAGCAATACAGAAGTTGCCAAGATTTAAAATTAAAATAAGAAGTCTCTTTCAGAAAACTTGATTTTGCAGTCAAAAATTAGAATTTAAGCCCTAACTATATTAAAATACCCACGTTTGGATACCACCTATCCCTGTTGTGAAGTAGATGTAGAGCTGGAAGTCAGGGGACCTCTTGCCACCATGAAGATCCATCAGTTTGGATGATTCTGTCAGGTCTTCAGGCAAATAATGGTATTTCAAATACATATTTTACTTTCAGAGATGAGTCACACAGACAACATAGCTGATGTTGCAGATCCTCTGCTTTATTTTATTAAAAGTCAAAGTGGTGCATTAGAGTATCCAGGCTGTTCTGTAACTATGGGCCATTAAATGTAATCCCCATCACTCAGGTATGAAACTCAAAGAATTATAATTGTAATAAACCAATTCACTCCTTGGGTCTCTGAATTTTATGCCACAGGCAGGGAAAAGGAGTGACCCATCTATGTCCAAGACCATCTTCTTATCCCTGCCTGAAGGGTTTCTGAGGTCAAATGTCTTGGTTAGCAACTAACAGGTTAGTAACTCTAAATCCTGTATAAATTGTTTCTCTCTCCTCCATATGCCATGCATTTATTTAATGCATGAGTTACATTCTGTGAGCTGTTGGAGGTGAATAATGCTCATACAGCTCCAGGTAGGTAAAGTTTTTAAGTGCATGAGAAGAAATAACTTGATGGTCTAAGCAGTGTAAATTGTACCTTTAATATTTCTGCCTTGTTTCGAGAGGGATGTGGCATTTCCAGTGGATCAGGGCTGTGACTGATGGGTTTCAAAACATGCCTTCTGAAAGAAAATAAACCAGCTGGCAAATAAAAGTGCCTGTTGGTTTGGGCCGTGCAGGGAGCAATTCACGTTCCCCACGTTCCCAGCGCTGTGTTCAGTCTGGAGGTTGATGCTTCATTTGCCAATCCCAGTTCCTGCAATTTAGGCAGAAGACAGAAGATGAAATACTTAAGCATATTGAATTAAGAGCAAGAAACTTCCTAGCAGATTTCTGTGTGCTTTCCCAGGATGATACTCCATTCACTGTTAGTGTTTACTGTGTATTTCTTTGCTCTGCAGTATAATTCTTACTTTCATCTATTCATCTGGATGTCAACTAGAAATTAAAATGAAAAGGCTGCACTCTAAATGGATTCCTGAATGCTTTTATAAAGCATGGCAGGTTTAACAAACAGGCTCAATAAAAGTAGTTCCCACTTTGCTTCAATAATCAGAAAGGTTGTTTGTGTCCTTGGTCAGACTGTAGCTGTCTTGGCTTTATTTCTTGCTTATTCTGTTGTATTGTATATGTGAGTGCAGCTTTTAGCATTTATATTTTTAGTGGTGTTTAAAATCAAAATCCTTAAATCAACATTATTTTTTTCCATTAAAGAGATGCATTTGATACAGTCCCCAAGAAATGCTTCCAGCACATGCCATTTTTAATTGCTTTACCAATTATGATTCCTTGAGTCTAGCTAATAAATTTCTGCCTAACTGTGCACTTACTCAGAGCATGGGCAAGATGTAGACACCGTTCAGATGTGAAGACCTATTACAAGATTGAAATAGATTTCTAATGCATTTATCATTCATCTTTGCAGAGTGTGATTTCAATCAGAAAAAAAAAAATGATGAATGGTTTGACAGTTTCCACCCATATACGCTAAAACATAATATGCTGCTTCTAGTTTCAGCTATTACAGACTTTAACATGCAATGTGACCTTGGTCTGCAAAGCATGTTTGGTTAGCACAAAAACTTAATCATAAGAAGTCATAAGTAGAATCCTTCTTCTTTACTGCCCTTTTTCTGGGACTTGGAAATTTATTGCTTCTGGGACAGGTAGGATATGAACAATGGGCCAAATAGAGTCCAGGGTTATCTCATCTGTGTGAAAACTGCTGCTGAAAATCGATGTGACCTCTGCTACACTGTCATCCCAATTCCCACCCTCTGTGTCCTATTTGTCTTTTGGTAGAAGCTTAGATCTGTGTGCTGTCTCTATGTGTCTCTCTTGGGCCAGATTATCAAAATGAATCATTGCCTGCATACCTCTTATATTTCTATTTATTTTCCTGGTGTTGACTAGGTCTGATGAAATATGATTCTTTTTGCATTTGATCCTCACTGCAGCAAGCAGCACCTAATTTAGCTGTGTCTATCTCTTTAAAGAAGAGTAATACTATTTTGAAACTTCAATCTGCTGTACAGTAGCATTACAAACCATAGACCATGCAACCTGTCTTCACAGTCAATAGTAATTTTCCTTTCGGCCAATTTAATGTTATTACTTTCATCTCCAAGTAGCAGAGATTTCTAGAGGTGTTAGAGCAGCTCCAGTTTTGTTATGCATACTTCATGTATTGCTTTCTTTTTCAAATGCCACTTCTGTTTAGGCTTTTGTGACTCCATGGCTTCGCTGTTATTTCTGTGCCGCATCATGTGCGACAACTAATCAGGTTATTTTAAAAACTCTGCCACTGATATATTTAAATAGGAGAAATGGTGTGTCTGAATCAGCACAAACTTCGAGGTCTGAGTTTGTTACCCGAGTTGGGATTTTTTAAAATGGATCACTTAAATTCCATCCAAGATGCTGTCTCTGAGGACGTGTAGAGGTTACTGGCTTTTGTTATTAGTCCTGAAAAATCATTAGGAAGATGTTCCATTTAATGAACTCATAGAGCAAAGACAAAATACTCCCAAACCAGAGATTTCAAAGAATACTTGAAAACTGCTAATGCTCCTGGTTTGTTGTTAGGTGGATGCAGAAAGTGCAGCTCGATGGAGGCTCCTGGAGTGTGCTACACCAGAAAACAGTGCTGCTGTGGAGACACCCTGGGTTAATTAGTTGGCAGATTCCTTTTAAGTTGTTTATTCCTTAAAAACAGGAGTGGGAGAAGGAGACCTTTTGAATATGGTGTGGTCTGATTGTAAATTCAGGCTTTAATATGCCCAAGGCACTTGACAGATGAAACTCCGGGGGCTGGCTGTGCAGCTGCCCTGGGTGAGCACTGGCATCAGGAGCTCCTGGCCAAGGCAGGGATCACAGGTTTCACTGAAAGGCAGGTGCTGGGCAGACACTTGTCATGATTTCTGCAAGTGCAGGATCATGATATATATATGTGTGTGTGTGTATATATATATATATTTACTGGAATATTGCACAGAAGTGTTTTTTCAACATTTCAGCATGAAAGAATTGTACAGAGTTTGGCTTCAGAGACAGCTAGATTTCAATTTGTGTAGTTTTCAGCAATTAAAATGAATACATGGGAAGAAGTACTCACATGGATCTGAAAGAAGGAGCTACATCTACTGTCCTAGAAGACTCTTCAATTAGTCTATTCAAAAATGGGAGTTCATTGGTGATAGTACTGATTCCTCACCAAATTGAAGGGATTCTTGAAAAAAACAATTTCTAACATTGTTTCTTTCTGGATACACACTTCTGCTGTCTGTGCACAGCTTGATCTATACCCACACCATGTATTTGAAAGCAGGAGTGGAGGGGAAGCTGCCAGGCCCCAGTTTGCTCTCTGTAGGAGATGCTCCAGTTCATGCAGTGCTGGCAGAGGGGATGGATGACTCAGTGGAGATTATTTACTGCTGAGCACAGGAAGGGGAAAGGTAAAGGAGTAAAGAGATGTGATACATTCCTTGATTAGAATTTTGCCAAGGTTATAGCAACAAAAAACGCACATCACAGGATGGCAAACATGACAGAATGAAGACAGGTCATTCAGGTTTAATGAACTGCGTAATGCTGTTATAATTCTGTGGTATAATTCTGTAGAATTTGAGATATAATAGTCTGTACTCCATTACAGCTGTGTTATAGTCTCAGTGTATTGATTATTGTTCTGTACTATTTTGCCAACTTGCCTTGGCAACAGTCCCAGCTGCCCAAAGACTGAAACAATGTTGATTTTACTAACGCACTTGTATTTTGACTTACAGATAAACAAAATGCTTGTTTCTAGAATTTACAGCCACCTGTATTTCCAATGCTTTCTGATGTCACTTTTAAACCTGTCTTTACAGAAGAGGTCCAAATTGCCATTCCAATAATGAAACCAACCTTAGATAAAGTCCAACTGGCTGGACAGGCCTTGCCTCCTGGATTTCCGGCGCCATTTCTTTTTGCTGATGGTCTTTCATCAGTAGAAACACTATTAACCAACATTCAGGTAAATTCTTCTCTACAGGGCCAGGTTATGTCATGATAGATAACTTGTGTTTCTTTTGCACTCTTAGAAAAGTTGTAGAAACTATTTTGTATTTGCAGTTTGTCGTCTCTTTTATCTAATGTCGTGCTTGTGGTTTCCTCTCTCCCTGGCATTATCAGTCACGGAAGGGGTTCATACATTGTATATTTGACTTAATAATTGGCAATAATAGTCATACTGAAATTCACCATTCTCATTATTCCTGCAGTGCTTCTCTCTGCAGTTACTGGGGTAAGCAGAGACATGGCACTGTGTGTGTAACCAAATTAGCCAAGGCTGTACTGAATGATTCCATGCCACAAAATTCCTCATATATAACTCCAGAGTTAGCTACTTCCAAATGCCCAGTTGTGCTTCAGGTCTGTAGGTTCCTGCTTCTAATCTTTCTGTTTTCCTAGAGGGTGTAAAAGAAGCAAGTGGATTAATTTGTCGCTGCTCAAAGAAAATGGTGTTTTCAGATCTTGCATTTGTGTGTGTTTTAGGGCCTGCTGAAAGTGGCTGTGGACAATGCAAGAGTCCAGGAAAAGCAGATACAGCAGGAGAAGAAAGAGTTAAAAATGGAGCTTTGTAGAGAGCGAGAGCTACGAGAGAGCTTGGAAAGGCAACTCACAGCTGAGCTGCAAAGCAGAGGTGAGTGAGTGAAAAATGGAGTTTTGGTGTCTATGAAATGTGTAACCCTTTGGCATTTCCAGCTGGAGCTGTCGAGGGCCCGGAGTTAACTGACATTGATACCCTGGTGTAATGCAGCACAGAACCTGCACTGGTAATGGGAGGCTTAAATTTCACAGAACCAGAACGAAGCACGGGTTTCTGTAAGCAGGGGGAACAGTGGCTGAAGGATTCGTACCTGTAGGGCAGCTGGCCCTAGAGAGTTTTGGCAGGTTCTGAGGAGGGAGGCTGGGGCAGTTCCATGGCCTTCAGGTGTGTTAGCATCACTCTGCCCAGGTATTCCCAGCCTGATTTCTTCATCTGACAGCTTTAATTTCTTTTTCTTTTTGCTGTTATCCTCCAAGCATCATCAGTTGTACTGTGAGAAAGATACGGCTTTAATTTGGGTATTTAGGTGATTTTTGTCATTACTTTCCTAGCCCACATCTGTGCAGCTTCAGTACTGCTCAGTTGGTCTTGTGGAGAACTTCAGCAGAACAAAATAGAGCTGTGAGGAATTTTCAGCCCAAGTGCAAGATCTGAAGCAAATAATCCTAGATATTATTTTTGCATTGGGAGATTGAGGTGCAGTAGCACACCCCAAATGGGGCCTTCTGAGACAAAACCATGACTGGTTAGAAGCTTTTGATAATAATAGGCAATTAAATTGGTAAATCTGAATTTCTCGCTGTGCTGCTGCGAAGGAGGCACTATTAGTATTCTTCTTAAAATTCAGATCTGCATCTGAGGGAAAGGAACAGCACTTCATGTGCCAAAAGCACCTTCTAGATTACATCCATGAAATCAGAAAGATAAAACTAGATAAGACCAAAAGTGTAGGTGCCGAGTCCTATGCTCCTGTGCTTTTTGAATGGAAATTGGGTGTGTGGAACTGTCTGCAGTGCCAGGTCTCACTTAGAGGCACTAAAGGGCACCTCTCAGTTGAGTTGTGAAGGGTCAGTAAATCCTCCTGATGCTGTTAAATTGCAGTAGGTGTCCAGAAATGTTGCATCACCCAAGTGGGATGAGACTGTGTATTTCTGTAAAACAGAACTTAGCTCCTTAGGACAGCTCAGTGTGCCCCTCCTGAATCCCAGTTAACTCACCAAAATCTTCAAGTCATTCTCAGACTTTGATGGCTCCTGACTTGAGAGAGAATTTCACCAATAATCAGCATCCTCAGAATAGTTTGTCTTTCAGGTCAGCACCACAGGCACGTCTTTATTGTCATAGGGGTCTTGAGCTAGAACTGCACCTTTGAATATTGCACAGAAACTAATTTTTTACTGTCTCCATCATCTATTAATTGTGCCCTGACAGCCGTTCTCACACTGTATTCACATTTCAGCCACAATTCAAAAACGCTTGAAGAAAGAGAAGAAGGCAAAGAGAAAATTGCAGGAAGCTTTGGAATTTGAATCCAAGAGGAGAGAACAAGTGGAACAGGCTCTTAAACAGGCCACATCAGGTGACGGTCTCAGGATGTTAAATGGTAATGTCTTAGTAGGCCTTTCAGAGTCAGCTTAAAATGGTGTTTGATTGAGTGAGGAAAAAAAATCAGATGATGCACAGAGCAAATTTCAGAATAAACCCCCATAATTCTTTCCTGAAATAATGAAAAATCTATTTCAGGCCATGTGCTCTGGGTCAAGAATTAAAAAAATAAATAAGTCTGCAACTAGAGAAACAGACAGAGCAGTTTACACAGAGATGACAAGAAATGCTGAATATATTACAGAGAAATCTGTTACAGTGCCAGCTAAGACAATGTGAAATTTGGTTCCTATAAGGTTCTCTGAACTCTTCTCTCCCAGCAGATTCATTTTTAGAACTGCTGAGCTTCATTTCAAAAGCCGTTTGGCTGAAGTTTGCTCAGCCTCAGGACCTATTAAGTTTGTTAAATATGTATCAGCTTTCAGAGCTGACTGGGTTTTGAAAACTTCCCAAATATTCTTGTGAAACAAAAGCAAATCAGTTCATCTCCTAAACAGTGATTCAGTTCTGGCTACCGGGAGGATTTGCCTTTTGTGCTTAAGATGGTTCTGGCCAAACTTTAGAGCTTTGGTTTGATTGTTTAAGACTGAACCTAGCTGAGATTTAATTAATTTCAGGTTCTGCAGCTAAGGTTTAGTCTGTGCATCCCTACCTGGAGTCTCTGCAGAGGCTCAGCAATCAGAGTGACGTTCAGTCCCTGCTGCATTCAGGTGTCCTGTGGCGTGTTAATTTGTGCTGCCTGCTTTGGGCACTGCTAGAGACTGCAGAGTGCAAAAACTGCCTGACTGCTGAGCAAAAATAATGAATTTGGCTTGTCTGGAGTTCTCAGCTGTGGGAGCTGCCCACACTGTTCTCCAAAGCCAGGGCAAGGCTGTGTGTGTGCCCTGCCACCGCAGTGCTCTGCAGGAGATGTGAGCTGGGATTTATCTGGGACACCCAAGGGATGTAAGCTCTGTGAGTACGAGAGCAGCATCTCTGAGAGCATCCTCTCATCTGCTGTCCATGGCCCTGCACACCCCTGGAAGCAGGGACTGGCTGGTGTCCCTGGAGCACTGGCAGTGGCCGGGGGATCCAGGTGTGGATTTACAGCCGCAGTCACGCCGGGGTGGGGGACAGTGACCCGGGGAGAGTGGGTGGCCAGAGCCAGCAAAATCCTTCTCCACCACCTCTGCTGGATCAGACAAATGCCCAGACTGGATCCCACGGACAGAACCGACACCTTGAGAGGAATGTGAGACAAAACCTAAAATCCTGATGTGCTGTGAGGGCACTCCCCTGGGTGCTGCCACTGCAGGGAAGCACCTGCTGCTCACACACCAGCCAGCAGTTCTGGAAGCCACAAATCCAGGGATACCAACGTTCCAGCAGTGTGATTAACACACCTTTACATCTGCTAGTGTGGGCCTGGCTGCAGCAGTTTGATTTGCAGGCACACTCAGGTAGTCATATATATGTTAGTGCCTGCAAGAAGCTGATATTTACATGCTAATCTGATTGCACATGCAAATCAGGTAGCTCATTAGCATCTTAATCCACAATTTAATTGCAGGTACAATTTTATGACAACAAAATGTGAAGGGCTATTCTGAGTATTTTTAATTTAACTCTGACAGTCTGTCTCATTTAACAGATGCTGTTATTAGTTACAGATGACTTTGTCATTTTTGGTATATACAGCATGTACTCTGAAGGGTTTGGGAAGAAAGAACCTTTTCAGATTGATAGATCAGTGCCCTGCACTTGCCTTCAGAACAGGAATCTGAGTAAGGGAAACCCTGCAGAACAGCTGTCACTTGTAATTTTATAAGGAAAAAATGTATATGTGAAAATACTGCTTTTTGTTATCATATATACATTTATAGAGCTATATTTGCACACATGACATATATTTCAGTTACACATTTATTGCTGAGCTGCTGCTCTCCCGTAAGGACTGTACGTTCCAGGGTTGCCCTGCTTTCACTGAGAGCTCAGTTTCTGCAGGGTCACCAGCAAAGCATCACCTCTGTGACAGATCCTGACACTCGGCTGAGGGGATCTGTGAAAGCACCAGTGCAGTTATTCCCTGTTTGAGAAAGTCCAGAACAGGCTTTTGCACAGAAAAACTCCCAAACTGTACACACAGCTTCCTTTCAGGTGTGGATTTTTCCTTCCTGTAATTTCTAAGGGCTGTATGATAAGGGAAGCAGATGTTTCTCCAGGATTTGAGGTGCCATGGATTCAAATCACATCCCCTTCATGCTAATCCTTGTTGGCACAAGGTGGATCGTGGCATCTGTTCCCGTAACACCCTGGGGTGTTGGAGCCCACACCCCCACCCCAAGGACTGTGCAGACAGAGGGATCACCAACATGAAATTAAACAGGTCCAAAGTGAGTGTCATGAGACTCCTTCTCAACTTGGAAAAAAAAAATAGAGCACAATCCTCTTTGGAAGGCTCTTCTCAGAGATCTGGAAATATTTCACATAATATGACAGCTGTAATTTTGGTTTGGGTGGTAACACATGCTCACACATCCCGAGCTGAGGTTGGGAATGCAATTTGCACAGTTCTTATCTGTAACAGGCACTCACACAAACTGATACACACACCCCAAAACTGTTGCCTGGCACTGGCTATATTCTTCAACTCTGTAATTTGGAGGTATTTGGCTATATACAAGAGTCAATGTAGTTTAATATTATCACAGTTTAATTTCAACTTTTATTTTTCATGTGTCAGATGCCCTCATTCTCCAAGAGGATTTTGCAGACATATTATTACCACGTGTTGGTTATTATCTGATCGTCAGACAAATGTGAAGCACGTTAAAAATAATTCACTGTGAGACCAGTAATGTTTGCACATTTTGGAAACAATTTACTACTGAAAATTCGATGAGGACCAAATGTTTTATGCAAGACCATGTTAACTTGGAGAGCACCCTAGTTTGCTATAAATATTTTTCTAAAGATGCCTGAGAGAGGGGCAAAGGGGAATGCATTAATCTTCAGTTTCCCATCTTTCAGATGCTGGAATCCCAGATATGGAAATAGAACACAATGGAACCCAACATGACAGTGCAGCGATGCAAGGTGCAGTATGTACCACAGCTCCTCACCTGTGTGCTTTCAGTAGAAATTAAGTGAAATGCAGAATAATGTTTATGTCTGTTTTCCTGCTTTAGGATAAATGTAAATGACAGAACTTCAGTTTGTTTTCCTGTTTGATACAGAAAACCTTTGTAAGAACAGTACTTCACAAGATCAGAAATTAAGTAGAGATGATATTTAGCTGAGGGGACTTAGAGGTGATATTTGTTTTAAAACTGATCTTTATCTACCAAGATGTATGCCCTTAGTTCAAAAGGGGTTTTACATATGATTATCATTTGAAATATTTAACCTCTTGTCTTTACCTACCTATCAAAATCGCAGATGTTATCAAAAAATGCATGAAGTGTTAGTGAAAAAGAAAAGCCATATTCACATTATGGGCACTATCTGGTGCTACTTTTCCTTCATGTGTTGCTGTGTGTAAGGGCAGCACCTCCAGGTGTGGTCTGAGTGCTTCCCAAAGAGCAGGAAATGAGTTCTGGCTGCAGGTCTGGGATGTGAGGAGTTGTGAAATCCTCCTTTGGGGGAGCTGAGACACAGGGATGTTCCCAGGGGATATTCCCATTCCTCTTGGAAGCCTCTTTGAGCCATACAGAAGATCCACAGTCACCTGTGATAAAGTCTGGTGTGAGCAATTTGAACATGGAAATTCTCTGATGAAAGTCCAGCTTGTTGAGTTTTTCTCCCTTCAGTCCTGTGCCATGTTCATTCCAGACCATTCAGTTCTGTGCTGGCTGCTCTGGCAGCCTGGAGACAGCTGCCTCTTCACAGAACTGCTGCTTCTTAGAGCAGTCCCACCCTTCTCCTCCTCAGGTAATGGTAATGGGCAAAAATCCCCTGTGCTGAGGTATCTGCAGGCAGTTTGTGCAGACAGGAGAAGGGCTGCAGTGCACTTAGAGACACAAACCTCACTCGAGCATTTCTCTTCAGCTGGGGAAGGTTTGACTTGCATACCTCTGGTATGCATCTGTCGTCCATCTGTCATCCTTACAGGAAAGCTTTCAAATATTTTTACTGCTGTCTCTTCTTGTGATTTTAGATTCATATGCTCTGCATTACAGAGAAGGAGAATCACAGCTTTATTGTAATGCAGATATATACATCTGACATATGTGTGTGTATATATATGTGCACATACGATGAGAGCTGTGCTCTAAATATTGCAATTGGAAAATTGCTGCTGCCAGAAATAGTCAAAATATTGGATGAGCACTTAGGACACATGTATTTAAATTCAATAAGCAAAATGTTCCTTTCATTTCTGATCTGTTCATGGTACCTGCTGAGAGGAGTGCTCAGTGCTCTTCCAAACAACTCTGAGAGTCAAAGGTGCATCTGGGCACAGTCTGGTAAAGAAGAGAAAGGTAATTTCAGTTTTCAGTTGAAGAAAAACCCTGACACTTGGCTCAAATGTGTCTTTACATCAAAAATGAGTACAACTGCTGTGAGGAAGGTGATGCACAGCCACTTCCAGCAACCATTTACTTGCCTGAAGAAATCAAGAGAACTTTCTTATGTTACCTGTAGTTTATTAATACACGGAAAGGCCTTGTGATTTTTACCATTTTTATTTCAGGTTGGGTTTTTTCTTTTTTTTTTCTTTTAATCTGATCCTGACTACATCATCCCCTCAGTTATGAGAGGCTTTGGCTCAGGAATTTTTTTTTAAGTGTGGCAAAGGGAGAGCTGGATATTCCCTGTGTTCAGTGTACCTGGGCTCAGTGGGAGCAGGACATGGCCTGAGCAGCAGGAGCTGCAGCCCTGTCCCTGTCCCTCTCATTCCCTTCCCTTTTCTGCCCTGCTGGCTCTGACTCCCCTGGCGTGGTGATCCTGCTCGTGTGCAGACGTCAGGAGCTGAGCCACTTGGTCACTAACACTCTCAGCTGATAAAAAGCTTTCTGGAGAGCTCTCTGTGGAGCTTGTTTAGATTTCAAAGTGTTCCTGTGCTGTAGCACCGTCTCTTTCATTTTTATTTATGCTGATACTGTAATAACTTTTTATTCCCTTTCCCTTTGATGACCCTTCGTGTCCCTGACAGCTCCAATTGCTGTTGCAGCTCTGACAATTGGAGCACACTCCCTCACTGCCCCTGTCATTTGCTGCCTTTGTTTTTTGGGCCCTGGGAGAAGGAAGGGGCAAAACACATGTCCCTAATACAAAGCTGTTTCCAGGCTTCCAAAATCTCTGTCAGTTGCTCAGAAGAAAAGCTTTAGCATCAATACAGAGCTTTCTTTTTCTGTTGTCAATAGCTCTGCTGGACAGAAATCTATCATTCACACAGTGCTTTTCCTTTGAAATTCAATTAGTTCCACTGCCAGTATCTCCTTAAGACGGTTTAAAGGAAAATTACAGAACTACTGCACAGCCACCTTTCACAGTGATTAAGTCATATCATATTTTATGCTCATTTCTTAAAATGATTTTATTAACACAAGCTGTTCATGTACTGCGTTTCTGATCTGCATTATAAATCTTTTCCATTTAGTTGACTCATTTTCCCTCTGCTTTGTGTATTAATTGAACAGAAATCTCATGCAGATGAGACAAAACTTTTTTGAGCTTTACAGTCTAATGCCTCCATCCTCCATATCCCAGATGGAGTTCAGAGCTGGAGCTGGGAGGTCTTTAGCTGGCAGAGGAGATCAGTGGTGGTTGCAGTGGAGCAGAGCAGGTGATGAGCACTCAGACACCCTCCTGCTCCTCCTTCCACCGCTCACTCCTGGGCCAGCACCACAGTGCATCAACCATTTTATCAGCCAATCTCCCTTCCACATAAAATAAACATACTGGGTGTCATTAAGTGCACCTTCAGATCAATGATTTTTGCAAATGACATTCAAGTACCATTCGAGTAGTGCATTTTTGCTGATAAAAGCAAATTAAATTAGCACAACTACAAGTGTGCTGATAAAAACTAAAACTGAACAGCAGCACCATTAGCTAACAAAGTAATATTTTCTCTTTACTGCTTTCTGCCATTTAGTTATTATCCTATTGGAAATCTAATTATAATCCTTTTACTCCCTAGTCAAACTTCACAGTTTTTGCAAGCTTAGCACTGACAAGTGATTTCATTACATTTGATTGCCCGCGCCCAGATTGACTTAACTTCACTCCGAGACCTAAAAGCCCTCTCAGTTTCTCAGATTCCCTGTTTGCACATTACAGCAACAGCTCCTTTAATTAATTAGCATGAACAGCAGTAACATGAACTGCTGAACAGAAAATAACATCATTTTATGATCGCAGGGAGACTTCTCCTTTTGCATGTTTATACCTTAGTTAACTTTTGTATTACAATATTTCATTGTTAGGGGATATTGGAACAATCAGCAAAGCAATGTTAGCTTAAAATCTTAAAAAGTAGATGTTACAGTAATACTTGATAACAACAATTTACAAAAAATAAAATTTCAGGAAGGAAGCAGCAGCATAGACAGGCAGGCTTTCCTGAGGTGAAATGTACTTCACTGTGCCTGCAACAGGAGGGTGACCCAAGGCTGCTGCTGCTGCTGCTGCTTTTGTTTGTGACATAACCTGGCAGAGATTTGGCACAAAAACTCTAGGGTTACCGTGAATAACATTTTATTTTTACCTGTTTGTCAAAGGTGAAGGACTGGTGTAGTTTGGAACGTATTTTGGGGTTACTCATGTAGAAGACTGGGCCTCAGTTCATTGGTGTTCTGATCTAACCAGTGAGTCTTCAAATCCAAGCTGCTTTATCTGAGTCTTAGGCCTGTTGTTCTTCTCGTGCCCAAGCTGTGTTCTCTCCCTAGAGCGTGTCCTGCTCTGGAGGCTGTGAATTATGGAACCCCTGGTAGCTGCCTCCTGCTGTGTCATTGCAGAGTTCCTAGGAAAGCTCTTGAGTTCCTAGAAAAGCTCTTTGAAAGTTCCTGTGCAGTTCCAAGACTGTCACTCCATGCCCACATGGGCCACGTGCAGCTGAGAGCTACCCCAGCAGCTCACCAGGAACGGGGCCTTGCAGGGGCTGACTAGAAATCCTGGGCTTAGTACGAGTATTTTAGCTCTCTTAACATGGATGAGGAGATACTTGACAGGGTCGAGTCAGCAGCCTTACACACAAAATAAGTGGGAAGAAACTCCAACCCAGCAGCTCTGTGGGTGAGCAGCCCTGCAGGGTCAGGCACCATGGTCCTGAGGAAGGAGAGGTTTTGGTACCAATCCCATGGGATCCCCTGGGCTCAGCCAGCTCTAGATACCAGAAAGGGCACCTCTGTGGGGTGGAGAGAGGCCACAGGAAAGTGTGAGAGATGAAACCAAACCAAGCTCTGCTGGCACTGCTGCTCACAGAACCAGCATTTGTTGACCGCGTTCTTCCTGGCTCAACAGGGAGCCGTGCCTTGCTCTCCCACTGCTCAGTTTGAAGGGTGTTTGCAGATAAAAGAGAAGTTTTGCTGGACAACTAATAAGCAGGCAAAGAAGTAATTTTTACTTGTTATTCAGCTGAATGATCAGCCCAGGTCCATCTTCTTTTAGTGGCAGTGCAGGGATCCTTTGCTGAGTGTTGGTAATTGCTCGGGGCCTTGCCCACAAGCGGGGGCCTGCATTCATCCCCCCTCAGGCAGGCAGCACTCCTGTCTGCCAAGGGCTGTAGGGAAAGAGGGCTTTTCTGAGGGATCTGATCCTTTGTAGAAGCAAACTGGTTTTGTCTGATTTTTTTCTTTGTACAAAGTAAGACACTGGTTCAAACTAATTAGCCCCAGCTTTGCAAGTTAATTTATTGTTACAGCCTTGCGTTTCCCATGTGTTGCTTCCTCCAAAGCTGAGCTTGGCTCTGATCTAACTGAGGTGCTGTTTACCCAGCCTGGGAACGGTGGAGAGCTCATCTCCTGTGCAGTTGGACACTTGTTTTAAAGTAGTTTAGGGAAAAATAAAGCTAAATTCTCGATTTAAGCCAGAGATCTTACAAACAAAGGATTCAGAAAATTTGGAGATGTGGAATAGGCTGGGAAAAAAAAAATTAAATTAATAAATATGGAGATGGTGATTATTGCCTTTGGATTTGTCCTTTATGCACCCATTAAAACCTTGAAAGAAAAAGACAAATGATGATATTTTGGCTAAAAAGTGCAAGAGCTGCACCTACCCTGGGTTAACAACTCAGGGAAGAGAATGCCATCCTGAGGGAAAATTCCAGTTACTAACACAGACCCTGGCTCACCAAGAAACTCGGAGATCTTTACTTGTCTTATACATTGTGAAGGGGAGAAAAAACCTCCTTTCTAAATGTCTTGCTTATTAAGCCAGTCATGCATTGCTCTGTAGGCTGTAAAGCAGTGTAACATGCACAGGGGGCTCATAAGCATATTTAGTGTTAGGGAATATCATTTATACAGTTTTTATATTGTCAGTATTACCCCTAGAGAATGAGATTAGGCTTTAAACTACTGTAAATCTACGCTTTTGCTCACCTTTGTATAATTTCGCTTTTTAATAGAATGAAGCCCACATAAATGAATATTTGATTAAGGGATAAACCTGATAAAAGAATACATTTATTGCACACAGATTTATTCAAATCTTTGCTATATAATACAGTAAAGTGCTATAAAATGGTCTGTAGCTTGCAGTCAGCTGCACTGAGGAGATGGTGAATATTCTCCAGAAAAGATTAATTTGACAACATCACATTGTCTTTCCCGTGTAAGTGGGGGCACAGCTGCTCCCAACACATTAATTCCTCAGAGGTGGTTGCTGTGTGACGTGGTTAATGCCATGAAATTCAGTTTATTGCACAGCAACAAAAAAGTATTTTAATTTCTGGAGAATAATTGAGGGTGTTATAAAAAAGGAAATATTTAACTATGCATTTTCTATTCACTGATCATTGATGCCTCCTGGGTGGCTGCACTGGGCTTGAGCTGTGGCATTTACTTTTCTCTCTTACAGGTATTCCACATACCTCCATTGAACTTTCCATGAGAAATAAAGGGGATTGGAAGGAAATATGGAAACCTGTTCCAAAGTTTAATCAGCCCACAGTACTCTCAATGTCTTCATCTTACCTGAATTTTAAAAATAATACTTAAAATTTAGTAAGAACATAAAGAACAGCCTCTACTAGGAATAAGCCCTGTGCAGCTTCCTAATGATCATGAGAAAAAGGAAAAAAAAACCCCAAACCACAAACAAACCCCACAGTGCTCAATCCTTGCATTTCTGCTGACCCCCCACCCCAGGCTTTAGTAATTCCCCACTAGGTTTAAAACAAGAATTTTCATCAGCCAATGGCCTGAAACTAATTTTAGTCCTTTCTTTGGAGGCTCCCAAATGTCCCTCTGGAGTTGTTATGTCCCTGGCTCTTGTGATCTTTATTTGTGCTTACATCCAAAATACGTATTAAATCATCTCAGTTTGGAGAGTCTGAGCCTCCTTAAAACCACGAAACATTCAATTACTAATTAGCTGTTTCCTGTTCTTAATGAAGTGAACATGTCGGATTTGGATTAAAATTCAGCTACTGCTCTCCTCTGTTTATGGTTCCAGATGTTTTTGTTTTATCTAGGAGGTTACTTTGACAGCTACTGCTAAATGATAAATCACTCATATTATAGCTGAAATGCATTTTGAAATTGAAATGTGGCAAACTTGGAGATTGCTCCAAGGATCAGTGTCAGTTTGCAGGTCAATACTTGTTCGTTGCTTAGGAGTGCTCAGTATTGGCGTATGTAAAACAGTAATGGGAGAGATGTCAACATTATACAAAATGCTGCTCCATATTATCATTTTGCTATCATCTTCCAGATCAGTTCTTGCAGATTTAGCTGGGTGGATTCATGATTCATTGTATAATGAACAGGAATATGGATTCTTGTTAGCTTCAGTTTCTGTGGGCATTTCAATATTTATTTTTTCTCTGGGCTTAAAGTTGCTTAATGTGAAAAATCACAGTTGATAGGTACTATAACTAGGAATATTTTTATGAAGTGCTTTTCTGCTTCGTTCTCTAAATAAAGAAATAGAATTTTAAGAGAAATGTGGTGGTTTCTGAATGAAAGAACAGTTTTCCAAGAACAGATCCTGATTTACATTTTCTGAAAGCAGTGCAGTTTTAACACCCTGTTCCCTGGCAGGTTTTGTGCAGTGACAGGGGTGTGTGCTAACTCTGGTGCCGTGTCCCTGGGTCTGTCCCAGGGAGGCAGCAATCCAACACGGGCTGCCTTTGGGAGAAAAGGAGTGTTTGATTTTAAAAAAATGCCTTAAAGGAAGAAAATCCAAATCAGAGTGTTTGCAACCTGTCCTGAGCCATTGCTGGCAGACACCAAGGCAAGGAGTGGTGGGTCTTTGTCCTTTCTTGAGGGCTTGGCCAGGTGTTGCCACCCACTGCCTCCTTTTCCTACAGAAAACGTGCCCACGTGATGGACAGTTCAGTTTATATCACTTGATCTACTCATTTGGCTTGAGGAAAAAAAAAAAGATCCACAACCTAGTGAAGAAACCACCTAAGTGTCAGTTAATTATAAAACGTTCAACTGTGTAATTGACTTTTTCTCTTCTTTTTTGTTTCTCTCCAGAAAACAGAACATACATCAAGCCGACCATTATGTACTGAAGGAACCACCTAATGCTGAAAAATGTAATGACCACTATTTGAAGACTATATAGTTCCTGAGAAATGTCCCTTCCAACCTTTGATGCCTTCAGTACTGTGTGAGGAACAGGATTTGTAGCATGAAACTTGAAGGACAATTTCAAGCAATTTACTGTTGCTGCATTGAAAACTGCCGTATTAAGAAATACTGAGACTTTTTACAAGCTTACCATACCAAACCAAGCCTGTCACAACAGATCATTTTTAGGTCCCCGGAGATAGAAAGGAGTTTTAGTATTTTTAAGCACATACATTAATTATTTCCCCTCCCCACCCCTCCCCAAAAAAGAACTTTTTTTTTTTCCTTAGGAGGTGGCTATTACTGAATAGCAATGGCACAATGATTTTAAGCCACAATGGTCCTCACTGGCTGTACATCATACAAGTCCAGTTTATCACTGAAACTGTTCAACATGGAGCTGTTTCGATTGTGTTTATAAATTAAGCTTTGTTTACTGAAGCAGATACTCGATATATATTACGTTTTAAAAAGAAATGTGTGTACATTTTTTAAAAGAACGATGTAAAAATTGTCCTTTCATTAGATGACCGATTCAAAAGTGTGAGCTAAACCCTAATAGCTGATGTAATATGAGGATTATAATTGATGCTTTTTTTTTTAATGCTCAGTTCAGCTTGGCTTTTGGTCTTTTAAGATGGAAAAATGAATATGCAGTAGAGTGTTAGATAATGGAAACTTTTAAGTATGGTTTCTCTGTTGTACCATATTAAGTTAAAGTACACATTCTTTGTTAAAAATGTTCTTGCTAAAAATACAGTATTAAAAAGTTTTTTGTTTGACTTTGGAAATCTTTTAAGATTTTTTTTGGACTGTGAATTCCCATAGTAACTGTACTAATGCAAACCAGTATTTTGCACTATTAAAAATACTTGAAGAAATGACTTAATAAAGAGGGTGGGTTGGTATTAAACATTTTCCTAATTATTGTATGCTCCAGATTCTGAACTTTGCAACTGAAAGCTTCCCTTCTCAAAACATGGGACTGAAGGCTGGTTTGAGTCAGGTGGAATTAAGTGATCACCTGTTCCCTCTTTATTTTAATTCCTGGGTCAAAGGCACAGTGCTTATTTCCTTACAAACTCCTGTTTATGTACACATGCTTATACACACGTGCCCTGAATATAAATCACTGTCACTTAAAAACAAGGCCTTTAAAACAGGGAATATATTCCCTATGATTATGTTTACTACTGGCCACATCTAAACATAGAGTGTTTACAATTTCTTTCATTTTTAGCACTGCATTTTTTTCTCATTAGCAGACTTCTGTAAACAGACTCTGCAGAATAGAATCACCTGGGTTTTTTGTTTCTAAAAGAAATCTTTTAGCTTAACCAGTGTCAGTTCAAGAAAATGTGTTGCCCTCTGTTCTACAGGTGATCAAGTGACTTATCAGAATATTCTTACAATGTACAAATTGGGTTTGTTCCATATTATTTTTATAACAGCTGTTCTAATTAATGGCATTAATCATGCTGCCATTGATCAAACCATCAAAAGTTGAATGATACAAAGAAACAGGAGCATTAGGAATTGTGAGTCCTCCTGATTCTTAATAAATGCTCATGTGTGAATAAAACATTGCAACACCAGAACTTAAATTGTACCTTTAGGTATTATATTAATTTTAGTTTCAATTCTAGTGGGATTTTCTGAAGTGAGGGCTGGACTTTATTCTAAATCTTATTTTTAAAAAGGAGTTGAAACAGCCCTTGGGGTGCTGCAGCATGCCTGGCTGACCCAGTGCTGGCAGTGCACCTGTGAAGTGCAGATTTTGAAGAGAGATCTTTGCTCAGTTATCCAGTATCATGTAGTTTAGAAAGACTTAATGTAGCTAAATACCTTGGTCTTCAAAATACCAACATTTTTGCCCTTTTCTTTCATCCCCATAAAGGCTTTTTGAGCATTTTCCCCCTCAGTGGCTGATGTACACATTCCGTAAGGCATCACTGAGCCTAGGTTGATGAGCACAGGTTGATTCCTGATCTGCCCATCCCAGATTGGTTTTAAATGTCAAAATTCTGACAAACGAAGTTTAGGAGACTGATAAACTTGACAGACTGACTCTGTTTTCATTCCTCACTAGGTGGCTCCGGGTAAGTATTGGCAAAGCAAGAGGCTGAGGGGTTTGGGTGTCAGCTCAGCCTAATGAGCAAACCTTGTGTGCAGGGAAGGTGTTAAAGCCACCCTGGGGTGGAGGAGCTGCCTCAGCCTTCACCACCACACTCTTCCTCACAGGAACAGCCCCAGCTGGCACCCAGAGTGGGCCAGCACCTCATGGGCTTGGGGCTTTAGGGGGGTTTTCTTCTGGGTGTGGGGCAGAGGGACACGGGCAGCCCCTCCTGTGGGCTGTGGGCAGCTCAGCTGGGCGTGTTTGGGGTGCAGCACCCAGAGCCCCTCTGCCAGCTCTGGCTCCCTAAGGGCCTGTCCAGGTGTGGGGATGTGGCCATGGAGCCATCCCATGCAGGCAAGGGAATGGGTGCTGGATTGCAGCCGTGTTCTGAGTCCTGTGGAATGCAGACCATAATATACCCCGGAGGATCAATAGTGCCCAATCTCCATTTGAAGCCTGGATCTATAGTAATCCACAGTGAGAACACAGCTGTGCATTAAAACCTGAATGCTGCTTGAAGTAATTGCTGCCTACAAGGAAGTGGCCTGTAAATACATTTATTTACAGGCTATTTTTGGTAACATGACAAAATGTGGGCTAACCTGAATTGTTACAAATTTCCTTTATGGCCTCAGCTGATCTCCACAACCCCTCCTGTGCCTGTGCATGCACTGAGCCCTAAATACACATGGGACAATTCCCAGCCTGGGCTTGGATCTGGAACCTTTGGCAGCAGTGCTGATGGAGGCACTTCCACCTTCCCCCTGCTGCTTCCTGCTGTGTCCTGCAGCACCCACTGGCCCTGCTGGGGTGGGGACAGAGAGGGGAAGGAATTTGCAGAGGGGTTTTTCTAAGCCAGGTCATGTGCTATCATCATTTCTAATACGTGCTGCAAATGTTTAAGCACTTGTAAAATCACTGTTAATAAACAATCTGACTTTAGTTCTGTCTGCAAAGAAGGGCGTCTTTGATGATTTGAAGCTGAGATGGAAGGGCAGTAAAAAAAAGTATTTTTATAATGATGTATTATGGATGGGTAATGATTTGCTACTGCTTTATATTTGTACATCAAAGAAATCAATTGAAATGAGCCAGTTCAGTGTCAGCAGAGCACAAATGCTGCAGCTTTTGTGGGTGCTGCACCCACCCTTGCCTTTAGACCTGAACCTGTTTGGGTCTTCTGCTGGAACAGAGCATCCTTTGCATGAATATTTGGGTGTGAACATCTAAGGCAGGGGAAAAATTTCTTTTGGGAGCTCATTTTTTAAAATAAAAACTCCCATTTTTCTGAGTTTCAGCTACAAATGCAGTAAGATTTTACTACATCTTCATTATATGATTCTGTTGACATAATCCAAAACTGTGAAAGCAAATACAGCACCATACATTAAAATGTTCTTATGATAAGTGATACTTTAAAAACTTGATGCTTTAAAATAGTTTGACTATTTAAAAATACATTCTTGCATGTTTGAAAATGCTTTCACAGCTCTTTCAGAAAGGACACTGAAATGTGTACTCACCCAGCAGTAGATCCCTTTCACCAGCTATTATTTTTTGTCTCCCAGACTGGTTAGTTGTGGGAAAAGGGAAGGGTTTTGTTGGGTGTATATGTATATATATACATATAAAATATACCTGCTGCTCCTGGTACCAGAGCAAGCTTTCTGGAATAAATTCGGGCTGGTCAGAGGGAAGATGGAGATGAAGCAGCCAGAGAAGTGACATGTTCATATTGAACTATACAAAATCGGTCCAGCTCTAATTAATCACTGTGTGCTTCACCCAGCCCCCAGTGGGCCAGACTTGCTTTTCTCAAGAAAATCCAAAGTAAAACAACTCAGTCCTTCTGAGTTGTCACCTGAAATGGTTTCATTATGGTAAGGTTTGTATCACAGCTCCCTCACAATAAATGTTGCAGTCCAACACCCCTGCCATTAAGGTGATTAAGAGAGTTTTTGCTGTACACAGCCTGATTTAAATGCTCTGCATGAAGCACTTGAATGTCCCAGCAGCACGTGGATGGACCTGGGCACCCTTGGGACTGTGCTGCAGGAGGGGCAGGGAGGTGTTTGTGGTCACCCTGCCCTGCCTTTGGAGAGCTGGACATGGCACAGGGAGCCTGCAGGACGCTCCTTTAGGATCTGGGCTTTGCCTGAAGCTTTAATCTTGTTACCCAAAGCCACATGCCTAAAATGAATTGTCCCCCCCATCCACCAAAGTGGCCAAACAGGAAAAACCACTGGCATTAAATGAAACAAGATGAATTAGCTAAAAAGAGGGGAAAGAATTAACAGGAATGAAAAATAAACCTTAATTCGCTCCAGTGCCGGTAGGATTTGGCATTTAACTTTAATCATATGTTTCATACTGTGTCAGGGAGAAATACCTGTTTCGTGTTTCCCCTGACAATTCCTGCCATTAGCTGGAAGTGTTTATTCCCAGAGCTGTGCTGCCATCAGTTGATGATGCTGGGACACTTACAGAAGAGAGGTTTTGGCAGGAAAAATTCTTTGACATTTGGAACATTATTATGAAACATAATACTGTTCTTTGTGGATCAGTCCAAAGCTATTCCATGCAAACTGTTGCATTCTCTTCCTTGGTGTCAGCTGGAGCAGAGGAGGAAACCACATCCCTAAAAGTAAGAAAACAGACCAAAAATGCTTAAATAACAAGGAATAAACTCCCCGTTGGACTTTTTCTGGACAACTCTGTAAAACTGCTGAAGACAAATGGTACACAGAGATTTTTGGTGTCAGATCAGTGCTTTGCATTTTATGTGATCATTTACACCTGTGCAAAGTAAGTCTTTGGTAGCATTTGACAGCTGATTTAGTAACGTTTGACACCTATATTACAATGTTGAAATGACTCTACAATGTGCAAAGCAGTAGAAAAAGCTCTGATTCTTTCCATGGCTTTTTCCTTATAGTTGAATATTGAGATGCCATTCCAAAGAAAAAAAATCTAATTCCTCACATCCTGACTATAATTCTTTATTTCTTCTAGTACGTTATGTTCTGCTCATACTAACTTGGGGGGAAAAAAAAGAAAAAAAGCATAAAGGGGAAAGAGGAAAGCAATTGTGTTTAATCCACAGCCTGGATTCACAGGTGCTGACTCTTACACCAAACCAAACCCAGCTGGGAGGAGACACAGGGAAGTGAGAACTCTGCCACTGGGATGAGAAACCCTGCAGGACTAAGATTCTTTGTAAAAGCTGGTAAGTAAATTGCATGGTTTTCATAGTTATCAGGTTTTTTGAAATTAACAGAAATTTTCACCAAATGAAAGTTTTGTTTTCACTTAAATTGGTTTTGGCTTCTTCAAAGCAAACTCTCAAGAATCTCCTAAGCCAGAGTATTTCTTTTTGGCTGCTTGAAGACAGGCATATCAGACTGTTCAGGATTCCTGCCAGAAATAGGGGGTTGATCAGTTTGATACTTTGGACCTATTGGAAAAAAAAAAAAAAAAATCAATGTTAGCAGTATCACCTCTGTGCATAAAGAGTTACTGCAGTTCTGAGTTTACAAACAGAGCTTTTCCCACTCCAGGACAACAAGCCCAGCAAGAAGGATCATGGACACAGCAAAAATACTGTCTAAATTGTACTGTACAATTTGTCAAGGCACAGCTATTTGAAATGCAATTGCCAATGCTGTGTGTTGACAGGATGTGATATCTTAATGAAAATAATAATGTTATTTGCTCATCTGGTACCAGCCCGATTTCCAAAGGAAAAGCCTCTCAGACTTCACACATGGGAGTGGCTTTTCCAGCTAAACTGAGGCAGTAGCTGGTGTAGCATGAGTAAGTTAAGTGTCTGTGAAGTTCATGGACTGGTGAGGAGGCAGGGCCAATTTGCCAAGGCTGGAATTACTGACAGGCTGAATGACCCATGGCCAGGCTGTCACCTCACTTTACATTACACTTTGCAGCACAGCCCGGCGGAACAGAACCTGGGAAAAATGACTCCAGCAGGAGATTGCAGGATTGTCAAGGTTACCAGGGTTGGATTGTCATTTCCTAGATCAATTCCAGTGGCCTCTTGCTGGCACCCATTGAGAAGGCAGAGAGCAGCCTCTTGCTTTGCCATCACTCAGAATTAAACTCCCCCACATTCACCAGTGTCTGTCTCTTGGTCTACACCACGTGCACAGAAATCAAAGCTCCCCCTGCCCTCTCTGTGTTCACAGGGCTGCATTCACCTGCAGTGCCTGGCTCAGGGCAGCCCAGCCAGCTGGCACGAGTGGAGAGTCTCAAATGTTAGCCAAAGGACAACAAAAATTATTTCTTTTAAACAAGAAAATAAAGCAGGACATTCAACTTGGTCAGCATGGCAGCTGCAGCTGAGGGGGAGAACAGACAACAACCCAAATGTTTGTTGCATGTGTTTTGTACCCAGTGAGGGTAGCGAGGGGAAATCACTAAAGGATCATTTGCTCAGTCTCAGGGAAGGATTGATTTCCAAGGATGCAGTGTAGTGCACCCCAGGACCTGAGACTTTGCTCATTTTCCCACTGTGGTTCCCAAGCAGGAGTCTCCACTGCTGTGTGCTCAGGCATGCTGGAAAGAGAAGGCTGAAGGGTAGGGAAGATAACATCAGCTGCTGCAAATGGGCCTGGTGATTTTTGACTTGAGTTTTATTAGGAATTTGAAGGTGACATCCCTTCCTGATGAGCACATCCCCAGCCCATGAATGTCAGCCAGAGTTATGCTCACATGGCACAGAGAGCTGATCTCTTCCGTGTGTCTGTGCAGGCTCTGACACACAGCCCTGATCCTGGGCCTCACTCAAACAATGACAACTTAATGAGGATTTACTCTGTGCTCTGTGTCTCTATAAAAGTAATTTTTAAATAGCTAAATGGAATAATATTTACTCGACAGCCTCTGCATCGTTTATTCCCCAGTGTTTATCTTACAGTCTTGTAAGATAGAACTAAATATTTACTCACTCTTCATTCATGCAGTTTATTCTATGTAGAACTGCAGCCAGCTCTATTCATCCTATTGCCTCTCAGCTGGATGCTATAAAGAAAAGAAATTAATTGTTGTTAAACTTAGGTATGTGATAAAAAGGACAAAAAAAGTTTGTGCTGGCTCCTGTCTGCACTTTACTGCACGTGGCCCCTCCCACCCCATCCCCTCAGCCAGTGTGGGGGAGAGTATGTGCGTGTAAAAATCAGATTGCCTCCAGCTCATTACTGTCCACTGACACAACCTCTCTGTAAAAACTTTTGATGAATAGTCAGCATCTAATTCCTCCGTAATAAAAAACCCTAAGTTGCTTGCAATCATTATTCCAAATGGAAAAATTAATTGTAAATAACTGGAAGTCAATTAAGGCTGGGTTCTGCCGGGTAATGCAAATCTTTTATAGTTTTGTTTCAGTTAACTGCCTCATTAATGATTTATAGATGTGTATACAGCTGTGGGAACCATAGCATTATCTAATGCACTCAGAGAATAATTACATATGAAAAGAACTACGCGGCTCAAGGGAAAAACTCAGAAATTACTTACTGCCTTAACTTCAACCATATTAAGATGCAAGGCATTTAGAAACCAACTGTGATGTTTTATCATATTCTTGAGGTTTCATATTCTTTTTAAAAGGGGAAAAATAATTCTTTCTAAAAAAATATTTGTACACTTCAGTATTACACAGTACACAAAAATCAAGATGTCTCAGCTGAGAATGTCAGCATTTCTTTATTATTTAAAAGCCTAAGTTATAAAACATTCCCATTCCCTTTGTGCATCTGCTATACAGGAATAAAAGACATTTCTCCAGTTAAACAATTCATGGACATATGCATCTATCTCCCTGAATTACACAGAGCCAGAAGTAATTTGGGGAAGACTTCCTGCAGGAGTCATTTTCCTGAATATACAAATACACTGGTACTTTTTCTTTGGTGATGCCAATTTTGGAAGTTTGAGGAGTTTTTTGTAAAATATTATTTTCACTCCTGAATAGGGCAGTGACCCTGAAGTTTGCACCATTTGCAACTTATTTCTTATAAATTCCAATCCAGTGATAAACTGCTGCTGGATATTTCGAAGCACCACAGAAGATCTTTTGCTTTTAAGTCTGCTTTTCTTCATTCTGAGGGCAGAGAAGGGGTCAGGGTTTTTCTCCCCAAACCCAGACATTTGACCTGCAGAGCCTGCCCTGACATTTTCCATGCAGTTAGCTCCATAACAGTGCAGGTCCCCAGAGCTCCTGGCACTGCTCTGGGAGAATTAATTCCCTGTGGCAGGGCAGAAAACCCAAGAGTGCTCTGCACCCTCTGTGCCCCAGATCAGCCTTCATCCTCAGGCTGAACAGAGTCACCATCCCCTGCATAGCCCACGAAGTGGCTCCAGGAATATCTGGGCATTCCTGGCCAGCTGCTGCTGGTTTGAAGTAGCCACAGACTGGTCACTGGGGCATCCTCGCAGCCACCTCATTCCCCATCCCTGACACAGCTCCCAGAATGTTCTTCCTCTCTTCCCCACCTTCTTCAGGCCTCTCCCAGCTCCTCCCTCCAGCCCAGAGGTGTTGCTTTGCTTGCTCAGTCAGGTGTGACCTGATCTGTCTGCTCCTTCCACGTGTCCTGTGATTTAGGGCCTTTTTTGCCATACATTTGGCAACATTAAAACCCTGGCCCAGTTGTCTATTCAGACTATACAAGGCCAGAGGGAGGCAAGTAAATTTTTTTATTTTGTCTGCAGATGTTCAGCCTCTTACATAAAACCTGTGACTATCCTGTACCACCCACTCATTTCCCAAATCACGTCGGCACGTTCCACCAGGTAGGAAAGAAAAACAGCCAGCCTGGTGTCCTTTTGTGGGGAGGAGGAGGGGGGAAAGGACACCAGACACTCATTCCAGGTTTTCCCAGTGGCACCAAACCACAAACCCTGCCTGGCCACCAGCCTGCTGCTGCTGGCCAACTGGCTGTGGGATTAAATGGAGCACAGAAGTGCTCAGTGTCCTGCTTGCTGTGCTAGAGAGCTGCTTCCACAGAGAGGGATGCTCAGATGAAAATTCACAAGTTTTTTCTGTGCAGAAAATCCATGGTAGGTTCTGCTTCTTCATGCCTGTTAAAAACAGGTTTAGGTGTTTGTAATTCTGCTTGGCACCGAGGGGAATTGTTGACTCTAGATTGTATTGACTGATAGAATAATTCAGGGTGATGAGGTCTCAGGAAGTCATTTGTTCCCACCTCCCTCTCAAAGACTTCTGCAACCAGGTCAGTGACCATGTGTGAAATGGAAGTGAAGGCAAAGCATGGGAATAAGGGTTTTGGAGGTTTTATTGCCAGAGAATAAAACAAATAGACAGTTGAAATTGTCATAAAATATTTGTAACTCTAAAGCGGTGTAATGAAACATTATGTTAATCTACAAGGGCAAATTAAGGACTGCAAATCAAGTATCATTCAACATTAGAAAAATGTAGTTTTAATTCTGAGCTTTTGAGGCTGTATGGCATAAGCTGCATAAGGAACAGCTAAATTAATCAAGATTAAGCTGTCTAGGGTGATTAAACACACAGATACAACCTTTGGCTTGTGACATCCTCATAGACGTCCTTATGGAGTTGTAGGCACAGAGTGACATGGCCTTGATGGTACTTGAATGTGCCTTGGAATATTCTTGTGGAGGGTCTGGGCTTGACACCTTTTTGTTCAACACAGTCTGGCCATTCTTTCCTTCTGCTATCTCTGTTTTTATGTTTTATTTTGGTGCAACCACCACAGGTCATTCCATGACGTCTTCCTGAACAGTAGCCAGTAGTTCTTATGGCCATTTCTTACTTGCTTTTGGAAAATAAAATTTAAAAAACCAGGTAAGATATTTGGCAAACCATCTCCTAATTAGGAAAAAAATGTTTAGTAATTTCTCTTGTTTGACTGTAGTTTATCACACGTTGCACTGTGAGCTGAAAAGATTTTAAGGCATTCTCAGTTCTGGTTTCAATGTTCTTTATAATCAAAAGCGTAAAATAAAGGCACATCACCATGATGAGGGGTATGGTGGGACACAGCAGAAAAGCTCCTCAGCCCAGACCTGCCTGCTCTCACCATGCCTCTGTCAGAGCTGTGTTCCATAGAGATGCTCCCTCAGAGACAAAAACAATCATGCAGATCCAATGTGCACCTCAGATCTTCTGCCCCTGAGAGAAAAATGGGATCATGAAATTATGAATGGAAGTAACATTTTATTGTGAATTCCTTTGCCATTTGAAATGTAGCTTGGAGATGGGACGCTGCTCTCAGTGCCATCCTTTCCTTTCTCAGTCCCACACTCGGGCTGTAGATCTGACATAAGAACAAACCAAAAGGCACAACCACTGTGGTGGGGCAGGGGACAGGAGAGGGATGGGAGAGACAGGAGACCTCTGGGGACTCCCCATCCCACCAGGTGGCCAGTGGAGATCCCAAGTTCTCAAGGTGACAAATTCATTCCTTCAGCAAGCACAGCTCAGTTTCTCTTCTGTTTCCCAAATCAGATAAATTCTCATAACCAAAAAGCCATGGCCATGGAAGCATTTATTTTGTTTCCACACAACATTCTCCATCTGAAAGATTTGTAAATCAGACCCAAAAATCACTCACAGCAGGTTGAAATCTGATGTTTCAAAGTTTCAATCTGGGAAAAAAAGATAAACCCATCCTGAAATAAATTCTGACCTATTATATTTACTAAGAGTCCAATTATGCCTTTCCATTTTATACAATTCTTGTGGAAGGCAGGGGGAAATGATGCATATTTATCAATGTGGTGCTATTCTTTATTCTGCCTGTATGCCTTTGGCAGTGACTTCAGAAGATAAATGCCAAACTACCCAGCTAATAACTCAGTAGCTTTGCTCTGAGTCCCAGATGCCCTGGAGGAGAGCAGCCCCAGTGATCATTTCTCCTTCTGGGTCAAAATTTTGAAGTGTTCCAGTTGGATCAGTGTTTGAGAAAGAATTCTTCCCCCTTATTCCTCATGACTTGTGCTGTCCTTCCCGTGGGGAGCAGACTTTGCAGGAAATGTGAGCCCTGAACCCTCCCTGTGGGGTTTGCAAACATCCAGGCAGAGGATGGAGACCCAGAGGCCACTCCTAAACAACTCAGCTTTTAAAAAAATATTTACCCACCTCTAACTGAAGAGTGCAAAATGAGGCTGTGGAAACGATGTACCAAAATATATCTTTCTTATTGTGTACATGAGAATTAGGACTGAGTCCTAATTAAAATTAGCAGTGAATAAAATATATTCACTTTAATAGTTTATTGTTTCCTCACTGGATGTGTTTTTCTCACATCAATATGCATTCATGCACATTTTAGCCCTTCAAGTTATATTTAGGGCATTTTTAAATTGGCCACTTGTACCTGTGTGCCACACATCTCATCACTGCCCCTGGAACCTCATAAAATCAGAGAAATACTGAGAACTTCATCAGCACTGTGACCTCATTTGAAGAGCACCTAAAAATGCACTTACTATTGATATTTAGCTATATACAATCAAACTTTACAGGTGATAGCTAATTTTAAAAACAATACATGCAATTTCATGTTCCTGTGGGTGGTGAAATAAGTGTTATTTTGTCCTTACAGCTGTTACTCTCTCTCAACATAATAATACACAAATCAGTAGCAGAAAGACAACATTTCGTAGTCCTTACTTATGCTATAAAGGTGATGCATAGAAACTTTATAGTTGGTACTGGTATAAAAAGTACTGGTATAGTCTAAGATTTGAGGTGCATCAAACTATAAAGTCATAACAGAAAGTACCAGGATGAAATAATTTTGGATATTTGGGAAGACTTTGATGCTATAAATTGTAAAAAAATTAGTAATGCCAAGTTTTCATGTGGACTCTAAAGGGGTCTGAAATGTCACAATTAGCAACTTTTCATAGCAAAGAAGAGAAGTTTTGGAAGTTTGCCCCCTGATTTTGTCTGATCTAAGGAAAGGGTGCACAGGACAGATCTGAGCCCTGCCTTCATCCCCCAAACCTCTCCCATTCTGTGGGATAGGGCCATGTAAAAATCCCTAAATTGGGTGGGTGTGGGGACACAGAGACCCTCACAGGAAAGATCCACCTGATTCTCATTTACAGACGGGGAAAGGGATGTCAAATAAAGATGAAAGTGACTTGTTGAATGCAATATATGAATCTGTGGAGAACTGGCATTTCATCAGCTCCAAATGCAGTCACACCCCCGTGCCCAGAGCCCTCCCAGCTGAGCAATGCCATTAACTGACTAATAAACCTGGAGGAAGAGAGAAACCATAAAATTCCACAGTCTCTTCAGTCTTGCTGATTTAGGAGGGTGGGGGAGCCCTCTGGATGGCCAGCTGATGAAATCTCCTAATTACTCCTGCCCAATAAAAGCTGATATCCCTGCACTGGCCAGGAGAATGATGGAGGCAGCTTAAATTCCACAAGAGGGTCTCTCACTCTTTGCCCTTCATTTTGTGCAGAAATGAAAGGGGGTCTGTGGGTGTCCCCCTGCCCCCAAAATCCTCAGCAGGTGGAAAGAGAGGATGGCAACAGCCAGGAATGACAGGAGTGCAGATCCAGAGTGATTTCAGGGTTTCACTGGTAACATTTCACTGAATTAAGATGAATTTTGGTGTCCTACAGGCTCTGGACAGAGCTTATGGAAGGGGAAAGGTGAGGCTTGTGTGGGTTCTGCTGAGGCAAAACATTCCAAGCACGACTGTGTCTCCATCCAGGCATTCCAGGGAGAATTCCTCACCCTGCTGAATCCATGAGCCTCCCGGGGCACAGAGACTGGCTGGGAAAAAAATGGATAAAGATATTTTTAAAAAAATCCCCCTGGGACCATCTCCCGTATTTAATAAGGAAAAGCACCTTCTGTGCAGCCAATAAAAGTTGAGTCTCTCATGGAGATTTATACCATATTACACACTGAAATTCAATGTACAATGATACCCTTGTGTATACAGTTGTCAGAATAATAATCTTTGTCTGTCTGATCAACTTATATTTTATGCCAACAACACAGCATTTAATATTATACAGTTTCAGAGGAAGAAAATAAATTTATTCATGCAACAACTTGCCAGTAGCTTAAACAGACAAAGTGAAAAAAAAATAGCTTGGAGTATTTACATTAACTTGTGATCCACAATACAGATTTCTATACAATCTCAGCAATTTTATCAGCAAGAAAAACTATGATTCTTAATCTAGTTTCTGAAATTGTCTCACTATTTTATACTGCCATGAGGAATATTGCAGTTGGATCTGACTGCTGCAGTTTGCTTTTGGCATCCTCCTGAAAAGAGAAATCTAAAAATACAAATGGTAATCAACAGCTTCTTTCTATATTCTGCATTGTCACATTCTGTGCTGTATTCTTAGGCTTTGTGTCTCAAAATATACATCCAGGAACACTTATAGAGAAGTTATACATGGACTCCCCCACAACCAAAGCACTCCTGGAGAGAAATCAGTGGAGTCTTCCCACGATATGGGGCTGGTTCCAAATGATGCAAAGCTCTGCCAGATAAGAAAACTTAAGCAATATAGAAAATCTCTGTTGTATGTAGATCCATTAAATCTATTCTCCGAGCAGCCTGTGCAGAAAACTGACAGACTTTGAATGATTTATTGGTATCTTTTTAAAGGCATCTACTTTTTACCTTACATTAATTTTTCTTTATGTAACAATACCTGACAAAAAAGAGAACCTGGTGACACGCCACCCCCACCTAACCCCCCCAAAAAAAGCTAATGAAAAGATTGGATAGAGGATTGGGAAGAGAAATAAAAGAGGATGGTTAGAAATGTATCTGAGCCCCAAGATGCACCCTATCAACAAAAGCTGTACACTCAGAAAAGAAAGGGTGCCACAGCCTTAGACCAGAGCACTTAAACCTCACCTAAAGTTGAGCTTATTATTGGTGAGGCCCTGGCAGAGGTTTCCCAGAGCAGCTGTGGCTGCCCCTGGATCCCTGGCAGTGCCCAAGGCCAGGCTGGATGGGACAGTGGGAGGTGTCCCTGCCATGGCAGGGGGTGGGATGAGATGGGCTTTAAGTTCCTTCCAACCCAAACCATCCTGGGATTCTGTGATTGCAGAGGAAAAGGAAAATTCTTGAGAGAGTGTAACAAAATGGGCGGAGTTCTCCATTTTTATCAAAACCTCCAAATCCCCTGGCCAGGCTGCGATGCCCTCAGGGAAGCATTGCCTGGTAATCCATTGGTGACTGGCACTGAAACCTTCCCAGAACTGTGCATTGCACCAAGACACAACTGAACTGCCCTGTCCTCATAACAGGATGTGCTCTGAGGGCCTGGGGAGCGTGTCTGATTCCAAAATACACACACACAGACACAGAGACACACACAGACAGACAGACAGACAGACAGACAGACAGACAGACAGACAGACAGACAGACAGACAGACAGACAGACAGACAGACAGACAGACAGACAGACAGACAGACAGACAGACAGACAGACAGACAGACAGACAGACAGACAGACAGACAGACAGACAGACAGACAGACAGACAGACAGACAGACAGACAGACAGACAGACAGACAGACAGACAGACAGACAGACAGACAGACAGACAGACAGACAGACAGACAGACAGACAGACAGACAGACAGACAGACAGACAGACAGACAGACAGACAGACAGACAGACAGACAGACAGACAGACAGACAGACAGACAGACAGACAGACAGACAGACAGACAGACAGACAGACAGACAGACAGACAGACAGACAGACAGACAGACAGACAGACAGACAGACAGACAGACAGACAGACAGACAGACAGACAGACAGACAGACAGACAGACAGACAGACAGACAGACAGACAGACAGACAGACAGACAGACAGACAGACAGACAGACAGACAGACAGACAGACAGACAGACAGACAGACAGACAGACAGACAGACAGACAGACAGACAGACAGACAGACAGACAGACAGACAGACAGACAGACAGACAGACAGACAGACAGACAGACAGACAGACAGACAGACAGACAGACAGACAGACAGACAGACAGACAGACAGACAGACAGACAGACAGACAGACAGACAGACAGACAGACAGACAGACAGACAGACAGACACACACACAGACACACACACACACAGAGCTCCTGTGTGGGAAGGACGTGTTGGCCAGGAGTTGGACGTTTCTTTTGCAATCAAAGAGAGGAAACAGCCATCTACTGTCATCTACATTATCAGAATCTTCCTACTGAGGCTGCTGTGGACCAGCTTATATGTGAGAACTCGTAGGCCGAGTTCATTTATGTGCAATAAAATACACACGTTTAAGAACAGAATTAGCTCATGACAGAAATGCACATGAGGAAAGAACACCTTCACTACAGGACTAGAAAAAAAGCTGAAGCAGGACACAGATTAAATCCAGCCTTGAGATTTACAGGAATTTGTTTGCATAGAGCCCATTCGGAGCACTTTGATCAGATTAACTCCTCTATATAAAAGCAAACCAACACTTCCAACCTACATCATATTGCCCCAGGAGAAAAACAAAAAAAAGTCAGTTACAAATGAGCTGTCCCCCAAAATAACTCAGGCCTTCGTGGATTGATAGTCTGAAACTGCTCCAGAGAGGTGAGAAAAGGCAAAGAAAAATCAAAACATCAGAAAAGGGAATTGCCTAAAAGCATAAGAGAGCTCTTGCACGAGGCCAGCTGAGCAGGGAGCAGGGAAGTTCTGCTGACTGACACCAGCTGGGCAGAGTCTGCAGGGCCTGGGAGCTCAGACTCTGGAAATATATTCAGTGATTCATGGCACCGTCTGAGAATTAGAAACCTAGAGCCCAAAAATAGGTGTGATCTATTTTTATTGGCAAAAGAAATCACCAGAAATCTCCCAAATCAGATCCACATGGTAAAACCAAAACACTTTGAACCTGGAGAGGTTTTATTTGTAGCTCAGTCAAATGCACTTTGAAAATTGCTCAGTGCAGATTAATTGCTGTTAAAATAGGATTATGACCCATAGTATTGTACAGAAAAGGTTTGAAGTAAAATTTAAAGATTTAAATTCTAATAAAAATACTAGATTCTTAACCAAAATACAGTTTTCATCACTCAACAACTATCATTACCAGAATATGCTTTTGTTTGGAATTAGCTCAGTTAAACTAACTTTAAAAAAAAAAACAGATTTTTTTGTTTGTTTCAAAAATATTCTACACATTCTAACGATCACTTTAAAAGGTTTTATCCCCTCCAATATCCTGAGCAGGGTACTGTGACACAAATATCTACGTGCTGCAGATGCCCTGCACAGGAATGTTTGTGCTCGTTTAACCAGGCACATGAAATTGAGCTACACAGATTTGTGTCACATATTCCCCTCAGATGGTTCAGGAAGGGATCACCTGCCACTCTTGCTCTGTGGGCCCTGTCCTGCTCCTGTGGAAGTGGAATATTTCATATTTATTAAAATAGCCAGGGCTTGCCGTACATAGGGAAGAGACTCAACAAGCACAAGTTGCTCTTTGTTTGTATTTAGACACCGACTTTTGCAGTCACATTATTTATCCTTATTAGTCTTAACATTTTTTGTCATACACTTGAGGATGGTGGATTTCAAAACTGTCAAATTTTGTAACTGGTGGAAAAGAAAATTTCCTTCATTTTTCAATACAGATGCATCTTAGGTTAAACTGTGTAAACAAAGTTTTCCTGAGAGATTCCTTTACCCACTGGGAAAATTTTGGAAGATACCACATTAAATACTCCAGCAGTTTAGACCTCATAGAGTCTTCTTTTCTAATTTAATGAATTTTACGTGTTCTCATTTACCACTTTGCTTATTCAGCAGTGATGAATGAAAAGCTAGTTATACAAAACATATAGGTTTGATATTTAATACAAAATTAAGTAGGTAAAACCAGCTCCATAAAATATTTTTGCAGGGCTTTTTTGCTTTGAAAGAAAACAGGTATCCCTGTTCCCTATTAATCTTTTTTGATGCATTCTGTTCAGGGTGGCCAGCAAACTGATAAGATCGTTCCTTCAGATTTCAAAATTACTGAATCTGGAAACAGTTCTCATTTATCTCATGCACTGCTGAGAAAACAATCTCAAATCGTTGGTTCTACTGATGAAACTTCCTTAGCAACACAAGGGCTCCAGAATTATTTTTCAGACCTTGTCAATGCTTCCTGTGAGGTTTCCATCACTGTCAGCATCCAACACCTCGCAGATGAGCAGGAAAAAAACCCAGCCAGCCCAGAAAGCTGTGATAAATTAATAGAAGGTAAATTAATAGATTAAATGGAATTAGTAGGAGTGATGATAAATCTCAAATTCCCTAACAATACTCCAGTGAATTATGTTTTAGATTTATGAAGTGTTTTGTCATGTAGATGAGAATCCATAGAGAAGGGATTAGAAAAACCAGTGGGGTTAGAAAAAATCAGGAAGGCTGAACACTTGGACCTGTGCATTTCTTTGGGACTGCACCCCAGGAATCAAGGCAGGAGAACCATCACTGCCTTGACTTCCAAAACCTTGCTGTTGGACAGGACACCCCAGCAGGAATCCTGCTTTCCTGAATCCTACAGACTGCTCTCTCTGCCTCGCTGGCACTTTAAATAGGACTTTTCAGCCATAATCTCTCATGGTAAATTACATTTAGGCCACAGTTTAAACCTTCACCACCTTCAGTTTATACTGACTAAGTCTCCAGTGTGCAGCCAGTCCCTTAGACCAGATTTCAATGGTTGTAAAGTCTGTGAAGTGCCAGCAGTGCAGGATTTGGTTTCTAATATAATTGGAACAGACTAAAGTTACTTTCTTTCAGGTACCTCCACTCTCAGGTTAGAGAGTGCTTTCTGCCGTGAGGAATTTTTCCTTCCCTGACACAAACGTTCACCCCAGTTCTCAAATCCACCAGTGCTCATCTGACACCTCACAAGTTGCCAAATGTCTACTCAAACACTGACAAACCCTGTTTCTGCTGAGTTCTAAGCTAAGTGTTACAGAGGAAGGCTGGAAATTAGCAGGAACGTGTCTCTCCAGGGCTGAGCAGAGCTGCTGAACATTAACACTTTACTGACTGCACTGCTGCTGTCTGCCCTTTGCTCAGTCCCTGCTGCCAGGGAACAGCCTCCCCTTCCAGCTGCTCATGCCCTGACTTCTATTTTTACTTTTTTTCCTTCAAATTCCTCATCATTTTTCAAAGCTACTCTGATTCATCACCTGCTGTCCGGAGCGGCTGTGACACGGCGCTGTGTTGCCCAGACTGAAGTGGTCAGGAAGGGAAAGAAATCCCTGCTGAGGCTGTACAAGACAAACCATAATATTCTTAAACTATCTGGCTTCACCTCTAAACATTCAACTTACTCCTTGCAACACTTCAGTCTAAGAAAAGCTCCTTAAAATTTTAAGAATAGGTTAAGAACTCTTAAGAATAACTCAAGAATATCTTCTTAACCTCCTTCGAAATGAGCTGAGTGTTCCCCTCTTGATCCATTCTGCAGTGACTTCAAGCAGACAATTTAAAGCCAAGGAGATTAAATCAGTCAGAACAGAATGGTAGATAAGATTTCAAATGTTCAACACTGAAATATCTACTGCACAAGAACAGTGTGTAGATATAAGCTGGTAACAAATGATACACAATGAAGTTAAATGGCATCAGCATTGTTAGGATCAAGAGCTTTCTCTTAAAAGTAGTGAAAAACTACATGGTCTACTCAGTGAAGAAAATGAAAAGATCAGGTAGTTTATGTATTTATACAGGTTGATGTGTGTATCAGTGAGCAGAGCAAATTCACTTTTCCCCCCTGCCCCTTCCCATCCAAGGGTGACCTGAACAGTTTGAGCAAACAGCCTGCACTGCCTTCACCTTCAGATCCAGGATTAAGAATTCCAGATGAATGAACCAATGTGACAACAGGAAGCCCTGTCACTGCTTGGATGGCCTCCAGCAATGTGACACAGGGACACGTGGGTTCAGCAGCCGGGAAGCACCAGCAGATGTGAGATTCTGGAATGCAAGTCCTCAGCAAAAGGGGCTCAGGAGCATCCTCAGCTCCTGAGGATGCTCCTTTTGTACATTACGGGCTCAGGAGCATCCTCAGCCTGTCCTCCACTTTCTAATCTGCATTTAAATGTCTGATTCAAAGGTTTGTCCACCATGGCAGCAATGTTGCTCAAAGCAGTGGATGGTCATCTCTGCTCCTCTGACAGTTTAATGTCTCCTAAAGCACAGAAAATGGGCTGTACTGAGCCAGGAACAAGGGAATAAATGCCTGGAGGAACAGCAGAGCAGCAGAGGCTGCACCAGGCTGGGCCACGTTTACGTTTCCATTGTATCACAGACACACGTGGAGAACAGAAATATTCATTGGGAAAGATCCTCACCCACTGATCCCAGGCTAAGTCAGAAATAAACCCTCAAAGTTCAGCTGCACAGGATCTCTCTGGATAAAAGACATAAAAAATAACACCCCAGAGGCTGTTGTTATACATCTGAGGATGCTGTGGTGAAATCAGTGCGTTTCAGCCAGGAGAATCTGCACAGAGCAAATTGTGCCTCAGAACACTGAATTCTGTTCTGCAAACAGCTCTCAACATGATTTTCAACTGACAATTTGTCTCTCAAAAGCTTTAACCAGTATCTCAAAAGCTGCAGGGGTACAGAAGTTGTAGATCAAATTAAGAACATGTTTACTGGATAATAAGTAATGTGATTTGTACAATAGTTTTAGTTTTAGTGGTAGCAGTGAGATGAGATTGTGTCCATTTTAATTATGTAATAATGAATGTACCCTATTTTTTGTACATTAAATTACCATAATCTGTAATCCCTGTCAGCCTACTAGTATTTTTATGTTGTACAAGTATTTTAAATACTCTTCCCAGACCCTCCTCTAGTCCAGGTTGAATGGCAGGCAAAAATATCTCATGAATATATATAATCACATTATTTTGTAGCATATCAGCTGTCCCCATAAATGTCATCTAATCATTCGTATAATATCCTGAAAGGCCTTTAAAAAACTGTGTTACAGAATTGAGAGGTGTAGAACTCATCCAGAAAGACAAATTTATTGTAAATATGGCCAGACTTGCACAGTTAAAAGCTCTTGGAATAGAAGGAATATTGAAGAAAACAGGAAGAGTGAGAGTGAGCAAGTGAGTTTAACAACCTTCCTTCCTCCCCCTAAGTGCTTGGTAAATGCTATTTATTTCTTTGAATAGTTATGAACTATGGTACCACTGCTGCCAAAGAGACAGAACTTCCTCCCCATACATAATTTAAGCAATAAAACATGGGAAACAATGCGTGAAAGGTACAATTTAATATTAAAAAAATGAAATGTGGACTCCTGGATATTATACTAGTCAAGTATTTCTTTAAACTTAAGACAATTAAAATTATTGCCCTATATAAAATAAGGATTTTAAGTGACAAAGGAACTAGTAGTTTCTGACATTGAGCAGGTTAGTTTGTTAGCTGACAAAAAATTAAATGCAAGGAAGTTCAAAGGGATTTCTCAGCAGAGAGAAGATACTGTGTATCATAGATTTCAACTTTTAAATGTTTGGTATATTTCTACATCACATAAATAAAATCCCATATCTACCATTCTGTACTATAAATACATTGCATGAGTTCAAATAAATGTTTTATGTTGTTCCCTCCCTCATTTATACCTTTAAAAATGTGCAGCCATGATTTATGCTTTTGAGGATGGCATAATAGAATTTGACATTTTCCAGCTGAGGTGTGGCCTAGTTCCAGCTCCATGCTTCATTACATTGCACTCCCTTTGAGAGGATGAGGAGAGTAAAAATAGCCAGGTTGTTAAAAATGTAAAAAGCATAAATGAATTCTCACCAGATGTGCTGTTCAATTGTCATTTTCATAAAATTATGGTTGTTAAACTTTTGCTTGCCATGACATGCTAGAAATCAATATGTGCTATGAACAACGTGTCTGGAGAGATCGTTCCCTCCTCGTGAACATCCCTCTTCTTTGGATTCTCCCAGAATTGAAATAAAAGGGGACTGCCAGGGACCACCAGAGCATCCCTGCTCCCAGAAACTGGACAGAAAAGTTACACACAATGCAATGCTTAAGCTAGAAAAGTGAATTGTTAAAAAGCTTTTAAAACACTGTCTTTTTGGCAAGGAACGAATGAGAGTGTAAGCAACACACAAAATGTGTTTTCCTTATCCTGCTGGGCAGATTCAGGATGTTTTTATCTCAGCATCAAAGCAGTTGGGTTTGGCAGCAGGTAACAGAAATGCCTCACAAGTCACTGAAATTTGCTTTGCTGAATGCTGCAACTAATGTTCAAGTATGGAGCCCATTTTAAGCCTGTTCTCTCACTGTAAGATGAATTTAAAAGAATTGTTTGAAGGAAGAAAGGGGAATTATGCTGCTTTACACCGTGAGGGCTCCTGCACACAGATGACTTGCTCGCTGAATGTCAGGAAGTTTGGGATGGAGATTTCTGCTGTCTGAAGAAAAAGTGCTGTTCTTTGGTCAAAAAAGTTGTTACAAACAAGATAGCCAAGAAGAAACATTTGTCAGCTTCCCTCTGAATGGCAAAAGGTTGAGTAGATTACTCAATATTTGTCAGGTTTGAGGTGATTTCCTGTCACTACACAAGAGGTGAATAATATTGACAGCTTGATAAGATCAAAATTCAAAGCCTGCAAGGATGTAGCTGCATCACACAGAACTTTGCAAAGACCTTCTGTGTCAGGAACCTGTTTGGCTCAGTTGTGAGGAGTAGGAGGGTGCAGACACCAGCAGGGGAGAGCCACAGGATGGTCCCTGCTGTGGGGTCACGTCCCAGCTCTCCAGCACATTTCCCAGTCCTGCCTGAACACCTGAAGGTGCTCAGCAGCTCCTGCAAGCAGCCTGAGTAATTCTCTGAGTGCTGGACTGACATCCCAGCTTGTTCTGAGCCTGTTCTGGGACATGTAACATGAAGCTCTACACCTGTAGCCCTCAAGAGCTTAAAAAAAAAATTGTAGGATATTTTTTTTAATGATTATTTTTCCTGCACATCCTTATTCACGCTCAGAAAATCCTTGAAAAGCTGAGATTTGTGAATAATCCCTGGTGTAATCCTGCTCTTAGCTGCTCCAGGAGAGGCTGGATGGAGCTTTAGGGGAAAAGCTGGATGTCCTTTGGGATCAGTGACCCTGTTCTGATAGAAGGGATGGAGAGGGCACCTGAGCTGCTACAAATGCAAAAGGGTGAAAAGAGAAAAACAGGGAGGGTCAGCAAAGCCTCGATGGGGTAATCTGGAAATGTGGGCCTGAATGGGAAGGGAACCAGGATTAAATACAGAAAGAAGATCAGCTGTGAATGGAAAGGGGAAGCAGAAACTGAAGGGATAAACTGAGCTGCAGTTAGAGAAAGAGGATGGGGTGGAGACTGATTGAAATAAAAGAGGTCTGGTATCAGGTGAGGGCTTGGAAAACTCATCTGGAAGGAAACCAGGTCTGATAAGAGGACAGTTAGAGAATGGTTTATAGACTGGGACAAGAGGCAAGTCTGGGGGGGAAAAAAAAAGAAGTAAAATATATTTAAATCTACTCAGCAGAGGATTATAGCCACTCATCAGATATTTGTCTTCATCCCTTGCCTCCTACCTAGAGATTTGGCAGTATCAGAAATACAGATGTTTTTATTTCTCATTTCATTTAGGCTTCAGCATGAACCTCCTCTGAGTATAGAGGTCAATGGAAAAATTCAGATCTTTCTGGTAAAGTCATGATCGTTGTAAAACTAATGGTTGTAAGCACTGCTGAACAATATCTCACTTCAGGAAAATGCTCTCAGAGATAAATAATTCACTAGAATCTCAGAAAAATAAAAATAATGGTTCAAAACAACTGCAAACTCATAAACTTTCGAAATGCAAACATAAAGTCATAAAAAATATCCATATTTTATCAATCTTTGCACCAGCAGTGTGCAGCATTATTCTGCTGGTTTTAGAGAGACTATTTGTTACCTTATCCTATTAGTGAATATATTAATTAAAACTATACCTGTGCTATCATCATTTCCAGTCATTAGCATGACAAAAATCACCTGCAAGATTTTAAATACGACACCATAAGCAATATTTTCAAGGATATTTATTACTTTAAATGGTCTATTAACTCAAAAGCAAAGAACAACTGTTTAGTTCTGTCAAAATAAACCTTAACTCCTTCAAGGTTTCTTTCCAACGAAAAAACCCAGATCCTACCTACCTGTTTTTAACAGATGAGAGCTTTCACTACAGAGACAAACATAAATGCAAACCAAATACATCCCACAAATCTTGCTTTGGAAAATATTACTGAAAAAAAAAAAATATACTCTTAAAAGGGAATTAAAGATTTCCTGGGAATGGCAGGGACCTCAGTAAAGATATTATAATGTGGCATTTGATGTTCTAGAGGGATTTCAACAAGTTTTGCATGGTCAAATTCCATTAATAAGTTGGCTTTCTTCCAAGGCTGTGTGTGTCCCTCTCATCTGCCATGGTGCCCTCCCTGTAAGGAAACCTCACCTCACCTGCTCAGGCACATCTCAGCAATTTTAATTGCTTTTTCCTGCTCCTTACAGAAGCAAACAGGCTTAGAAAAATCCGAGTATCTTATAAATGTAGATTATGGGGGTTCTGAGTAGAACAGCAGCGATTTTGGTGGTGCTGTAAGAGGATTACAGAGCGTGGCAGGGGGAAGTGCCACGTGGATGGATATTGATGATGGTGAGAGGGGGGAACAGGAGACAATCAATGGCTCTGGGGTTTGCAGGGAGTACTCAGGGAGAACCACTGCTGCCAGTATTGTCACTGCAGTGCTCTGTAATGGATGGGATTTATTCTCTAGCTCTGCTAACATTTGAATTAGAAATACATATTTACTGCTGCTTTCATCTTGGAGAGGGTGTGCAGGCTTAGATCAGAGCACGTTTGAGCCAGCCTGACTCACAGTTTTTAGCAGATGACCTTTAATTAGTGGGAAGATATTCTATCCATATCATATTCGTTCACTTGTCTTACTGGGCATTAGATGGCTGCTGTGAAGCATAAAGGATTTTTTTTGTCCTAATCCCTGTGATGTGACATGATTAATGAGATGAAATTCCCATTTGGAGTTTCCTACCAATCAATAGGCAGATGGGCAGTAGTGGATGTCGAACAACAAGACAGCAGGAGTTGCTTAAGCTCTTGCTACTTTCATAGAGGAAAAATATTTGGAGACATAATTTAAAGGAACAGATATTACCCATTGTTCACATTTCTCTCCTTCTTCAATACTTGTTTCTTTGTTTTTAATGGTCACAGGTAAAAATGCCATCTTATAGATAAATAACATATTAAGCTAACAACATAAATAAGTATATTGGAAAATCTTATGGATGTCACTTATGCCAGCTGGGTCTAACACTGCATTGGCATTGTAAAATCATTTGCAAAATGGTGGGTTTGATTTTTCTCCACATCCATGTTGATGTAAATAAACTTATACATCAGAGAAGCCAACAGAATTACAAAAGCTTAGAATGAAGCCCTTGTGATTATGAAATTAGGCCATTCTTAAATACTGCAATGAAAAATTAAAGGCATTTTGCATATCTTACAAAATACATCCTTTTTCCACCAACTTCTACATTCCCCACTCTGACCACATACCTTTTATACCTTTTTACCTGATGTGTAAAATGATTTAAGTAATAATCTTCTATAGGTTATTCTCAGCTGTGAAAGTTTTGAAGTTTATGAAATGGGTAAAAATCATGTCATTTTAAGCCTTTACCAATTGAGACTTCCCTTTCTTGCAAGTAGAATTTATTTATAAGTATGCCTAAGTATTAGAATAAATTGTATTATACAAGTATACCTTTATATGTCCCAAGATTTTAAAAAAATGACCATAATGCATAAAAGGAAATGATAAGCCAAAAGGCAAAATATGGTAGACTGGTGGTCTGAGATTAAATCTGAGGAATTAATGCAAATTTCCAAACAGAAGTAGCAACAGGTTTCAGGAGACTTCTTTCATAGCCCTCATGTTGATGCTTATTTTCTTCTGGGCAATACTTTAATTCCTTTAAACAGAAGTATTTATATTTAGTAGTTTTGTACGTTTAAATGATTGATCTTGTCTTTTCTTCTCATTACCTCGCTCTCCCTCCCTCTCACAGACAAAGATGCTCACAGAGTAAAATTCATAACACACTCTTCCTAATGAACAAACTCCCACCGAGCACCAAAGTGCTTAATGATGCTCAGCAGGAAGAGTTCTGCAGTTCCCCTATGTGAGCCAATGTATAATCACACCACAAGTTAAAACAAAGTTAAAACAATATTTAGGTTGCCAAGAGAAACACTGGAAATGTAAGACATGCTGCATTTAAATTTTTCCAAACTTTAATTCTGTTCCTCTGTGTGTTCATCCATTGTAATTGGGTGGGGGGAGAAGTACACTGGATGAAGTATTTGTGATTATGCAATTAAAATCTCTTTGCAAGGCAGCCAAAGTAAATTTAGGCAAACTGTTTTTAATCAACCTTCAGTAGCTTGCAAAATACCCTGTTTCAAACAATTTTATTTGTGTAGTACATACTGTATATATTGATCTCATCTCCCTTTCCTTAGTAATGTCTACAGACCAAATTCTGCAATTAATCAGCTCTGCAATGAAGTTAACAATTATTAAAAAAACCCAACTCTCTTTGCTGTGGTTGTTTATTAGGGGGTTCTTAAATTTGAGCTGGCACTTAGAAACCCAGCTATCATTGCCCACTCACGAGTGCTTTTAGGAATGCTGCTCAACATTCCCTTTATTCTTGGGATAACAAGGCAAGGAGATCCTAAGACTGGCTGGTTGGAGGCCACTTCTTGTTCCCATCTGCTGGAAGGGTTCCAAAAACACGTGGGTGTGGCAGCTGGGAACGTGGTCGACAGTCAGACTCGATGATCTTTGGGGTCTTATCCAACTTACACATTAATTAACTCTGTGATTTTGAGACACTGCAAGTGCCCCTCATGTCCTCAGACAAATCTGTCCTTCCCTGGCTGGGGGCAGCTGGCGAACAGCTGAATGTCTACACTGCCCTGGCTTTTTCTCAGATACATATCCTTGTGTTCCCTCCCTGAGTGGGACCCTTGCTTGGTTTGGTTTTAGGAGAAAAATCAACAGTACTACAAAAATTTGGCAAAAATCCCCTTTAACTGAGACCAATCCCTGTTCCTGCTATGGTGCCATGCCAGGGATTGTCATCCTTAAGGGGAAAACCAGGGGCACAGCTGTAGCTACAGTGATTCAAAGGAAAATACATGGGACTGTTCTATGGCTGCTGTGTTCAAAACATGATCTTCTGTTCTATTCAGTGATGCTCCCAAAATCAGGCGAGGAACAACCCTGCCCCTTGGGGCTGTGCCATTGGGGCAGACAGGTGTGGACAGGATTAGGAGGAGGACAGTGCACCCAGCAAAGGAGCTGGTGCTTTGTTAGGGGGTTAAGAGATTGTTGGATTAGATGGCAGACGAGCAGTGAATCTGTAACAGAGTACAGGGAATCACTGTAAGAGATTTTGTTGTACAGACCTTCCCACCCAGCTGCAGGGGCCCCTGAATCCTCTTAGCCAAGAGCAGAACTTCCAGTGTCTTCTTTGAAGTCTTGCTTCACGCTCGGGATTTTCTCCACGAGAAGACAATAGTCATTAGTGTGTTAGTTTAGCAAAACAATTAAGCATATTAAAATGATGTCCTTACAAGTTTTATTTATTTATAGGCATGCCTACTTATTCTGATTTGTTCTTTCCCCCTTGGTTTCTGATGCAATGCATGGCTGCAAACGGTTTTGCACATTTCTCTTCTCTAGATTCTTGACCATGGGTGACTATGCAGCAAGTTCTGTTGAGAAAGTGCACATTAAGAAAGTCTTGCCACTATATAAGCCCTAGGGATTCTCTTTCCTGCTCTAAAAACGACTTCATTCAACTAAATACTTCAAACTTTCTCTATTTCACATTGATTTACTTAAAACACTGCGAGAACCACAGATCTGAAGAGCTGAATGTAGCAGGCAAGGAGGCTGTTTTGTTTCCCCAAGGAATGGCATATTCAATTATATATTGAGGGTCTGATTTCCTAAAAGGTTAAATTCAGGAAATACTGTGATTTCAGTCATCTTTGTGTTTGACCACAGTCTGAAACTGGATGGATTCCCAGAGCCAACAAATGCTTCTACTGCATTGACCACCCGACCTCCTAAAATGCCCCGTTAAAGGCCAGTGCTTATTATTTATCCAGTGCTCATTCTTTGTGCAGCCTCCAATTTTCACTGTGGTAAAGCAGACAAACCTTAGCACAGATAAACATTGGGTATTGATTTTGTTATTTATAGGGCAAACTCGGGCTCAGTCCTCCCCCTGCTTCATGATCACTGCAACATTCAACAGAATAGAAAGCATAATTTCCCCCCTACTGATTACATAACAGGAAATGCTGATATAATTCTTATCATAATGGCACTGCTCAGTGCTCACATGGGAGGACATCTTACAAATACCTTTCAGAAATTCTGGTGTTGGTACTACACAGATTATTTCACTTAAGTGAGGAGAAGAGTTTTAGGCATGTTCCAGCACAATCAATTTTGACCGTAATGGCTGAATGAACCAAATGGTTTGGACAGACAGGTTCATAATTATCCTATCAATAATTCTACATATAAAAATACATCTCCATGTGGAACATGGATTTGTTGAGAATGAGGGTCCATTCATACATTTCCAGAACACTTATTTAAAATATAAAGCTGAAAAGCCTGAGCTTGAATATTAACGACAATGCCTCAGGTTAAGATGAATATTTATTGCAAACTTCTGAGAAATGGGAACAGTCTAAGCCACGTCATCTAGATGAACTTTTTTTTTTCCCACAACATGGCAGAAAAATACTAAATATTTTAAGGTACTTCAGCAGGCAATAGGAATACTTTTTGCTATGCAAATATATTTGGAGAGAGAAAGATTCTTGTGTTCAAAAGGGAATGTTGCTTGAGAGAAACTTGTACTTATCAAGTTCTACTGTTACAAGGGAAAATGGAGATAGTTATAAAGGGAAAAACAGACAATTGCTCTTAACCCCTGCACCATTAACAGTTGTGCTGTGTGGGAGAAGGAATAAATAAGGTTTTGTTTTAAAGAAGGTACTTATGACCTGGCAATTACAGCTCCTGCCTCCGGCTCCTGAAGAAAAAAGCTTTTGAGTGCCAAGCTCAGCTGAGGTGGTTGTACTAAGGAGTGGGTGAGTGGGAGGTGTTTCACAGGCAGAAACAGGCTGGCTCTGCCCCTGCTTGGCTGGGGGACTGGAAACCAGCTGAACATTTTTAGTACAAAGCTGAACTGACTTCCCAGAGATTTTAAAAGCCAGGCTGAGCTTGGGCACAGGACCACCCTGAGCTTTGGCATGGACTGGCCATGCTCACCTTGCTCTGCTTCCCTTGGGGTAAGGGCAGAGCAAGAGTTTCTGCCCACAAAATCCCAGATCCACGTGCTGATACCCCAAGTGTGCCACCAGCTCCTGCAGGGACACGCAGGAAGCCTCTGTGCCCCACAAAGGTTGTGCTCACCCTGACACTTCCAATAAAAATACCAGTGATATCAGGTGTTTTTCAGGTATTGAACAGATGAGCAAAGCAATTAATGGGGAAACTCCTTTGTATCAGAAAAACTCCTGTCTCTGTTGTGCTAAAAAGAAAGATGTTTAAGATTTGCTTGCATTAATCTCTTCTTAAATGTAGAGAAGTTTGCTTTAAATCTCTGGTATTTCCCTTCCAAGTAGAGGCCTGACTGGAAGGCACAGCAAACCCATCCCATTTATTCTTTTTAACTTTACCACTGAAGATCTGAAGAACCAATAAGTCTCCCAGCCAAAATCCCCCCTCATTCCTTTAAAATGCAAGTTAATACAACATGCTTTCTATTCCATCAAATAAAACCTCTCCACTGAAAAATTAGAAAATAACTGATTGGCCCACTTAAGACTGCCCATGTTTTGGCAAACAGGAAAATCTATAATGTCAAAACCAGGCAACTGCAAAAGTTGAAATTGTGCACATCCAGCCCATTTCCCACCAGGCTTGCACATGCAGAGTTGCTAAACCTCATTACAACGTAGCATAAATGGAGGGCTAATTAACATAAGAAACCGATCCAAAAGAAAATCCCATCAACATACATGAAAATGAAGTTGATGTGTTTGAAATTCAGCCAACTACAAATTAATTCAACATAGATTACATATACAGGGAGAGAGAGGCTCCAGCAGAGTAACTGGCATTGTATGGGCATCTATGCCAGGGAGATCCCCTTTCCCCTGTATCCCCTCCCAATCAGGAAGATGAATTATATTTGTGCACCATATGCTCCAGCACCAAACGAAGCAGTGGTCAGCCTCTTTGTCTTGATAGCTGTAATTTCTTTATAAATTAATTTGTGTTATGTCTGTTTCCCCCCTTTCTAGACAAGTGGTTCTGGGCCAAACACAGTCATATTGTGGCTGGTAGAAGACTGAGGTGGCTAATTACTGCACCCCTGCACTGTCACTTCCAGCTGCTGGTGGCACCCACGCTGGTGCCACGGCAGAGCACGAGGTGCTGTGGGAGTCCCTGTGAGGCAGCAAAGCAGGGGAGAAAGATGCCTGAGCTGTGTTCAGGATGAGAACAGCCTGAGAAAGGCTCTGTGCTGCTGTTTCTCTGTACTCCAGCACCCAGACTGGATTTACTGTGTGCTGTGGAGCAAACAGTGGAGGTGAGAACAGGTCAGAGCTGCCTCCAGGAGTGGCTGCAAACTCTGGTCATGCCAAGGTGTGCCTTGGCAAGGACACTCTGCCCACATCAGAGCTGCTGGTGGGAGCAATTCCTGTACCAAACTCACACCATAGTCACTGAGAGCCTCGTTACACCAAAGCTTTTCAGAAATACCATTTTATCCACCAGCTACACCTATGAGCAGACCACTCACCCCACTGGTGCAGTGCAGCACCTGAACCACATTATTTGAAGAAAATAACTTTGGGAATCCTGTTTCTAGTCAAGCTGCTGCTGTGTGGCTGAGCAGTGGATATGTGTGTCCTCATGCTGGAGGAAGAACCATTTGTCTTCTCTTTATTGCTCTGGTCTCTAGATCTCAAATTATCTGAAATACTGTCTTAGTTAAGTTCATATTGCTCTGCCCTTCAGGTCATAGCAGATGCCAGGGCCAGAATATTCTCTAAAACACTGGCAGGTGTTTGTTTGAGTGGACTTTTATAGGTCTGAAGCCTCATTAGTTGTTTTCATGACCTGAATACTAATTTAGCAGTGTGCTTCTTGGGCTCTGGATCTGAACACTCAGAAAATTCCAATTAATTTCAGTCTATAGGTACTAGTTATCCTTACTTAAAACAATATGAATTAGTTTAATAAATACCTTTTATGCCAATAAAAATTCTGTGTAAGTATAGCAGATGATTAACAGAATCCCTGTAATAAAGTATTTTATGTCAAGATGTCCCACGTACAGCAAAAAATAAATTGTTGGGTCAAGTGGCAAGTGAAAGATATTCAGGATTGGTAACACCTCATTAAAAACCATTTCAACTGCCCTAAGGCAAGATGTTAATACACAGTAATTGTCTGCCCAGAGTGAATCTTTTTGCAGTCACATGAATAATGCAAAGTAACTAAATATGCTTGTTTATGTATTTAACAGATTCACTATAACTTCAAAGCTAAAGATTCATTTTTTTTTAGTGTTTTATGCTACCATCTCAAGTTCACAAATAGGAGAAAGAAGGATAAAAACACTGTCTTCCACAACTGCAAACTTCACTTGCAGAAAACAAAGTATGAAAATAATTTAATTAGGGTGAATCCCAAGGAATTAGTACTGCTGCTACATCTGCACTCATCCTCTTGCTCCAATAACAATGTAAACAAATAATAGGACACCATAATTGTAATTTAAACAGTGTAAGTGATGCCTATTGCTGCACAGAAAATTACAGAATCTTTTCCAACTGTCTCTGTGAAATTGTGCATGTGTTTTTAGCATTTTAGCAAAGCATATCTGTATGCAATGGGACAAAAATTCTGGTAAATCTCAAGTACCCTCATAAACAGAAGACAATCTCCATCTTCAATCGGCATGTAGAAAAGGAATTTGAGATTTGTCCACCTCAAAATAATATTTTGATCTTATGTTTCAGACTTTGAAGGTCTGGAAGAAAGGAGTTTGCTTTTCTGCTGGATTACTCTTTTATAAACTACTACCCAAAGTTTTGGAAAGGCTGGAATTCTTAACATTAATCCCTGAATTCAGTCCTTCATAAGATATTTTATGAAAGTAGATGTGGTGATATGCACTGAGTGTTGAAATAAGTAGTTTACAGCTTGGGCAGAGAAAAATTGTATCTCTTATCTAAAATCACTTTTACAAAATCTTTTTCTCTGCAACTACTTGATCACTGGTATATAATTTGTGTATTCTAATGTTGCTGTAAGATGTAAACAAGATCTAATCGAGTGTTCCAGAATATTAATGTCCCATATGAAGATTTCATTTATTATTCATGCTTAGAAAGTAGCCAGTCTTACTGGGTTTTGTGTGTTTGCTCTGCTGCAAATAGCTCAGAGACATGATCTGGTTTGCAATCTAGAATAAATGTTCTGTTTCAGCTGAGCAAGAACGTGGTACCACTGGTTTTCCATTAGCAGGAGACAGAGTGGGTGACACACAACAGCTCATTCCCCACTCTGCAGAATTCAGTAAAATTTCCTGCTAATTTCTGGAGGTCTACCCTGAAAGTCTTGTATTAATTAGCACACAAATATAATTTATGTGACTGTAAATTGTGTCAGTACAGAACTTTTTACACTCAGGGAGGAGAATTTCCTTTGGTGACTCTGTAACCCAGTGACTTGTACGGGTCCTGTAACAATCAAACTCCCAGGACAGGAATCCATGCTAGGGAATTCAAATCCCTGTCGTGTTAGCAAACAAGCTGCTCTTTAATTAGACATCTTGAGCTATATTTTTCACTGTCTTTATTCTGAACTTATGATCTAATCAAATCAGGAGAGAAAAAATAATAGGAGGAGGAACTGTGAACTTAGAGCAGTGAGACTGATCAGAAACTAGGGAAAACCAACTGGGTTTGCACAGATTTTTCAAAATGTAGAAATCAATGCCAGGAATTGGTGTCAGGTATGTTCTGGGTAGTCTGAAGCCCCCTGAAGAAATGAGAAGGAGCTGTGCTCTCCCTCCCACTGATGTGTTTCAGCCTTGATTTCAAAGGTCTCTTTTTCAGACAAGCCAGGATAGTTCATGCCTACCCTACCCTTGGCTCTCCCTGCTGAGAATACCAACAAGAATGTCTCATCTCCATGTGATATTTAATCTCCACTGCAAACCCCTGAGGGGCAGAGATCACATCTACTTGTCTGTAAAACCTAATGTGCACATATGGCAAAGAACAAATAGTAAAAAGGATCACAGACAATACGTGAGGCTAAGTTTTGTTTGCCTTTCCAACATGAGAGTGTATTTCTGCCACAATTACTTTCCAGAATACTTAAGCCCCATAAAGCCTGTGCAGCTCTAACCAGGGTGAGGTGACATCATTCAGAACAGGAACACAAAGTTTTATCATCAGCTTTTCTCAGGCAAAAGTGCTCTGTTAACAGCATTTGAGGTCGAAAGGCTAGTTAGGAAGACTGAATCCTTTGTTTTGTCCTAATGTATACGTGATGTGGCAGCTGCTCCCTGATTTAAGAGGAGCTGGATAACCTCCAACAATGGCAACAGAACTTAAGGAATGACAGGAATTTTCAGGTTTTTCAACACTTTTTTCCTGTTTCTTTCCCCAGTCGAAAAGCAGCGTGCAGTAGCTCGCAGTGCCAGCAGTGGCCTGCGGAGGGTTGTGGTTCTGGGAGCAGGGATTTGGGAAGGGTGATGCTCCTCAGCACCGCGCTCATCCCCGACCGCGGCGCTCACCGGCGCTCCTCGCTCGCCGGCGGCTGCCACTGCTCTGTTTCCAGCTGGAGGCTGGGCCAGAAAAAGCCACCACTACATCTTTAAAGTAATTTAAACCACAGCCTGCTTTGGCCAGGATGACACTGAGCGGAAATAATGCAGGTGAAGAGCTAAAATCTGCCTTCCAAAGGCAAAGCTCTCTGCTGAAATCATCAAGCGTGCACACGATCGCTGGGTTGGAGCAGGGAGCCAGCTTTCTGCCAGAGCTGGCAGGGGAGCAGAACATTATTTGGATTCAAAAACTATGTTAGAGAAGGACAACAACATTGTCTTAATGACTCATTTTTGTCAGACCGGATTCAAAACTTATACCAACAAATTTGACATTTCATACTGCTCTGCAGAAAGCAAGTAAAATGAGTCCATGTTTTAAAACAGCAGGGAAGCTTCCAGTGCTACAATTAACTGGTAACATATGCCACTGCTGCCAAGAGGATTTTTAATCTCTTTAAACATTAATGTAGCATTTTTGCTTCTGTCGCAATAAGGCAGCCATCTGTGTTTGAACCTGCTGGGAAACTGGGGATATGTTTACAGAGAGAGGAATAGAGAGAGGCAGAGAGGGAGGTAGACATTCATGTTTCTAGACCCAGCATCAAAAATAACAATTCAAACCTTTTAAATAGTATTATTAAGGTGTCATATAGCGGTAGGAAGATTGTTAAAATGCTCAGACTGCTCAATTTAAAACGGTATGAAAAACTAACCCCCAACCCAGAACATACTCTCCTTATTTAATACACTTGTTTTTCTGCATGACTGTGAGCAGTTAATAAAGGATTTCATTACAGACTTATTTCCAGGAAAATCCCAGGTCTATGACATTGAAACAAACCTTTTATATGATATTGAGCAACAGTAAAAAGCTGAGTGTTCTGTAAATCCTTTCAGCATGAGCCTCCAATTCTGCACTGTAGTCTCATATTTATGAGGTTTTAATTTAATTTTTTTTTATTAGGAACTAATGTCCTCTGAGAACCAGATACAAAAATGCAAGCTCACAGATACCCTCTACAGACATATAAAAGGTGATGGATCTTGGAAAAACATCAGCCCTGCTTTTTTTGCAGTTTCTGCCTGCACTCCTTGGGATGGCAGCCTTCAACACGGGGACAGGTCTCAGGGAAAGGAAAAGTGAGAGGGGTTTGGGGTGATGAGCTCAGGCTGCACTCAAAACCAGGTCTGGACAAGCCATGGTCATCAATCTTTCTTGGGTTTGGGGATGATCCCAAAGCAGCCCCCTGGTGCTGGCTCTGGAGCCAGTGTACCCCCCACAGCACAAGCAGATCCCAGCAGGGCCAGCAAGGTGTGGGACAGACAGCCACAAAAATAACCACGGAAAGTGGCAAAAAACCCCACAAAAATAACCTGGAACAATCCCCAGCTGAGGAGGGATCCCTGGGAAAATGCCAGCCCTGATCACTGCAGCCTTTATGAATTCACATGGTTAATATTTTTAATTTGGTGGGCTAAATTGTTAAGTGCTGACATCCTGCATCCTTTGATGAAGCTGCAGGTGCTCAGCACATTTTAAAATGAAGCCACACATTTTTGGGCCCATTTGTTTTTCCTGGCTGCAGCAATTCAGGTGGGAGGTTTTAAAGAACTTAAGTAGGCTTTTTGCTGCTGGGTTATTGCTGGTTGCTGTGGATGTATTGACTAATGGATGGAAAGGGGATACAGGAGTGGTCTATTGTGTTATTAAGGATTGTCAAGCAGGAGATAAAGCCCCTTTTAAATGGATATGTGCATAGGTTAAAATACATCACATGGATCCAGACATTACTGTAGAAACCCTGGAGTGATAGCTTTGGTTACAGCTCCTAATTTAGTTTAAATGTAAAATGGCCATAAATAACAGTTATTTCTCACACAGACAATTAAGTACCCAATATTTATAAAATACCATGTATCACACAGACCTCTAAAGTTTGAGAAAAATCTTATGCTGTTTTGGGGATTTATTACATCCTATATATTTCCTATTACATCCCATATATTACCTAATGAAAGAAAACCTATATGAAAAGAATAATTTCTTTGCTCATAGTACTTGTTTCAATTTTATCTTCTTTTGTTTAAACCAGCCCTTCCTTAGCTTTCCTGAACTAGGAACTGGCATGTACTGCCTTGTATCTTTATTATCTTTATGATGTGTTGAACTCACCCATTAAAAGATAAGTGTAATTCTATGACAAACCACTTCACCTGCCAACAGTTCAGCTAGGACTATAATTGGGAACTGTTTGATTTTGAATCACTAAATATGCACTGAAGTATTTAGGTTCCCTACATTTTTTTTTGCCATTATACTTCATAAAATATTTTATCAAAAACCAATCCTTTTAAAACAGACTAAGGTAATATTGTCAGGCTAAGATAATGATAGTAAGCCTAGCAAGGGAAATGAAAAAGAAAGGCAGCAAAATTCCTGCCAATGACAGTATTTATGAGCCACCTGCACAGAAATAGTGGAATTTGTCTAGATTGCTCATCACTGCATTTTTGAAACTATTTTTTCCATCTATTTTTTAATACCTGTGGTTCCAGTCAGATTTTGGCTTTGGAATGAAAAATTGCCTTGGATTGCCTTGGATTTTGCTTTCTGCAAAATATTTGAGATAAAAATTCTGCATAAGAACAAAATTTTTTTAATCATTTTTATTTCATAAACTCTTGCAGAATTTCACTTTCCCCAGTCTCTCTGTACAGAAACTTCCTGCATTACAGCCCAGTGGCAAAGAAAGGATGCTGGACTTGCTCCTGCTTGTCCTTAAAAACAAGGACAGTATGATTGAGATATGGCCAAAGCTAAATATTTGTATATATTTTTCCACACAGAAACTGAAGGTTTAACACCTCAGTTAACTTTAAAAAAAATGCCTTTACTAGGTATTTAATTCAGTGAGCACCTGCGGGTTATAGGTAATAGCAAAAGAATATTAAAGTTTTGTGATGAATCAATTAAGGACTAAAAAATTAAGTTAGAGAAAAATATTGATAATAAAAAGCCCAGCATGAAATCTGCTGATAAAACAGTTACTAAAACCTCATTCTCTTCAAGAGTGTTCAAGGAAATACCAATATTCACTCAATAGCAAAAAACCCAACAGAGAAATAATATTCTGTAATCAGCAGAGGCAGTCCAGAGAGGCTGTTAATTTAGCAAAGAAATCAATCAGCTTGGCCAGGAATGATTTGCTCCTGTTCAACCAGGTCACTTTTTCCTTCTTGTACCTGAAAATGATTCCCACAAGGACACAACTGAGGTTGGTTTTTCCAGGCCCAGAATTCTCCATCCCCTGTTGCCTTGAAGAAGAAATCCCACCTGTGAGTTTTACAGCCAGATTCAAACATTGAAACAATTTCTGGTGGCAGGAAGAGATCTCTGCCAGGTGCCAAATATAAAGCAACACAATGGTTGGCAGTGTAGTAAACTTGCTTGAATGGTATTTTTTTGTTTGGATTTTTTCAGCCTTGAGTAAATGGACCTCCCTTGGATTGGAGATGGCAACTGAAACATGAAATAAATCAGCACGCCAACTTTTTAAAGGCACAAAAATAAATTATAACTTGAAAATTTGGATTCAACAAGTTCATCATGCTTGTAACTAACAGTGTCAATATACTGAAATGATTCAAGATACAGATCCTAGTTCTAATTTTTGGTCAATGCTGCTTTCAGTAACGAGTGTTTTGGCTCAAATATGAATTGCTGCTCTTCTGAATGGAAGTTGACTAGTGCCATCCCACAGAACTGAACATAAAGTCTTATCTCATGGAGGGCACTTGTCAATGGCTACAAATACCACGTTCAAAATCATGTCATGACCAAAATCAAAGTTCATTTCTTCTGTTGTCAGTTCTCTACCACTGTGGGAGCTCTCCTTACACACTAATCAAAGTGATTTTCCCCCTCTCTCTGGATCAATTTCCTTCCACAATAAAAATCAATTCTCAGTCACTTTGTCTTCCCCAGTCAAAGTCAATTCCTCTCACGCTGACATACATATTCAAATGTAACAACAGCACTCAGTGCCTGCACCAGCAGCACGATCCAGCCCACAGCAAGTCCTTATGAATTGATCTGGTTTACCCACGGGCAGACAAAATTAATCCCCACTCACACTTGCAGGATCAGTTTCCTCATCCCAGCTTAACTCTGTTTCCCCTCACTGCCCATCCCGTTCCTCCCTTCAGGACTCAGGAATGTGTTTCTGCCCTGCCTTGTGCCCTTCAGCAGCTCTGATCTCCTCCTGCCACATCCCTTCCAAGGCTTTATTCCAGCTTTTCCCTCTCTTATTCCTTGTTCCTAATGGGCAGCAATCCCAGAATACACATTCCATTCTTCTCTCCCTTTATTTCACACCTCTGTCTGGGGTCTCTTACACACAATTCCTTCCCAGTTCAGTAGTGGTGCAATAATTTTACTTAAATAGAAGTTGAAACGCTTCATTGGCTCAAGGAATTAATTCTGCCTGTACCTTTTATTTTCCTTTATTCTTTCTTTTGTTTTGCTGAAGGTGCTACTCTTCCCTCACATCCTGATCTTTTGAGATTTCAACACACATTTCTCAGAAACATATCCCAGTTAAATTGTCACAATTCCACTAACTATCTTCTCTGAAGATCTCAGGCCAGTCCTTCCCTCTAACCAAGATTTGTGGGATGTCATTTTTCTAAAATGTTTTACAGATGGACTCTGAAGAAAACCCACCCACTCATCATATGTTTCTCATGGGGTTTTTATACCTTTTGGTAGATTTTTGTCCAGACTCGTCTGATTATATTTTGAGAATAATTGTTTTACAGCTCAGGAAAAAGGGAAAATGAAAACATAAGCAAATATTCTAAATAATATCCAACCAGAATTTTGTATCACTCATCTTTTTGAGTAAGACTTCTGGACGTAGATAGATAAGATAGGAAAGTAAATGCTGAAAACAAAGAAGATCAATATTCAAGTTTTGGTGTAACCCTATTAGATGTTATATTCAGAATATCTAAAATAATTTTCATGGTCTGACAATATTCACCTTGAATTTAATTCAGTGCATAAAAACATTACACCTACAACTGCAGTGCTGGACAGTGTTAGGCTGCTAGTGTAACTTCCTTCAAATGTTTTAGACAAAATTGTAATTCTGTGATTGATATCATCAATCACTTCCACAATACCAGCCTCCTTGATACATAACTTCAGAAGATTTTGCTTTTTCTAGCAGAACAAACAAAGATTTTTTTTTTCCCCTGAAAATAAAATTTACGCTATTTCAGGGGAAAGCAAATTCATTCATTCATTATTATCTTTATCTTTTGCCTGTACCAGCATTTCAAACTGGCAACACTATTTGCTGTGCTGTTTGGAATTAATTTCTATGCAAAAAAAAAAAAGGGAGGAAAGTTGTCATAAGTGCAAACAACAAAACAGAGTGGGGATTTTGCTGGCACGGACAAGGCAGGGCTGAGTGCCTTCCTGGAAACCCAGCCTGGGAGGGCTGCAGTCCCATCTCTGTAAATGCATTAGTACCTATTGTTTTAGCACCAGGTGCACATGTTTGTCTACAAATTATTTTCCTCCTGAAGGCCAAAGAACAAAAGCCAAAAAAAACCCTAAATTGGAAAATAACCTCATCCAAGCTCATTTGCAGGAAATCCAACGCTCTTGGCTTTATCATTCCAAAGCCCATGAAGACAACACAAGGGACAGCTCCAAGTGCTTTATGTAGAGAAAAAGAATATTTTTTCCTCAAGAAAACTCAAACAGCCTCACTGAGGGACTGGGGGAAGAAATATTCAAGTCTAATGATGTCTTTGGTTTCTGTAAGTTTTACCTAATTTAGCAATAAGATAAAAATCTGAATTTTCTTTTATCACTGGTTTTATCATAGGTCTTCCTGTACAGCCAGAACAATTAAATTCTTGTTTTGAACGACTGAAAATGTGCTCAAAAGGGAAAGTTGCTTGCTTTGGTTTTTCCTTTTCTTTTGTGCTCTCCAAAGACCTGGTTGAGAGACTGCACAGCTGGAGAATATTACCCACGTGGAAAAGGGAAAAACAACAACAAAAAAAAGATGAATGGAATCTTAACCAATTAAAAATACTTGAAATTTTATACTTTTTTTATCTCACTCTTGCATTTCAGATTAAATAGATCTTTGGAACTCCTTCTGATCACATTGTAATGATGAACAATGCATAACACAATCTGAAGCAATTTTGGAAAACATCACACAGAAAATCCACAGCAGGTCTTTTTGCCCACAGTGATCAACAACAGAAGCTATGGAGAGGTCCCCTCAGGTATTTTCAGTTTTCTGCAAACCTGCTTTTGCAATTTTGAATTATTTTAAGGAACACAGAATATTCAGATAGATTTCTGGCAAGTCACAGCGAGTCACCTAAACCCAGAAATGAACCCCCTTCCATTATGAGAGCCCAAACAGGAGCACCTGCTTTTAAGGGGTGGGTATTTGTCACGATATTCCCAAGTAAAATGTCAATTCAAGTTTCATTTTTAGAGTTCTTCAAAGTTCTGACACAGTTACTTCTGCAACAAACAGCTGTGAAGAGATGGAATCTGCTGTACCACTAGTTTTGGAAAGGAGGGATTTATCCTGACAAATCAGAACAACATTGAATCTACCAAGAAAAGTCACTCTGTGGGGAAATGTTTAATTTTAAAAGGCCATTTCAGTCCTATGGGAAGTCAAAAGAATTTAAAAGGCAAAATCCCTTTTTGTCTAAGATCACATGGATAAGAGAACAACAGGAGAGCAACGTGTTACAGCTGCCAGTGGTATTTTCCACAAGCACAGTTCACTGATTCCAGTGGGAAATAGAAATAGAAATAGAAATAGAAATAGAAATAGAAATAGAAATAGAAATAGAAATAGAAATAGAAATAGAAATAGAAATAGAAATAAAGTTCTTTGAAATAGGTTTCTCTTTCCTGCTGGGGAGCTGAGGGATGGGGTTGGTGTTCAGGGGTACAGGAACTGATAAAGTGCATTTCAGCTGTCACTGGAATTTGGTGAAATTTGGCTCAGGAAAGACAGTTTAGAAAGAGACATCTAGAGAGCCAGAAAAGGTTTGTCTTGTGGACAAGATTCACCTCTGAGGCAGGGACAGAGAGGGAATTGGGTGGATTGCAGGGAAGGAGACCTGGGAGCAGGAAGGTGAGTTTGCTGCTCAGAGAAAACACAAGAAGAAAGGAATGGGGAAGGGGAGTTTCTTGACAAGGGCAAGAAGAGGCTTTTTAAGTGGCATATTTTCACTTAATAAATGGAATATTTTCACTTAATAAGTGGCATATTTTCACTTAATAAGTGGAATATTTTCACTTACTTTTTCACCCATCCTGGTTCAGCTTGTCAGCAGTTGCTCACCATACAGGGACATCTATCCCATGAAGAACATCTGAGCTCTTCCCATGTTGAAGATTTCTGTCTGCAAGTCCCATTCCAGGCTCCAAAAAGCAGTCCTAGAAATGGCTGTGGGTAAAAGAGGTGGATATTTACTCTGCCTGTACTTTGCACCATCTCTGAGTATGGGGATGAAAGAAACATAAAAAAAGTCAGAGCAAGAAGGCCAATGCCCAGGTGCTCTCTTCTTCTACAGGTTCACACTGGGTTTAAATTAGTAAGTGAATTTTAGCCAGCAATAACAAATAACATCCTTCTTCACTTCGACGTGAAACCAGAAAACAGCACTCAGAAATCATTATTGTCTTCCTAAATAAAATGAATTTGTGGGGAAAAAAAATGAGTACAGAGAAAGGAAGGTTTCAAAAATGTCTGATATTTGGGGTTTTTTTGGGTGGAGGAAGTAGGGCAGCAGTGAAACAGTGAAAACTCCTGAAGTGCAGCAGCAGAAAGCATGAAATTAAATCAGATAATTAAGCATGTGTGAACTGCTGCTAGCAGGAGGATGCAAATTACTCATCTGTATATCTGACTTCCCAAATTAATAAGGAATGTTGGGAAGGGGAATCATCAGTCCTGGTGGTGATGGGATCAGCTCTGCATCCCTATGGGAACCCAGGTGGGAGTGGAGGGGAGAGAGGAGAATTTTCTGCTTCTGGAGAGTTTTGTCCCCTCTAAAGCCAGCAGTGGGTGGAACAGGAGGTGAAAGCAAGAACCTGAGCAGCAAGGTGTGATTCCAAAGTTTGATACAGAAGGAGAAAATTCCCTTTTCTCCAGTTCCTAAAACCTCACTCCAGAGGAAGACAGTGCTGTGCCAGCTGGGGAAGGCAAAGGAAGGGCAACTCCCAATTCTCCTGCAGAGGCCATTTCTATGTAATTTAGGAATTAGCTTCTGATATTTCATCATCTCTATAATGACACAAAACCAAAGAAAAGAAAGAAAATTTAAGAACTTGCTACCTCCTCAATGTGTTTGTTTCTGTGCAATATTCTGACTGTCAAATATTTAGCTTAGATATACTTCTGAAACAAACTCAGCTTTTTTCCTTCTTAGGGACTGTAACTGGGCCAGTATGTGCTATTTTCAACTGCTTTCAGTGCTACATTTTCCTCTCTTAATATTTGTGTTCAGGTATCATTGTTGGCTTGATTTTCCAGAGCTCAAAATTTGGACATTTCATATTCCATTCAGCACCTTGTCATGAGACATGAAAAAAGTATTCATAGAAAGCATTTGTATTTGGGTTTAACATTGTTAGTGTTTCCTCTCATGAGGGATATTAAATAATTTCATGCACAACTGCTCAAAATATTTTTTAAACTTCTGTAAACATAAGATTGCCAAAATCTAACATATGTTATGTGGTATTTAATCCTCCAGAGGAACTGAAGGAACAAAACACTTCTGCTAAAGTAATTAATAAGCACCAATGCAGATACCTAGAAGCTGTTCCATCAAAATGAATCATATCCTTCTCAAAGTCACACCCAATATTTAAGCAGTCTAAAAATGAAAATTCAATACACAAGAATACCAGCTAAAACAAGTGCTGAAATCTCATGTATCGAGATCAAATCACCAAAGCTGTGCTACCTTCTGGTGCTCCTGGATCAGGAAAAATAGGGAAGTTATTTGTGGAAAATTAATTTTGCCTATGAGAAACCTCGATTGGCACAGCACACGAATCCTGTGGGGACTGGCAATTAAGGTTAAAGTGCATGTTAATGAATTACTGAAAGTAAATTAAAAACCAGCAGAGTTCCCTAAATCCACTACCCTTCGTAAAGGTATTTTCAGTTACTGCTTACAGACACGACAGATAATTCTTACTTTTTGTTTTTCTGCAATTTAACTAATTTCCCTGCTGTAATACTTGGTCAGCTTTAAAGAGATTCACATATTTTGTCCTAATATTTACCAGGCAAAACCAGAAACTCAGGTCCTGTGTGGATCTTTTCAATCAACACAGAATTCCTCAAGGTGTAGTGAAAAGTTCGAGCTCCTCCCATCAGGTTGGCGTTGGAGCTGCTGCCTGTGGCTCCTGGGCAGAGCTGCAGGAGAATTTTCTTCCAGTTCAGGGGAACAGAAATCCTCTCCTCCTTCTCTCAAGGTGTGAGAGCACAGGGGAAATAAATTAAAATTCCATGAACAGCAGAAGGAATAATAAGGAGAGGCAGCATTGCAATCAATGAGGTATTTCATTGGATTACCATTGCTCCTTCTGAAATCAGAGCTGCTCAATTGTTTTACACTGCACTCAATGACCACTTAAAGGAGATAAAAATCAGCATCTGAGCCTGCATTAGAACCATGGACTCCTCCATAGGTGATGTCACTGGGCCATAAATTCATGATCTTTCTCTTAATCTTTCATGCTTCATTCTTTTTTTTACTATTTATCATATGAGAGTTTTACACATAAAGCCTGGCTTATACATCTTAATATTTGTATTTTTACTCTTTATAATAGTTTCAATGTAATTTTTATGACTGGTGTGGATTTTTTTTCTGCTTTTCATTTTAAAGTAATCTGTCCAGTAATGAAATTTCCTTATTGAAATGATAACTCAAAACAATAAAAAAATCCTTATTGATTCTTGGTTTTGACAATTCTCTTACTACTGAATAAGGAAGTCTGCATGGTTTAAGATGTTATTGATAAAATGTAAGTCCTCAGTAAAATCAGAAAAGAAAGAAAGGAAAAAGCCTTTGTTTCTTCACCTTCACATGATAAAAAATGGAAAGTTACAGCTTTAGATGTCCAGGTTGGTTTTCATGTAAAGGCATTTTCAGAATAAACGTGGGTTTTGTGGTTGAGTTACAGTAAATTTCCTTCAGTTGTCATTCTCTGAATGACAGAAGTGACACAGAAATTGAAATTCCCTTTTCCTTCACAGAAGGTTCCTCCAATTCAGTACTGAAAAAATGAGTTGAATACCAAAACTGTCACTGCCTTTTTCATGTGGGCTTCTGCTGGGCCAACACGCTGCACACCTTTGCAAAGTGGTTAATTAATTTACACTAATGATGCAGCCACTCATTAATACACAGTTCTCCCCATGACCCCTCCTCTGCAGAGATCCATTCCTGAGGATCAAAGTCAACATTCCTGGAGCTGGAGCTCCTCTGAGTGCCCCAGGGCACAATTTACCTCGCTCAGTAGAGACAGGTATAATTTATTTATTTTTCTTCGTGGATGAAGAGGCTCTTCAATATCTTTACCACAAAGCAGAATAAAGTGGCCATGAAATTTGGGCTCAGCAGTGGATGAGGTGTCATTAGCCTAAAATTCCTGGGATTAAACAGGCTGAGACAAGAGCAAGCTTAATTATGTAGGTGGAAGAGTTTAAGGACCACATTAAGGAACAGAAGAGGGAAATCCCACAACGCTGAACCCTTTATGTAACAGAATCTTTATAAAACATATATTTAGCAGATATATTTTCTGCAGACAGGCTCTGCAAAGTATGGTTTTGAAGGTTTTAGAGACCAAAATATAGATTTCTATGGGGAAAAAAAAAAAAAGAGTGGGAACTGCCTACTTGGGTCTTTTCAAATACATCACAAATTTACTCTTTCCCTAACTAAATTACAATTTATAGATAGTTTTTTTTTTTTTTTTTTTTGGGGGGGGGGTGGTTTCCCCTTTGGAAACAACCCAGCCCTTCCCCCAACATCAAGACTTTTGGATCCACTTATCAACTTCAATTTGACAAATAATAGAGATCTCAAAGATACACAATTCAGAAAATGTGCAATAGTCACATAGTGGGCATGAACACCTTTAAGCTGATGGAGGGCAGGCTAAAATTGGATATTAGGAAGAATGGGGCGAGCCTTGAGGTCCCTTCCAACCCAAGCCGTGCTGGGATTCTGTGAAAATCAGCAGCCTGAGAGGAAATCACTGACCCCACAAAAGGAAAGACTGAGAGTTTGACATTTTCTGTTTCAACAAACTGTACATTTTACCAGTTTTCTAGGCATTTTTGGAGCCAGCTGACACCATTTTGTGGCTTGGTGGGTAAAGGAGAAGTGCTGGGCTTGAGGGAAACTCTGGTTCCAGGTCTCCTGAGTGTAGGGACACATTTACAAGAAGTGAGGCTCCCTTGTTTCACAAGGTGTCTTTCCAGGTTTTCATCCCACAGCAATTGTTTGTCACAAAGCTGAAATACTTAAAAATCAGGTTCTGAAGGAGGCTGCACTGAGAACTTCACATTTTTCACAGCTCAGCAAACACTGTCATGGAAAAGCTCTGTTAACATGGTTCACATACTTGTGCAGAAAATGACATTTAGCTGCAGACATACACACACCAAGTCAGAGGTGCAAAAAAATTCCAAATACTTCTCCACATAAATCCAGAACGACAAAATATTATCTGTTAGCACAAAGCAGAATAAAAAGAACTGACTCTTTTTGAAGGTATTTAAGCTCAGTAACTGTCTAAAGAGCATTTTCCCTTGCTGCTTTTAAGGACCCAAATTTATTGCAGCATAGTAGGAATCTTCAAGGTCAAAGGGTAGATAGTCTGCTTGCTGCAATATAATCTGACATGATAAATCATGTACAAGCAGCCAGCAGTGCTGCTATCATGAATTTGTAAAAGAATGGAAAATGATTTTTACAAAATATTCATTAAACTATATGGCAATTTTCATTTTTTATGTGTTCTGTTTTACTGCTTTGTTTTTCCTTCCCCATAAACAATCTTTTCAAAAAGATTGTTCTCTTTCTTATCTCTCCTTCAACAAACATTATGTCACAGAGCAAAGGCTGCTAATGGAATAGTTTCAGAGACAGGAGGTAGAGGCTTTCTTTGGGACTGTACCATAGAAAAAGCATTTTTCAGAAAGCATGAAAGAAAAAAATGACATATTCAGGGCTTTTTGTTTGTTTTGTTATGAAAAAACACATGTATAACATTCCTGAGGATGATGGCAGAGGATCAGAGCCTTCAGCAACACTTTAATCTGCTGCTCAACTCCATTTACATTTCACCTGAAGGAAGAAATAACCAGGAGATTGACAAAAAAAAGTTACTGAATTTGTTTAGTGCTAAATCCTGCAAGGCTGAAAAACTCAAAAATCTCACAGGACTATGAAATGGGAACTCCTGAAAGAGATGTTTTACAGGACACAAAAGAAGATCCTAAAGCAGCCAGTGCCACGGCTGCAGGGCAGGAGTGGGAGGCAATTTCACAGCATGGAAAGTCTTGGGCATTCAACCCAAATCCTTATGGGCAATGAGATTAATAAATTACAATAAATATGAATGAAAGCATGAAAAAGACCCCGAATCCAGTGGATTATTCAAAACAAAGCAGCCCAGGATAGCTTTAATTTTGAACAGGATGGGATACAAAGAAGCAGAGTGAATTCCACTAAAAATAGGAGATTTTAGTTGTACTGCCAGAAATGGCTTTCAAGGTGCTCCAGAAGAAATGAGGGGGTTTTATCCCCTCTTCTTACATAGATCACACAACTATCCCAGAGAGCAGCTGAATTTAATCAATTTCTATGTGAGAGGGAGTAATAATAATAATAATAATAGTTATTACTGTTATTACTATTATTAATAATATTATTATTACTATTATTACCACCACCATCATCTTCTTCTTCTTTTAGGACCTTAAGATTCATAGCTTAAGTTCTTTCTTAGCTTTTCAGAAAGAACTAAGTTTCGTTTCTCTGTCCTTATATTCCAGTATCCACAGCTCCCCTGTCTGACACTCTTTAATCTGTTTTCAGTGTCATTTGCAAAAATGAAGAGCTGTAAATCTTTCATTATTTCAGGACAACTGAGGATATTCATACTGGCCATTTACCTATAAAACACAAAGGTGTTTGAACTACTCAAAAGCTGGTAATTTTAACAAACATATGCAACAAAGATATTAAATATAATATTTAATTACTCAATAAACTATTACACAAAATCATTGATTCATACACAGGTAACAATAAAACATAAAGGCCAACCCTCAATCTAGAAAATATTTGCCATTTCCATTTGAATTATCACTGGCAGTATCAGCATTAAAAAATGGAAGATTTGATTTTGGTTTGACCCTGTGCCTTTATTTTTGGGATGACAGGAGTGAAGGGGTGCCCAGTTTGCACCTCAGTGCCTATATAATTAACTCAGAACCTCTGGGCCACACGGGGTCTGCATTTCACGTTGCAGCATCAAATCCCAAACTGGGCAAACTCTATCAGGGCACCACATGACAGATGTCAAAAGCTCTCATTTTTACCCAGGAAGGCCAGTAGTGGCATTTATTAACTGAGAAACTATTTCCACTCTTTTTACATGGGGAAGCTTGAAAGCACCAGCCCTGTGAGGGATGTATAAATGGAAATTAGATGCTGCTTTTTGCCCAGAAAGCAAACAACTATCAGCCCCATCAAATGTTTGCTTTTCCTTTTCTTTTTAATTCCTTGGAACAAAAAGACCAGCTGGCATTCCTTCCATTTCTATTATTTTCTCAAGATTCAGAGGAAGACAAACTCACAATTACCATAAATCTAGAGGGCAGTGTCTAACAGATAAATCTAGCAGAACTGATGATTAGCATTTAGCTTTTGAGAAGAAACCCTGCTCATACTGCAGCCAGGACTCACTTTTAAATCCATCACAGGAAAATGGAATGCACCTCTCCACCCTGCTGTTACTCTTCATTCCACCTTTCCTCTCTGGGCCTGATCACTCTCATTATCATCATATTTACAACTTTCCATGGCTTTTGTGTCCAGTGGAGCAGGAAGAGCTCAACCCAGTTCCCCTGGCCCACTGAACAAGTGCCTTTGCTATAACCAGGGGCTAACTGAGCACATTCAATGCTGTTTTGAGTCACTAAACACAGAACTCTGCAGTCAACACAGGCTGAGACACTCCAGGCCAGATTTATTCCTCATAAAAATGGGTACAACCCTCCCTCAAAGGCTGGATCCTCAAAGGACTGAAGGAACTTTCTATTCCCTACCCTGAAACAGAGGGTATTAAAGCTACTCTGAGCCACAAAGGTGTCAAATCCCAGCACTTAACATTCCCACCAAAACGTCCATCTATGAAGTTTTGGAATTCATGGTGGGAATGTCCTGCTAACAGCCAAAGTAGCTGCCATGAAAGAGCTGCAGCTGGTACCTGAGATCACCACAGGCCTCTGCAGACTTTAAGGCTGATATTCTTATATTTGGACTAGAAAACCCTTAGACAATTATGCTTTTAGTCATGAGTGCAGACCAAAAGTTCAGCCTAATACCACAGGGCTCCACAAACAGCAACCCAGCTCTGTTGCTGGTCTGTAGAACCACCTCTGTCCTGCAGATCTGCCGTGGAGGTTGGGCTGCCTTGAGGTGCAATATGGATAATTTGTTTGCTATATCATTAACGAGAGAAATCCACAAAGCATTTACATTTTAAACCCCCCAAAAAGAAGAATAATATTAATACAGAATTTCCCAAAACTAGACCTCTGTATGTAAATATTGAAATAGATCTCAACTCACACACAACCAAAGATTTACAGGAGGAATTTGGATTTGCATTCCTTCACTTGGAGTAATTAAAAGCAAATCTGGAAACTGTTATCTTAATATAAAAATGCATTGCTGCAAATTTTCAGCTTCAAATTTTTTTGGTTAATTATTGACCAAATCAGTACTTCAGTAACTATTTTCCAAAGAAGCCATTTGGTTTACAGAGTGACCACAGTATGTGGATCATAATTATCAAGAGTCTTTGTTCAAAGTAGCACAAATTCTGAAGAAAAGCACTTTGTTGGTCATTACTGCAAAATTTGGTTTTACAATTGAAACCTGTGCCTGTTCACCTGGGAAGCATTTTAATACAGGAGCATTTTAAACGTTAACACCTCCATAATAGCCAACAGAATGTGCCTAATAAAGGCTGATTTACACTGTATTTGATTAAACAGTATCTCCAGCTACAGAAGGTAAATGGATTCTTAAATTACTGGGGATAATTACAGCCCACAAACCTTGCAGACCTCTTGCATCAGCTCCTGAGCTGCCACGTTCTGACTGTGGAATTAAACCCAGGGAATCAGCTCATCCCAAACTTCTCTCCTTCCAGAGGCACCCCAAGGAACTCAGCAAGAGCCCTGTGCTGGTGCTGACCCTCTGTGCAAAGAAAACTCCTCTTACTGTGAGCACTGAACCCCCTTGGAAAAGGAAACCAGAAAAATTCCTGACAGAAGAACAAAAGAATTTGTGGGGTTTGGGGTTTTTTCCCCACTAAATGGTGGCTGAGCAGCCCAAGTGCTCCAGTAAAGCTGTGCTGAAATTTCAGCTGGCAAATATTTTGATCTCAAACAAGGCTATTTAAAGTAATTGTACCTGAACTTCAAGGAGAGTTTAGCAGATAGAAGAGTAATTATGGATGATTAGATAATTAGTGAATTATTAAATAATTATTAGATAATTATTGAAAAAAGCAAGCTTATTTAAAATGGTCACAGCATCCTAAACTCAATATTTCTGTATTAATGATCTACAGAAGCCTATTTTCAGATGGCCTCAGACTAAAATAAAATATTTTTTTTGATATCACAGTTTTCAACTCCAGTTAAAACAACGAAGGGAGGAAGAGATTTGAGGACTTTTGAGTCCAATCTGCATGCTGTAGTCATTCTTCTAGAAAATACAAAGTGAGAAAAAAGGGGCTGTAAAATGTTTTCTTTTTTGATAATGGGAGAAAATTGTCCAGTTTCCAATTTTGTTGTTGACTTTGCTGATAAGAAATCAGTTAATGAAACCTTTGATGATAATTAATGTTACAGAAAAAAAAAGTGATTTATTGTCTTTTAATTTAATGCCAAATTTCACCCTTTTTGCTGGCAATTTATAAAAAAAGTCTGTTTCCCTTGAAAAGTCCCTAGGCAATAGTTTTAAAGTCTACAGAAAGCACAGAGAGTCAAAGGAAAAGATTTGGCAGGACACTAATATATATTAAAAAAAAATTAAGGTGTTTAAGCCAAAAGATCTTGACAATAAATATCTATCAAATCCTTATTAATTTTCAAATTGCACTGTGAAAACTGAGAGTGTTGCAGTGGCTTTTATACCTGACTCCACAGCTGCTACAATTCTACCACCAACTTTGGAATATTTGGTTCCATATCACCTCTGAAACACTCCTGAGTATTATTCCTGGTCTAAAGACTACAGGAAATCTGAAGATTTCTGGCATGTAGGTAAAAAATACAAAGAATTTGAAAAATGAAGAATGTGTTGGAAATGTGTCAGTTTGTGTCAAGGATGTAGAAAAACTGAATTCCTCTGTAGTGTTCTCACTTGTGTGATATTCACTCAAGAATGAGTGAATAACTAACACAGAACAAAAATTAACAACACAAAATATAATTTGGTATATAAGAGTTTATAACTCTTTTTTCTTTTCTTCCTGGCCCAGTATTCCAGCATTATTATTGAGGAATCCAACAACCATAAAACAAAGAGAAATTAACCCCCAGATTCCATCAGATTTGAGACTGGAGTAGATACTTTTTATTCCCTAGAACTGAATAAACTGAAGACAGTAAATGAAATGAAGGTTTGATGTAACCTCACTACAGGGTCCAGGGTGATCCTGGGCCTGTCCCCCAGCTGAGCTGCTACTGAAGGGAGTCCCTGAGGTTTAGTTGAAATATGACTCAAAGGACAATCAAAGTTGCTTAAGAATCTTCAGTGTTCTGAAATTATACATATTTTCCCCAAAAATTTCATTTAATTTGGAGCACGATGCTATCACCTAATAGTTTTCATAGGATGCATATCATTTAATAAACAGCCCTGGCTTACTAGGACAATTCAACATAATCCAGTTGTTTTCCTCCCTCTGAGGGCCATTAAAGGAGAAGCAGAGCTCTCACAAATGTGCTGTTGTAAACTCTGGATTCTGCTCTGACAGGGGGGATGGCTGAACTGCAACAGAGTCAGTTCTGTGTGAGGGAAGCTGCAATTCCCTCTTCAGACTGGGCTCTGTTTGTCACAGCAACTGGTGCTGGGGCTATGCACAACAACAACCCTGAGCCTGCAGAGGTCTCTGGGCTGTGCTGGCCACTGCTCCTCGTGCTGTGCAGTGCCTGGCTGTGATCACAGGATGCAGCCTCAGGAACACCTCCCTCAGTTCTGAATCCCTCCTCCAAACACAAACTACTCATTTCAAATGTACATAACTTTTATACAGTATTTTGCCGTTTTTAAAGTTCTTTTAATGGCAAGCATTCAACAGCCCTACCCTCCCTGAGAATTCAATGGATATTCCAGCTTTCTTCTAAACTCAGAATTATGGGCTGCTGCTGATCACATAAATCAACGTGCTCTAGGAATGAAACACCCAAATCAGCACCTCTGAAAGCTCTGTGTGCACAACACTGACACTGAGATGATGGCCTGATGTGCTTCATTCAAATACCAAATTATTTCATTAAAACCAGCAAGTTTTTAAGAACGGGCGACAGAGGGTGATAGAGCAAACAAGAATTAAGTCACTGTTAACTCTGGATGTATTGAACCCTTAAATTTACTTCTCAATTTTAAATATAATTATCAGCATGTATTCAAGCCAAGAGAGTCAGGGACATAAGGATGTCCTTTGCTAGTGCCAACACAGATTACAGACAGCTACTGTGAAAATTCAGTCATGTGGCTGAAAAAGGGCCCAAGGACACAATGGTTTTCCAAGAGGTGTGAAGAATGTGGTGGCTGGTCAAACCCAGCTCAGAAAAAGCAAAGCACAGACACAGAACTAGGAAAACTGGGCTGGGAACTGTTCCTTTAATCTGTATATATTAGTTTTACCAAAAATAACAGAGAAAAAAACCAAAGACAGAATCGCAGCCTTGTCCATTCTGCTCAAAATTACTCTTTTCTTTTGAAGGTGTTTAAATAACTTTAAAGTTATTAATTTTAAAAGTTTGAAACCAGTACTTGCACTATTTTCTTTATGACAGTAGGAATGAAAGCAAGCAGCTTCCTACCCTGATGAGTGCTATATTGCAAAATTTACTTTTTAGTGCAGTCTACACTTCTTGCAAGCTATTTCAGTGAGTGACGAAGGTGATTAAATAGATTATTAAGCTAACCAACTATGAAAGACCAGCTTTTCTTTATATTAAAATCAATAGCAAGTTGTTTTATCAGATCATAAATAAAGGTAGACACAATTAAAATTGGAAAGACAAAATTATCAATGGTAAATGAAAACATTCAAATGCAATAAATTCTGAAAATCCAGTGTTGGCACAGAGGAAAATTAATGCTTTGACTCTGAAGCAGCTGAGAGGAAAAGGGATTCTCTCAGCTGATTCAAGAAGGATTGGGGTCTCAAGGCTTTCCCCATTGCCTGTGCTAAACTTGGGGATGTAAGAGCACAGGAATTAATATTTAGGTGTTAAAATTGTGCTAATTCTGTACAAATCCTGGGCTACCCATTCATTAAATAATGTGCAGATGTTGCATCTCCAAGATCTCTGTTGCCTTGATCACGCACATATTAGAATTTTTCTGGTTTTACAGAATTCGGGCATTCACCACAACTTTCCATTTAATATTAAAAAGTGCCTTTCAGACCTGAAAATTAAATCATAAAAATAAAAAATAAATATAAAAATATTCTAAGCCCCAAATCTACACCCTGAGTTGGAGCCTGTCCCTACAACAGGAGAAGTTCCAACAGGACTTTGGGGTCCCCTGCAGCAGCAGGGGCTGACAGACAATGTCTCTGAGGGGGTGACACCTCGGAATAAGTCTGAATAACTCAATCTGAAAGTTGAGCTAACAGACTTTTGGACAGTAGTAAATCACTGTCAAACAATGAGAGACACGTTGATGGTTATAACTCTTTTCTCTGTTGACACATCAATCTGTCTGTCATTCAGTGCAGAACAGAATCCATTACATTAATATGTTTCCACAGGCAAATTGAGAAATTGTGATTTTAATCTCATCAGGGTGGTTATTTTTGCAAATAGCAATTTTAGCTTGTTTAAAGTTCTTCTTATAATAAATTAAATTTTAGTCGAATAAATGAAACATTTAGAGCTGAAAACAACTAAATATTAGTGCAGCTAAATTGCTTTTAATTTTTTTTAGTGATAACGCTTTTGGAGAAGGTAATACTGAATAAAACAGTGATGAAGATGCTGCAGGTTATCTGCCTCTAAACTAGAATATTTTGATTCATGGAGATACAGGTGCACCAGATATTTCAGGTATATTAAAAATTCACAGGGTTTTCCCCTGCTCCTTCCCCAAGCAGCATTAGCTGATACATGTGGGTTCAGTCAGAATATTCCATCAAATAAATTAATAACCTCTCAAAAAGGCACAATTGTATCAAATCCATGGCATTGCCCCTGCAGGCCCAGATGGAGCTGGAAATCATGGAAGGCTGAGAGACTGGCTCCCTGAACTCATTTCTAGCACCAAACACCACACATTTTGCACAGAAAATCTCTTTTTTTTTGGAGTTCACACCTGCATTTCTGGAGGAATTGGATTCAGCCAGCCAGCAGAACTTGTGATGAATCTGAACTAGACCTGTGAGAATTCAAGCTTTTGCCTCTCAGAAAAGAGTGAAGTTTTTCATGATATTTCGTGTTTAAAGTGAGGGCTTCCTCTGGTACCAAATCAAACCTAAACCAACTGACTGAGGTTCTTTTCTCCTCTGAAGTTTTACTCGTGATCTTTATCTTTTCAGGCTCATACTGCTCTCTGAAGATCATTTTAGTGCCCAGTCGAGTGCAACTCATTTCCTTTGTGGTCCAGGAGTACAAAAATACTCTTCCCTAATTCAGTCCACATGGCTAGTGCTCGAAAGGTACCTTAATGAGACTAATACCATTCTTTTTCAGCTTTTTGAATATTTTCATTAATGACAAGGAAAAACATGGACACTTACAAACCAGCAAGAGCATCCTGGGCTGAAAGAGCCAAATAAAAATTATTTTTTCTGACAGATAACACAGGTAACCTTTGCCATTCCTCTGTATTTTACAAGAGCCAAGGCAAGACAACATTAAATTGTACAGTGCCAGGTATATAGAAATGATAATTTCCTGCTGATAGAATTCTTCAGGCAGCTTCTCTGAAAGTTTACCTATCTTAAAGAAAACAAATCATGTTTCTCTGTATGTCAACATTGTGTTGACCCCTGTGTTCACATTTTTATACACTTGTGGAAGACCGTGGTGAAAATATCTGGTAAATGCTTATGGAATAAAAAACCAAAAATCTGACTTGTTTATTATTGATTGTGAGAATGGTCTTGAGATCATAAAGCTCCTGAAATCAGGACAGTTGCTTATGAGTTTTAGCAGATGGAATAATGTAAACTCCAACGCTCAAACAGGACACAGGATTTAAATTTGTCTATAGCCCACGGTCTGTAACTCCTTTACCTCCACATATACTTTTATCTTTGTGTAAATAACTTTGCATTGTACCCTGTTGTGTACATTTGGGCTTGCACCAGGTGTATTTCAGATGACAACTCAGTACAAAATGCTTGACATTAATGTTCAGGCACTGTTCCTTCCATGGTAGGCAATTATTTTTTTCCTCTTTTAACCTGGAGATGACCCTCCACTGGAACGCAGTTTCCTCTTTCATTGTTGTTACTCTGTAAAAACACTAATAGCACCATGCCATGCAACACTGAGAAAAACCCCAAACAAACAAAAAAACCCCCTCACAGACCTGTAATCCCATTGCTACTCGGATAATAAATAGAGAGATTTTCCCTTTATGGCTCAGGGGTGGACACAAACATGACAAATAATGAGACAAAACTGCCAAGGAAAACTAGCAGGATCTTTGGGACGAGCGACAGAGGCACGGGGACGAGCCTCTCTGTCACGCTGCTGCTGAAATTTGTCTGCAAACCCTCACTTTGGACAAGAAATGGAACAGAAGCTTTTAGGAACTCTTAAAATCGTTTCAGTCCACACTTGGAGTGTTATAAAAATCCGTGACCATGGTCTGAGCTGGCCAGGTAAGCTGAATTATTTCACTGGTGCTGACAAAGAGAAGCCGCCAGCGAGCGAGGGCTGGCTCCAGCTGGGCATGCACGGGAACACAGCTGGGGCAGCCACGGAAACACCACGGCGCCGTCCACCAGCGGGGCAGGACACGGCTCAGCTCACCAGCAGCCCTCCCTTGAGCAGCCCTGAGGGGACACCCCGAGGGGTTCCGTGGCACACGAGGCCGGGGCACGCGCGGAGTTTGGTCCCTGGGTGTCCTCTGTGAGGGATGCTGGAGGGAAACGAGGGCTGTCCTTCAAAGGGAGCTACCAAAGTGCACTGGCAATGGCACCCCGAGCTCAGCTGCCCGGTAATTCCAGAAACCCACAGCTTTGTTGGCATGGCTGACACAGTTGGAGTGGTTAGAGGGAGCAGAAGTATGGCTCCATGCAATAACTGCAAACCTCAGACAAAACTTACTCATTTGTTCAGTGTTTCCTAACCACTCTTTGGGAATTTCCAGTCCCTTGCAGGCTTAAAGAAATCTCAAGAGAAGCATAAAATTATTGAATTAGTTTTTAGATATGCTAAGCCTTTTAGCTCACATTACATCAATGGCAAATGAGGTACATCACAGTTCTAAAAGGCAGATTACTCATTCAGGATCAAAATACAACTTTGAAATATCTAGCATATGCATTTTTAAAATTCAAAATGTATTAGTAATTAATATTTGGGTAAACTCAAAAGCATTTTGATGGGAATTTTCATGAGATAAAATACTCCACATGATAGTTTAAGATGAATACTTCTGGAAAAGGTTATAGTAATTCCATATATATAATTTTCAGATGATTGTTTTTGCGAATACACAAACTACCACAGAAACCTCAAATAAATTCAATTCACACAATTCTTCCCATTGAGAGAGAGAGAAGTGGACTTTGTGTAATTTATTCTTCTGTTCTATTTGTGTTATCTTCTGTTTCAATTTAAACTAAAACTTGTTTCAGACAACTCTCATGTAATGAAACAAGACAAATTTTAGTGTTTCACTTTTGCAGATATGATTTAGCATTCAAAAAAGCACCTTTACAAACCAACTCATTCTGCTGCATTTTTTAACTTTTGTAAACAGATTGCAGAGAAGGAGCCAATGCAGATCTGGACATCTTGTATGTCATCAGGCACAGCTTTTGAGTTTTTTATTGCATAAGGGATGGATTTCTGACAACACATTTTAAAAATTGCTTCTTATCCAAAAAACGACAGGCAAGAAAATTACTCATGAAGAGTAATCTTTGTTCTGAGAGAGCAGTCCCCCCATGTTCTCTGCGATGGCCGAGTGGAGTGGCTGCGCGTGGAACACCGGACAGATCCCAGGGAGCAAAATCTCCCCAAAACTCCTGACACAGGGGGTTCCCACAGCAGTCTCTGGCTTCCACTCCAGCCCCTGGCCTGGAGAAGGAGCAGAGGCATCTGAGCTCTCCATAAGCAGAGGTGTGTAACTGTCAGTATAAGAATAAAGTCAGAATTTTAGACACCTGTCAGTGAACATTGCACTAAACACCACACATTTTATTGATATTTTTTTCAATAGTTGTTATGACAGTTGTGTGGATTATGATAGTTACAGTTAGTTTTTTAACATCATTAATTAAAGAAAATAATAATTAATAGGAGGGAAAGTTTCTTTACAAATGTTGAGGCTGTCTAAGAAGCTGGAAATGTTTGGTGGAAGTAAGTGGTCAATGTTCACCATGGCAAAGGATGAACAGAGTACTTCAAGGTTTAGTCCCAAGGCATATAAAATACATTACATTTGTTATGTAATAAAACTTGTATGAAAAACTTGTATTTTTTAGCCATTCTAATATTTTCATAAGAAAAAGAGAATTTCACTTATAGACTTTACACAATTCTAACTCAATGCCATCAACTGTATTAAACTTGTCAGGAGGCAGATCCAACAGAGCTGAACAGGTGTAATCAAGAAATAAATATTATTATAGAATGATGGGGGAGAAAGGTGAAACTATACTGCTGACAAGTGTATGCTATTTCATTAAAAACCTCTGCTTTTATCTATAATAATGGTCTGAGAAAGACAATGCAAAAAATTTTAGAAGCATTTAAAAATTCTTACCTGATGAGAATTTGAAAAGACTACAAAGTCTAATTCAAGCAGCCACAAATACAAGGACACACCATAAAAAACTCACATTCACTACTGGCATGTGCAGAATATCCAAAGTTCCTCCCTGTGTGTTCAGGAGCTCATCTGGAGAACATCCAAACATGAGGTGGTTCCTCTCCAATGAGTTGGTGATCTTGCCTGACAGCCCTGTTCCCTTGTTCTGGATTTCCTGACAGAAATCCTGTCCCATCTCTCTCCTACATAGCAATATGTTACACAAACCCCTCAGCACTTCAGATTCTCTGCAAAATAGACAATTTTGGGGAACAGCACCCGATTATATGTGTTCTGCTTTCCTGCAGGGAATCTACAGTCACTGTGAATGTGTCACTTTTCCCCAGCCTCCATCCACGGTCTCACACACCCAGCAACCCTCTCCTCTGGCAGCTTTCCTTCTTTCCCAGAACAGAAACCACTCATACATTTTACTCCTTTTCTCAAAATACTTCTCATACTACTAATTACAACCCCACCAGTACTTTTTTAGTTTGCAATCTTGCTGCTCTTCTCCAGCAGAGAACAGACTTTTGACTCCATCTTGCCTAATTTTCTTCCACCCTTCACATGGCCTTTAATCCATCTAACAAATTAATTCATATTTGATGGTCACAGGCCTATTTCTGACTGAACCAGAGGTTTTTTCTGTTCAGATCTTCTGTAAATTCTGTTTCTCTTTCCTGTTGTTTCTTCCCTTCAGATCATGCTGCACAACTCTTACAAATTTTTCTTTGCATTACATGACATGACATTATTTCAACTATAGATAATGAATCAAAAATTTTCTCATTAAGAAATAAACATAATATTTGAAATACAGTTAAATAGCAACCATAAATAGAACTTGAGCCATACAGTGAATAAAAAAAACCCAGTTTGAATTCCTGCACAGTATCTGTTACATCTCTGCCAAACAAAAGAATGAGTTGAGCACAAAATGAACTTCTTGTTTTCCAACAAATGCTACTTAGCCTTAGCTCATAACATTAGCTGAGAAGATTAGGCCTATGAAAACTCAATTTTCCCAGTCCAATGGGAATAGTGGAAAATAATACACAACAAAATAATAAAACCAGCCTTGTTTTACTCAAAAGAACCTAACACTGTGTCAACGTCCCCTTCAAGTGATTGATGAAGTAATATGGAGCTACACCAAAATAGGAGTTGGCTATCATTTAGAAAAACAAACACGTTGGAGTCAACCAAGGAAACAATTGCACAGATAAAAACCCCAAACCACTGACAAGGCAAGAACAAAAAACTACAGAACACTACAGAACACTACAGTGGCTTGCTTTGCAAGAACAAAAACACTACAGAAAAGTGGAGAAGTACAGAGGTAGCAGTGGGGTTCCATTGGCTAATCAGGGACAAACTGCTGACAGGTACTGCACTGGAAAAGCCCTGAAATTCCAGGCCTTGCCTTCCCTGATTGTCTGGTTGATAAGGGAGTCCCACAAACCAGGGACACAGCTCGGGCCATGGCTTTTGCACAGTGCAGATGAACCAAGGGAAACAGGGTGGGAGAGGGGCCCTGGCTGCAGGAGTCGTGGGGAAATGCGTCGCGTCCCAGGAAACACGGCCTGTGCTTCTGGGCCACCTTGGAAGTGTCACCAGGGCTGAAGGTGTGAGCTCCAGCAGCACTCCTCAGCAGGAGGAGTTTTCAATGAAAAACCCTTCCGGGAATTGGGGACCCCAAAAAGTTTTCAATGTTTTTAAAGAAGCTAAAAATGACTCCTGAAGTTTGTAATACAGGTCTGATCTCCGACAAAAAGTCTTACTGAATTTTCAACTACGTTTGTAAGAATCTGCCCTCTAACTTTTGTAGCTTGTTTATTAAATGAATGACTGTGGCTCAGCACCCCAAAAGCTATGGAAATGGATTCAGGAATTCTGAAAAGCTGCTGTTAGACACACCTGCATTTGTCACAGCCTGGACAAGCAGAGAACACCTGGACAATGGTCACGGCTAGAGATGGCAATGGCTGATTGGGTAATTGTGGGGACTCCTCTGTTCTTGAAAGCATCCACAGAATTTAATATAGCTTTCCCTAATTTTGTATGCTGCCCCATTGATATTTCACTTCTGCGAGGTCACAGGAGTGTTTGAGCTCTTTCCTGATCAACTTCAGTGTTTACATTTGCTTAAGTTCCAAAATGAGTGTGCAGTGCTGTGGGACTATGAATGTCCCCAGAGTACTAGAATGCCCTTGAGAGGTTTTGTTACTGGAGGGAAGAAATTTAACCTAGAAGGAATAAGGTCTGCAAAGAACACAAGAGAAGCATAAACTCCGAGAAGCACCTGGAGGAGAAAGGGAACAGTCTGCTAACTGTATTTTAGGAGGAGTTCTGAAGCCAGGCAGATAAAATCTGGAGGTACTACTTTGAACAAAGGCAGAGGAGATCACAGCTGCGAGGGGCTGCCAGAGAGAAGGATCTTGTGCTGAGGACCCAGGCTGTCAGACTCCCAAGTTAGCTTAAAGGTCACCTCAGAAAAACAGCATTTCAAAGGGCAAATATTACAAGGTTGCCCTCTCTGCTCCTACAGCTGAATTAGGCCTTCAAGAGATCGACTTTGAAGGATGGCACTCCAGAGCTCTGCCTCTTCTCTCCCATCATTTGTCTCTGTTACAAGACAACACTTTATATATTTACTTCAAGATCAGCAATGCAAAGAGCAAGATTACATACAATGATAAAGAACATGTGCATTTATCATGATAACTATCTACTACAGAATACCAGAGCAGGACAATTAGGTTGGATGAGGCTTTTTTGGGGTTTTTTGTGAGACACTGGTAGAATCACTAAAAAAGAGTTTGCCAAGACAGAGAGATTTTATTGTTTGTAAAGGAAATAAAACACAAATTGGCCTGCAAATTCTTAGAAAGCATCAATGACAGCTTTTGCAACTGAAGGAAGTACTACAAAAAATGTTCTTTGTATTTGTAGGAAGAAGCTTGTTGAGAATTGGTGGATAGAGGGCAAGCGGAATGGGATGAGAAAGTTCAGAATTTAAAAAAAAAGAAAAAAAGAAACCCAGCAAAGTAAAATCTGTTGATTTTAAGCAGGTAGATGAAATGATGAACACTCCAAATATGAAATGCTTACTGATGTCACAGAGAGAAGCACACAGAAAACAGGTCAGAAGGGGATGCATGCAATAACATGGGATTACTCTCAGAGGGACAGTGGCAAGCAGCAAGAAACATTGAAGTTCTTAGAGCAAAAATGAAGTCGTGCTGTGAGCAGGTCAGCAGTGGGAAAACTGTGGCTCAGTTGTCCCATATTCAATGGCATCACCAACAAATGACAATTATGGGCTAAAACCTTCAGCCACGTGCACCCACCTTCACTCCACAGCCAGGCAGGGATGGGACTGTCACAAATACAAACAAAAGAGGTAAAATCTCAGCCTGGAATAGAGAAATAACAGGTCAGAAAGTCCTGACTAAAACAGACCCTTTCAAATTAGCAGGAGCTGATCATGTGCCAGCTGGTTAACTGTTCACAGGATCTCAGAGCAAGTGTTGGAGGACAGAAAAAGGACAAAGTGCTGCAAAACTGACAATATCAATCACATATATTGACTAGAAATGAACAGGAAAAGGGGAATTGGAGTCTGTGGTCCATAATTAAAGACATCACTTGCAAATACTGGTAATAAGGAAATAAGAGACAGCAAACACTTTGCAAAAAACAGTGCAAGGAAGATCCACCTTATTTCATTTTCCATAGCATTTCTTTACTAACTATGACTTAAAAATGAAGAAATAAAGTAAACCTAGGAAAAGGCTCTGACTTGAGAGACTTGCAAAGAGTTCTTGGGTTCTAAAGAGTGTTCAGAAAATGAAATGTTACCTTAGGAAAATGGAAGAGCTTTAGCTGAGCACTAGAGACAAAAATTTACAGGATGTGCCAGGGACCTCAGAGGGAGCCATTCCATGAAGGAAAAAACTTGCACTGTACCACGAGACAAAACACCTCATTTAAGATTTGTGTAATTCTGAAAGTTCTTCAGTGTAAATTTAAGTACAATTTTGCATTGCAAAGTGACAAAATCAAAATGACATATAGCTATCAGAAAATTGGACTCATATACCAGAACATCTTTCTAATTGTAGAGTTTCTATTTGACATGGATATAATTCCAAAATGTTTCTAATTTAATATTACAACTACTGTAAAAGAAAGCTAGGGAAAGATGCTCACCCAGCACAGTGTTTTATGGTAAGCAAATCTGCATTTAGTGGACAGAGAATTTGGTAAGTGATCAGATCAAGAGATGTCCTCACCTATGGGAAAACCCTTCCCTACTCCAAATTTCCTATGAATCTCCTGACTGGTATTTCTTCTTTTCAGACCTTGATCACAATTTCCATTCAGCACCTTGGAAAATTCTTACAAGTCTAAGAAAAATATATTGTGCTTAAGCAACTCCTGCCTTGCACTAATCTTCTGACTTCATATTTGCCATCTTTCCACACTATCCAGAGTGTGCTTAGTCTGCAAAAGTAGCATGGAAAATTTTTAATTCTCTTGAAATACCTGGCACTGAGCAACATAAGGTGAAAGAAATTTAATTTTGTGGAATATCATTTGGCTTTGATACAATTTACCCTACATTGTACACTAACTCCAAATTGAAAATCAGTTTTTTATCCACCCCTTCTTCAAAAAAATTAAGGTGTAGACAAGAAACCCTCTTTCTGTGTTTTCTCACAGGTGTAGTCATTGACCCCTGAATATTTGTCCCCCCGTTTTAGGATATAAACACTTTGTTATTAACCCTCAGAGTTTCTGACCTTGCTGCTTTTGTGAAATAATAGTGTGAGAGTGGAACTTTCTTCCAAATGAAATGTTTACTCTATAAAGCTGTTACTGCTATATTGCATTATATTTTTATGTTTATTGTTATGAAATGATGTTATTTGTAAGTATAATTCTGTAATAAAAACAAAACAAAGATTGATGCTGAAAGAGAATGAAATTTCAGAACATGCTATAAAAACTAATCTAATACTGGAAAATCATAAAAAAGTGCAATTACTCTATTTACAGGTGAAAAGGAAAAACAATTGCATACATAAAAATAAAGCTTTATTTTTATAGTAAGAAGCTTATGAACATTGAAATGAAAGCAAAATCCTCTTACAAACAAAAGGGTTAATCTTAATTGTGCATCAGTTTTGACTGTAACAGGAACATTATTTTAATGCTGTAAAACCTGTTTTTTTACTGAAAAGTGCCTTTGCATAATGAATGTTGTGGCTGTTGCAGAATTTGCCTGAGTCTTTCCACATAAATCACACTGCAGTCAACCTCCTTTTGTTTTGCAGAGCTGATGTTCAGTCACAATATTCTCTTTGGTGCCGTTCTGGAAGTACCAATTCATACTGATGAAAGATGCAGATTTTAAAATCCACCCACTAAATATAAGTGCAGCCTTCAGAAATATCAGAGGATGGGGCAAAAAGATACTTTGGGATGGGGCCAGTTGGAGCCACAGAATTCCATGTGGTGGGTGGAAGGGCCAAGGAGAGTTTATGTCTGATTATTCCTGGTTTATCCTAGAAAACCTCTAACACATCTGGGAAGCTCCTGGGGAACAGGTAAATCTGTAAAAAACACAGTCCACAAAAAACATTAATGTTGCTGTTCTAGCAATATTTTCAGTTTTGAGGGGAATGGGTTGAAATTTCCTCCTTGTTAGAGGAGCTACTTTGAGAGAGTTTCAGGGTGATTTGTTGCAGTTTAGTAGACAACCAGTGAAAACAACCTGTGATTTTGCACCACTGTCCCCAAAGGATGAGGGAAATGCCTCCATGTGACACAATATCCACAATCAAGGGAAGAGAGAAATTTGGAAAGCAAAGTGGCATGTTGGTACAAAGGTGACTTCCAAGTCACATCTCTTCTCACTGGAGTGTTCTTTTATGGTATAAAGGAAAGACAGAAAATGAATTTACCTCAAATTTACCCTCAGCCCACCTATACCAGAACTAAAAAACCCAACAACTTCTTTGCAGAATTTCCTGAGTTTTTTGTACCAACATCTGAAATATCCATCAAGCACTGACTTTTACAACAACAAAAGTGCTGTTGGTATAGCCAAAAAATTCATTTGTAAGGGGCGATCACATCCACCAAAATCAGACACTACATCCTCCTTTTGGAATTTAATGTTCAAAGAGATAAGAAGGAACCATATTAATCCAAAGCAAAATGGAAAAAGCCGGTGGAAAGAGCTATTTCCTGAGCAATAGTAATTAAAAGCCTTGACATATCTATGAAAGAAGGGCTTGGATAATCTTTATTATACTGTAAGCAAGGCAAATGGCAGATTGATATCCCTTGGCACAGGAATACGCTACTAAATATTTGAAGACAAGCTGTGACTTCAAATATCACATCCAACTGCAACTTTAATTTTTTTTTTTGCAGAAAAAGCAACTCATGCTGAGGAAGATATGGCTTATTTGAAACTTATTTACTGTCATAACAGATGGTGAAGACTAGAGAGAATATAAATGAAAAATATGGGGGCCCAATAAATGTCAAGGCTCCCAACTTGGTTTGTAAAATTTAAAGAAAAACAAAAAAAAAGAAATCAGCTATATCTATGCAAGATACAAAAACTTAACAGAATAGATTAGCTTTTTAACATCTTGGAAATAACCATTTTTCTGCCCACACAACAAGAGATCAAAAATTGCATTGATTTTACAGTCACTGCCATCTTGAAAAAGTTATACATCATGATCTATGCAGAGTTACCATTGTTCAAAGCTCCTTTTCAGGTTTTCACCCCCAAAATTCTGGTGGATTATGACAATTTCATCAGTTATATCTACAATGGCCAAGATAGTTTGCTGTGAACCCATGGTGGGGCAGGAGCTTTGCTGGCTGTGTTTGCAACCCTTCAACCACTGCCTGAGGAATGAGGTCAGAGCTTGAGCCAGAGCCCCAGGTCTGGGGCCTTCTGTTGATGGGGAATTTTTCAAGTCTGGGGTTCTCATTTCTAAACAAAACAAAATTTAAAACCAGCAAAATCTGCAAAACAAAATTATTCCTTATGCTGAGACCTCTTTAGTCCTCACCTCAACCTCTCCTAACTTCAGAGAGAACTGAGCACTCAGGACTAGGAGAAGCATCTGGCATCCTGCAAAACTGCACTTTGGATTCTCTTCACAAGAGATCCTGGCGTGATGCATCCATCCTTGTTTCCTAAAGTGTGCAGGTGAAAAAGGAAACACTGAGGAAGAAACAACATCCCTTCACTTGTGGAGGGAAACTGCATTTGGGCTGCTCCTGGAGCCATCATTGCCTTGGCAATGCCTCTGCTATCAAAAGCAAACCAACTTAAGGCAGAACTAAACCAAAGTGACATTCATGGAAATCTGCAATAAATTCTTAATGTGAAGTTACATAATGAAGCTGAGCATGTCTTTACCTTATTGGAAAGAGCTTCCACGGTGACACTGTGCCATGAACTGACACTGTAGTTCACAGAAGAGCACAAAGCCAACAGCAAAAAAATAGATATTACTCTATATTTAGCTCCTCTCTTGCTGTCCTGTGTCACCTAGATGACTGGAAAATACACCACTAATACAATATTTCATTCACGAAAATACTGCACAGCTCATTTTACTTTAAATCTAGCAATGAATTTCAGAACGTGGTAAGAAATGTAATGTTAACTATTCCATAATGGCACAAAGAGAAGTGAGGTTGTGAGTATATTTGTATACAGTTTTTCTTAATGGAAAACAAGAAAACATACACAAAGTAATGGAGTTTTTCTTGCTGCTACCTTTTATGTTTTCTGTGCATTGTATTTGAATGCTCTCCTCTTGATTATGTTCTCTGAAATACTTGTTTGAAGTAAGATACTTTATTTTAATAAGTGGAACAAAGCTTTGAATAGCTTGGTTCAAAAAACAGTTTTAAATGAAAGGAGCTGTTGCTAAGCACAGGGATCTTTGCCAAATACTTTTTAAATGGTTTATTGTGCCCTAGCAATCCTGAGATTAAAAACATCTCTTGAATTACAATGACACATCAAAAAATAAAATTAATGTGGGGGTTTTCATTACAAGAACTGAGCCTCTGTGTGTTATTCTTTCCATTAGATAAGAAAGAAACATACTGTGGTACATTGTTTTTGCTGTCAGAGAGAGCTTTTAGGCAAATATACACTATCACACTACATCCCTCACGGATTCAATCACGCACTCTACAAGTTCTTCTATTAATTTAACTTAATGCTGTGGATTTAAGGGATAGACTGTATGTTTTCACATATTTTTCTGCACTGGGGATGAGCTATTTTTAGACTCCGTAAGTCTTCATCAGAATCAGAAGATTGCATTGCCTCATCCTACTACAATATGAAGAACAGTATTGCCTCACACTGTAATAAACATTCAATTTTCCACTGTTCTCGTGACGTTACAAAACAACTGTTTGACCAAGCTCTGGTGTTGCAACACTGGAGAGCACGTAGATCTCATTGCCAGTGAGAAACCTGAGTACAGAGTGCTGGCTGTTTTAGAGAAAAACACAATTGATAGCATTTCCCAGCTAATAAAGATGTCTAAAACCGTGCTCTGAGCAGTGCTGGCCTCAGAGTACACAAATTGTGATTTAGAACAGGGGAAAAGGAAGTAGAAAAACCAACAGAGAAAACAGCTGCTAATTGATTTTAAACCAAACTCAGTTTCCACACCTTGAAATCTTATTTCACTTTGTATCTGGGGGCTGTGAATAGCAAGAAGCCAAAGTTCCAGATGTCTCACACTGGATTTGAAAGCAGGGCATGCAGATTGTTGGGATTTTCCTGTAAATCACTGACTCCTCTGTTTTGCCCAACATCTCCTAAGCTGCCATTGAAAGACAGCACCAGTCCCTTGCCAGGTAACACGAGCACCCTGGTACTGCTTGGCTTTAGCCCACAGGTTTTACTCCTCAGCATCCACTCTCCTGCTTTATTTCCCAAGGACAAATTAAAATATTCGTCTGCAAGTTATAGATTACAGCAAATTAAACCAAAACACATTGTACACATAAAACTGAGCCAAATCTGACCTAGGAAAACTGGCAAACACAACGATGATTGGGACAAGTGGGACAGATTATATTGGTGTTGTTATTCACATGTAACACCTCAAATGACTTAAATAACAAAGGCAAACATAGAAAACTTAAAGCAATTGCAGTGAAATCCTGCCACTTTCATATACTTTCTTGGACAATCCATTATGAAGATATGCATTCAGTTTTTTTAAAGCTCAGAACATTTCTCTCACAAAGAACTTCTGTATTTTAGTGCCTGTCCCACACTGTCACACTCGTAAGAGAATCTGCTTTTTTATTCCCCATCTTAAGTGGGAAATATATGACAAAAAAATAAGCAGAACATGTCAAAAAGGAAACCAAGGTCACCTTCTCAAACTGCCCATGGATTCCTTGCTCTCCAAGCTGGCCCAAGTGCTTGGAGTTTCAGTGAGGACCAAACCTGGCCAGAAATGTGCAGAAGGTTGTTTCCTACTCCCAAAGGCACAGGAGTGAACTGGGAGCAAATGTCTTTGAAAAGGCAAATATTAAAGATGCTGGATGTTGGTCAAGTCAAGAAAGACCTGTACAAAACTGTGTTTTTAAGACATGATGAGTTTCAACCAGAGACACTCCATGGCTTTAATGTTCCTCCTCCAGGAGATCCCTAATGAATCCACACATCATCAGGGTTCTCTGCCTTCAGTCATACAGGACTAGGACCTGTGTTTTAGCATTCTTCTCTCTTCAAGCCCACTCCTCTCATGGGGAGCTCAAAGGCAATGAATGCCACTAGGAAAAACATTCCATAACAGCCCCATTTGATTCCCTGCTCCGATAGGAAATAAGAAATAAAACACTTTAAAAATGAAACAGATCCCTTCAACCTTTGCTGGAAGAAGACCATCACAGTTTATAGTGCTCAAAAGGTGAAGCAGAAATATAAAAAAAGATGAAAACAATTACAAACCTTTACACGTCTCTTTGGAAAATATACACTTTTCTGGTTTTCTTTGATAATACCACATAACTCAAAGGGAATACCCAGCCTCACATAAAACATCCATCCACCAGGAAAGGCATTTATTGGCCTCAGAAGCCAGATATCACCTAAAACAAAACACACCATTATTTGGACAAAGATGAAATGACTTGTCCTGACATTGGAACTTGCAGGGAGAGGCACTCCATCACCAGTCAGCATTCACTGGCACTCAGCAGGTAAATTGTGGAGCTTTGAGCTTTGGCTCTGGAGCTCACAGCTCATGACAACTGCATTTGCCCACATTCACTTCTGTGGATTCTTGTTTATTCACCACAAGAGACATGCAACATAAAGCAACTCTGAGCTAATAATTTTCTCATTTCCTAAAATATTCATTATGCTAATAATGAATTCTTTTTCGTACTGATTGAAAAAGGAATTAGCACAACTGAATAAGCAGTAATTCTCATGGTCAGATTTCCAATAGCCTCCAAAGCATGAGATTAGTTTTTGTGTTTGGATTTCCTTACGACAAGGATCAGGCTGCAATCTTTCCAGGCATTAATATACACCTCAAGCTTGTGAATAAAAAATACCTGTGCTGAATCAAGTGTTTTGAACAAGTTTTGCAAATGTTAGATGTGTTAGAAAAAATATTAAAGGCAGAGTAAGTGAGAGAAAGTGACTCTGTGGTGGTAAAAGCTGAATAATAGCAGATCATCCACTACCCATGAGCAACTCAAGCCAAATACCTCATTCTAAACTAGAAGTGAAGCTTCAGGGGAAAAACATTAAAAAATGGAAAACCATGCAACAACTACTGAGATTACTCAATTTTCAGGAAGAGGTTTCAGTAGAAATTGCCCTTATTTCAGGCAGTGTTTAGTTTTATTTTATCTCCTTAAATATCATGATAGTTTCTTATTAGGGTACTTGGCTTAGAGCTTATTTTTAAAATTAAATTTCAGTTATAATAAACTCTTCCATAGCTTAAACCAACATATTCCAGCAGTAGCTTGTAGATGATGTTATTTCAATGAAGAAATGCTGTAAGCTCAAAGTTTAATGGTTCTCTAATGATGGCTCTGTTATTTAATTGGAACAATTGCTGCAGAGACATTTGTGCTCTTTGGCAATTGCCATTTCTGCTAATGTTCAAGCAAAAGTAAACATGCTTTGGGTTCTGGAACCTCCTTAATCCCTTTGGTAAACAGAACAGGGGTATTTCAAAATGAGTAAAAAATGGGATTAATTTTCAGTTTTTAGTCAATGAACAGAAATCTCCACTAAAATGGTCCATATTCCAGTATTTTCCATCACACATACCCTTTAGAGCCATTCCTTCCTTCTGACCTCTTCATGATCTTATTTCCATGGTCCCAGGGGTTGTGTGAGACAGCAGGTGGCAGAACCAGCCAGGATCATCATTCTGGTAATAAGCCTGAAAGTTGAAAGTACTGGATTTTAGGAAAACATTTCAATCTAGTTTTCACATAAGCTTTTAAATATATTTAAACCAACTATCTTACTCACTGAAAAAGTGAAGTAAACCAAATCATACACATTCAAAATCACTAAAATGATTTCAAATATTTCCCTTAACCCACACTGCCCAGTGAAGCAACATCCTCCTGCACTCTTTTCATATGTTATTTCCCTTCTTTTCCTTACAAATGTAAATTACAATTTACATCCACTTAACTAAAACGATAGCTCCTTATCTGTCTGAATCTTGGATAAACCTTTCTGAATTTTGCTCGTGACCTCTTGTTTTTCATGGCCTGCCACTCCCCCACAACACAGGAACCCAAGTGTGTGCTATCCCTTGGCTGCATGGTCTTTTCTTTTTTCCAGACCATTGGCTTAAAAAATGAACAAAATTGGTCCTAATACTGATCTCCTGTGGCACTCCACTAATCACTTTCCTCTTTCCCAAGCCACTCCCCACTCACAAATACCTCTCTTTGATGTCTCAGTAGATAATTTATCTATTCACATACCTCAGCTACTATAAAACACCGAAATTACAGACCTTGCAGATTATTCTTTTGTGTTTTGCTCTATCAACAGATTTCCTAAATGCTAGGAAAATTATTTCTGTGGACCCAATTTACCTCGTTACTGCATAGCAATGATTTGTTAAACATAATCAAATTTTTGTGGCTGCCTTTAACTGTAATATTCCAGGTGCCTCCACTGGGGCCTGGTGTAAAAATAAATGGAGTAGGAAAAAAGAAAAATAAACTCCAAGATCCTTCTGTGCACTCATTTACCAACAAAGCTCAGGTAGAAAACCTTGTAACTTAGACTGTTGAGTTTATTAATAGATATATTCTCTATACTAGTATTATTCTCCATTAATGGTTAATTTTTTGTTTTAAAACAGTCTGTTAATGAAGGGAGATGTGCTGTTTCTTATTAGGACAAAGCAGATGATGCAGGAGAGAGAATCTGAGTGTTTTCTTTGCACTCACCTGATCTAATTCCCAGAATCTTGTGCCCAACATACTCGTATCTCTTTTCTCACTGAAGTTTAAATACTCCAGCAAAAGACAGGACCTGCCTTTTCACCTCATCTGGAGGCATTTGTCCATCCCTCTCCCAGAAGTGCAGTTACTGTGAAGCCTTCAGGGTGCTTCCCCAGTGCTGAACTCCACGTGGGGATGAAAAATGAGGAGTAAATTAAAGTCTTCCCCCTGGTCCCCCATCCTGGTTTCCCCTGGGGTGGCAGTGTCTGTTTTGCATCCCAGGATATCTCAGGAAAGTGCAATTCACTTGTACCTCATGTGTTCACTTGGTGGGCAGTGACATTTCACCTCATGGAGTAGCAAATGTGTGGCACGGGCAGAACCAGAGATTTCAGACACTGGGGTGAAGAACATTGATGGAAAAGTGTGCTCTGTGCTGCTGACATCCTTTAGCTATAAAGCAAAAAATAAAAGCAAAATAATGTTTGGAAAAGAATAAAAGCTCTGGTTTATATTTACTCCATGCTCACAAAATTCATTCTTTCTTTCCTTGGCTAGTCAGAGACATAAAAATTCTATTACAAAAAAAAGAGTTTGTTCCAGACTCCATCAAATGTCAGAGGCATCCTGGTAGCTAAGTGCCAGCACAAGATAAAGATTAATAATATTGGCAGCAACCTCCTTTCCCAAGACTTCTGTAAAGGAAAAGGGACAGAAAATACCAGGGCAGCCATACAGACACTTTTTGGCTCCTACTTTTCCACTGGTGTTTTTTCCAGTGTAAGCTTTCTCCTGAATCCCTCGAATTATTGTCAGAATTCCCATGGATTATAATGATGTGGTATCACCACTTCAACCTTTCACCCCCCAGCAAAAATATATAAATAAATAAGGAAAAGGCCATGTCACAGTGCAGAAATGTTGTTCTGCATTCCAAACCAGTCCCACACGTCCCTGCAAACACAGGGACTATATGGGTGCTCCTCTCATGCATAAAAAGATCCTTAACAGGCTGTCTTTACTCACAGGGCCCTTCAACAGGTATTCCCGCTTATGTCTGGAAGTGATATGTATTGTAAACGTGCACACCATCTTATTTTATATTGAAACAGAAACAGATTGTTTCATATAGCTGAAATAACTGATAACAGAAGGCAGAGCCATGCTAATTTATGTTGATCAGGATCTGTGCACATTTTCAAATCTTTGAAGGGAGGCAACTCGAACTTGAGCTGTTATGTCTAAAACCATCACATGAAGCCCAATTGGAGAGAGATGGGAAAAAACAGTTGTGCAGGGAAAAACAGACATTTTAAAAAATAGTTAAATTCTTGTCCACTTTGAAATTGAAGCAAGATTTCTGTGCTGAGATTGAGAAGAAGCCCTGCATTTCCAGCAAGAACAAGTATTAATGGATAAGCTGCGATGAAAGAAGTGATTTCAGGTAAGCCAGAAGCTCCTAAGCCAACTTTGAATTTAGGAGAGAAAAGAACAAATATTTTACTGACATAATTCATGATGGAATTCTTACTTCTTTTAAAGCATTGGCAAGGATTTCCCCCCACAATTTCTACACTCAGCATTATTAATCAACTCACCAGTGCTGTCCCAAGGTGGCAATGGAGTTTTACCACCAAGGTGTGTATGAGAGATTTCCTGCCCTGCACTGGCACTGCCAGTGGTAATTTCAAGCTCCATGAGAAACAGGACAACAAATCAATGATGATCAAATTGAAAAAAAAAAAAAAAAAAGGAAGAAAAAAAATGGAAGAAAAAAGAAAAAAAAAACCAAGCAGAGTTATTGGGTGACCTTCTAAGGTGTATCAGAGAGAGGAAGAGAATTACAAAGTCTCCTCTGGGGGCACTGAAAAGGGCTGGGGAGAGCCCTCGCAGGAGCTGAGTTTGTTGTGGTGTCAGTGGCTGCCCCACCCCTGACCTCCACCCAGCTGTGGGGAATTTCCAGGGGTTAATCCTGGAAAGCAGCAAAGGAGGCAGCTTGGACAGGCACTGAACTCAGTCCTGCACGAGGGTGGAACATCCAGGACAAGTGATGAGGGCCAAGCCCCGTCCTTGTCCCTCGAGAGTCAGTTGGGATGGGAAGTTAACGGGAAATTTGGCAGCAACAGTCTTTGCTGAGGACGTGGACAGTCCCCAGTGCTTCATTCTGCAGTGCAAAATCACATTTTTTATAGCTAAATCAGGCATGCAGACAGATATCTGTGCAAAACAAACATGGAAGCTTAGCCTTGGCTGGGATGGAGATTTCCTCATCACCATGCACCACCTGCTTTGCCACCACATGCTGGCACAGTCACAGATTTATTTTCTGATACCAAATATACTTTTAGAGTACCAGAGATGACATATATTCTGTAAGTGCAGGGCTAAAGAACCCCTATCCATGCAGAATTAGTGACTAAAAATGGCTGAGGATTCTTTCTCACCAAGAAAAAGACAGTTACGAGAAGCTGGATTTCCAAGCCAATTATCAGGCCAAGAAAAACCTAAAGTCTTAATTATAATAAGTGTATTAAAATAAAACAAGATGTTTTCGAGTGCTTTCTGTTTTAAAAAATGTCAGAAAAGAAATACAGTATTGAATGCCTAAAAACCCTTTTGAAAATAATGCATTTATTTATGGAGAAAACAAAATTTCGTGTTCCTTGCCATGGTTGATAGAGACCTTGCCCTAGCCATGCCCTACCATAGGAGACACAGAGAAAAAGGGATTTTATTACAGAGGCTTTAAATTCAGGTTGAACTCCTTAACGACGAATATAGGGATGCAGAATATGGTAGTATTGAAAAATAAAGTTTACACAGGGATTTAAAAAAAGGTATTAATTTTACTTTGGCTTTCAGGAGTGGATGGAGTTGTGTTGGGGAAAAGCTCTGGGAATGGCTGTGCTGGCAGAGAATGAACCAGCTTCTCCCTGCTTTGCACCACCCTGCTCTTTTATGTCCTCTGCTAGTAAACCCAGGGCTGATTTGGATAAAATAAATCAGAATAGAAAAATAAAAGTGGACATTTTCTATGCTGCACATCACTTGAGAAATCCCTGACAGACTCAGGATTTGCAGGAGACTGAATTGTTAACTTCTAGAATTACAAATCAAGCATCATCCCATATGGCACTACTTTTCAAATGACTTCCCTGTAAATCACAAAATCAGAAGTCTGACTCATCAGCACTGCCACTGACGGTGTCCATGACATGAATTTGGGCTCCTCACAGAACCACAGAACTTACAATATCCCAGTTAGTGCCCAGGGTGAACTGGGAGTAACTCTGGGAGTAACTCTGGGAGTAGTTCAGTTCTCCTTCTGTGTCGCCCCTTTTCTTTAAAATTATTTTTTACCTTCTCAAGGGTTTACTTATATCTTGTGTGCCTTTTCTGGAGCTCCTTGGCTCCCCTCCAGGTGAATACAATATCCAGTAAACATTCATTTTTCTGTAAGTTCTAGGCAGACCAACAAGGACATCACCTCCGTCAGCTGTACCAGTGCCACGCTGCTGTTTTGGTCCTACTTTCTATTATTCCTATTTATCTGATACCAATTACTTAAACAAGGTGACCTTATTTAAATGAAACATCTTCCTTCCATCTCCCTTGTCACAGGACCCAGAGTCAGGCAGAATCTGGAAGTAAATCTGCTTTTTGTGGCATATCAGTGAATAAAACAGGCAATGTCTGCAACCAGGGAGCTTTGTTTTATGACAGCAGAATTTCCTCTCTTCCCCAAAGTTTGCTTTTTCCCTGGGGCATCCAAACAATACCTTTTTCTTACATATTTATTGTACTCCATCTACTATTCTGAATATCCCTCCTCTCCATGTTTGGAACAGACCTGTGTAAGCTTTATCCTATGGACTTCTAGGATATGAACTGAAGTATAAAAACCAACTCTTCAGCAGCACCAGTACCAAATCCCATTGCAAGCAGAGTGACCAACTGAGTCAGTCACAGGAATCAGGACAAACAGAACTTCCTTGAGCTTCTCAGGGTTTTCCAACACATTAATTTGATATATTATTACTGAGAAATATTACACCTGTGTAATATTACACTTCAGCATTTATTACATTTTTCAGTTCAAAAATATAAAGACACTACAAGAATGACAGGATAAACCAGGATTTTTTCAGTAATTCCGACTGTGAATTAGTTAAAATTTGCAGTAGAGCAGGATGTAAGCTGTGCTCCATGCTGCAGCATCCCCATAGCTCACTCCTGAGATTATTTCATTGCCATCTGAAGCACGTATGGAGACACAGGGCCTGCTCTAATTACAATATTGTAGTTTTGACTGACAGACAATATGTCTACAATCAACTCATTTGAAAGCCATGTGTTGCAACAGTTCCTTGTCCGACTCCACAGTGCAGAACCAAGACAAATCAGTGCCTTGTTACTCTGCACAAATCCCACATTTTGAAAAAAATAAAAATCTCAGGAAACACTTGTACACAAAGAACAGTGGGCCAAGAGGTACCCCAGTTTCTTTTTATCTTTTCCTAATTGTTAACGTCTGCCAACCCCTTAAACACAGCCAGAGCATTTGAAAACAGCACTTCAAGACATGTAAACTCCAAAACTACTGATTCCAAACTTCCCAAACTTCACATGTGCTGTTCTAAACAAAGTAAGTTTGAATATGAAAATTCAAAAATCTCCGTTTTTGAAATCACAAGAAACCCCACATTATTACACTTATTCCTTACTCACACCAATATATCGCTGATGCTGAAACAATGTTTTTATTCTGACCTCACACAGGCTTGGATAAGTATAATTATTATGCAGCATAATATGACAGAGATATCTGTCATTAGTAGAATTTCTGGAATTTTGAACATACATTTCAATAGCCTAAGTGGACCTAGCTTGGCAATTTAGCTGACCCTGGAAAAGAGTGCCTTATGTTCATCTTGTGCAATCTGTCCAGTAACAGATGCACACCATTAGGATGTAAAGTGAGGTGGAGGAGGATGGGAACAGCAGGAGAAGAGTCAGGCCATTAGCAGAGGAACCATGAGCTTCCCTAGGCCAGCACCAAGGGAGACAGGAACCTACAAATCACTCAAAACAGGTTTTTCCAGTAAACCTGTGATAAACAAATTACTATTTTTGAAGCGTTGCACTTACTTTATGTTAAATGATATGTAAACGTATTTTTAAAAAAATCCCAAGAAAGCGAGTTCCTGCAGCGTGTTTGTGGCGAGAGCACGAGGTGGGAGCAGGCTGCAGAGAGGTTCAGGTGTACCGGGGGCACAGAGGGGCAGCAGTGGATTCAGGCAAATCCCAAAATCCCAAATCCCACCCTGGAGTCAGATGGAGCAGCTTTCCTCTCTCCTCCAGCTCACAAACCCACGGGTGGTGAAGTTCTCCAGGTGAAGAGTTTGTGTTGATGACCTGCCACAGCAGCAGACACAGCCTGGCACGTCATTAACTCATCTTATTAGCACAATGAATATACTGGGAGCCTTTAATGCCTTTAAGCTCTGTCCTTCCCACTGGTCTCTGTGAGATTTTCTCACCTTTGTTTATTCAGTTACTACCACAAATGTGTAAAACCAGACAGGACTTGCAATTAATTGGTTTTTAAAGTGTTCAAAGTGCCACTTTCCAGGATTATCGCAACATAAAAATATTCATCGTAGCTGCCCACACCAAATGTTGATATAAATTATTAATTTAAGGCAAATGTGACAATTAAGCAGATTTATTAGCCTTAATACATCATGCAATTACTAAATGACTTCTTTTTAAAGCTTGTCTTCTCTCTTTCTCTGCAAGCAAAACTGCTTTTGTTTTAGATACCATATTTTATTTATTGATACACATCATCTTGAGAATGAGCTATCCAAGTTAAATTTTGTAGTGACAGCATTTAATTAACACACAAACAAAGTACATACAGATACTTATTAGCATCACAATAGCAGTCTCGAGGGAGGAAAAAAGTGTCTTTCAGGCAGAGTTTTCAAGTAAATAATTAACAGACAAAACAACCCCTGGAACTGTGGCTAAAGCACACTTCTCTTTGCAGTTTTAGTACAGGGACCTCTAATTGACCAGGGCTGGATTGTTCATCCCTAAAAGTAGCCCCTTTTGCCATGAGGCTGAAGCCACAGATGGGGGAATAATGGCCACGTTTGTGTCTGCCTTGCCTGTGGCACAATGTCTGTTCTGTCAATAATAGAAAATCAGTCTTCAGGTCGGTCAGGATAATGATTTTTATGTTTTCAGAGGTATGAGAGTCCCTAGCTGTCAGTATATTAGAAATATGGATAGAAAATTTTAAAATCCTCTTAATTGTAATAAACACACATCAAACGTGGCTCTTTGGACAACTCTGGTCTTTACCACAAACACAACTGATCCACCACATATTCCTTTGGGGGTCCTTTATTAGAAAAAACAACTGTGGCTGTGGTTTAGTTTTTTTTTTCCCACTCACACATTACATGTTGCTCTGGGAGCTTAAAATATTGTTTTCAGCTGAGCAAAAGGAAACGTCAGGGATAATTTTGATAAATGTGAGCCATCTCCTATTTTCTGTTAACAAGTGCTTTGTGTGTCTAATAACATGCACCTGTGAAGCTGATTTTTCTTTTTCATGTGACCTCACAGAACTAAAAAGAGACTGTGCCTTCTGCTGGGGCAATAACACTGCTGGAAAGGCTTCATAAACACAGAGATAGGAAAGGCCTCCTAACCCCTCCCCAGCCCGTGGACCATCCCTCTCCTGGGTTTGGGGCTTGTCCCCAGGATTTTTGTGGTGAAGAACAAACCTGCACCTGCAGATAGTGGTGGGATGGACAGGCCAGGGCTCAGCTCAGTGATCAGTGCAAAACCAATACAAAAAATCAATACAAGATCAAACACTGGACTCGATGCTCTTGGGGATCTTTTCCAACCTAAGACATTAAAGCTGCTCCTCCAGGAGCTGGACTCTCTTTACATAAACGAAGAAACCCAAAGATTCCTCCTGTCTACCAGACTCTTACTAGGAGGTGAGAAATGCTACAGAGCAGTGAGAATTCATTCTAATCTCATCAGTATTTGGAGTGCTGTACCAAATTTCCAGTGTATTATTCCCCGTAGCTAAATACCTTTGGTAATGCAAACAGTCTCAGATGGTGAAACCCAGGAAAATTCACTGTGCTTCCACTGTCTTTTGCTTTTTAAACAGCTTTTCCAGGAACAAAGTGCACAGATCCTTCCTCCCGAGCTATCAGACAGGGATAAGCTGTGGGCTTCTAAAGCTCCCTGCCAAAATTCCCCAGGTTTACTCTGTTAAGGATGCATAGGGAATGGTATATTTTCTTGTTTTGCACAGGTGGTTCTTGTTTGATTCTGTGCCCCTGGGGATAAAATATTAAAAAGAAAGAATTATAGCCTGATACAGAGAATATCTAATGAAACAAACAAACAAACAAACAAAAAAACCTTGATTTTTTCAAAAATTCAGATTTCCTACAGAATTTCTATTGATACCTTTGTCACAAGTGAAAGCTGCAAAGTTTCTGTTTTGAAAGGTGTTTCATTTTTTATCATGTAAAGGCCCCTGGGAATGGAGGTAAATAGTAATGAGTTTCTTCCAATCACTTGACAACTACAAAAGAAGTGAATCTTCACCAGCTAATAAGAATTAAAAAGAAAATTGTAGCCTACCTGGTTTCCTGTAAAAAAGGTTTTTCTAAGCAGAATCAGTAGATCTCCAGATGACAAAATATTTTTGCTATAGATGAGACAACTTTCTCAGCTTTAAAGAAGTTCTTTAGAAAACTAAACACATATTATATAAATTTTCTCCCACACTGAGCCTAACATTAAAATACTTCATAGTTAAAAGAAATGTGTCTTGTACTATATTAATTTGTACAAACTTTAGACTACAATTCAATGTGTCTGTGAAACCTGACTGAATAGAATATTTCTTTGTAAATTAAATATCTTCTACACAATTTTTGAAAAATTATTCAGTCTCTGCTTCTAAACTCCTCTAAGCAAGCTTGTTTTATTTTGGGAATGCTCTTTTAGTCAATTATTGAAATTGTAAGGCTGTACAACAGGATATGGTCTGTAGGGATTTGTTATGTTCCAATGGGTCATTTATTTATGAAATTTCTGTGCTCTATGCCTGCTAAAATATTGATGTTCTTCCCCTTTGCTCCTTTTTCTGATTTAAGTAAAATGTTAAGTATTGAATTGAATTAATTTAAAGATTAGCCATTATAATGAAGTCTTATTTAATCATTAAGAGGAGAGGAAGAGGCAAAATGTGGCTGACAGAGTTTAGTTTGGAGCAGGCAGGAATCCTGGCAGCAGAGTGAAACTGCTCTAAAGTCTCACCCAAAGTCTGGTTTAAATATTAAGTTAGTCTTCCTGAGGGAGGAAATGTCAGTGTCACCTGCATCACTTCTCCCTGTCCCTCCCGAGGAGGTGACAATATTATTATTATTATTAGTAGTAGTAATATCATCCCTCTTGATTATTATTCACTTGATCTTCACCTTTTAAACAATGTCCATGGGTAGCTAAAAGTGTCCAGGTAATTTAATTTTGCTAAAAATCTTGCAAATGTCTAATTCTCTTTGTGTGTGTTCCTGAAGCCTACCATTCATTTATGGAAAATTATCACTCATTATCTATTTTGTGATTTAGAGCTGCTCTCTTTTACCACAGAGCTGCTTTTACAAGATTCTCATGTTAGTAAAACCTTTCCTAGCTACCACAGTTTTGTAATTGAGTTCCTGTTTTTTCACCCATACCTGAGAAATGAACCTTGCTGGCCAAGCTGAGTGATTGGTGTGAATGTGGTCTGAGGTGTCATTTGTAAAACAATGAATTATTAGAAGAGCTAATAGGAGCAACCTGTGATGATACAGTGTCAAGCAAGGCTATTTGTCCTTCATAATCCCTGCCTTTATGGGTTAAAAATAGTTGTATATTCAAAAGCAATCTGAATTTCAGTGTCTCAGTTGTTGGTATGTCAGTAATTTATCCAGAATAGTCCATACTTTGTCATAATATCCCCAAAAATATTGCAAGTTCATTTAATAGTGTGCTATGCTTTAGAAAAATACATAGTTCCATTTCAGGAAAAATGTTACATTCAAAGTTTTCTTGGTGTCCTTGGTATTTCAAAAAAGACAAGACACTATGAAATTCTAATACTCAGGTGTTTAAAGAGCTTTAGTAATTATATTAATATGAAAAAAATGCAAAGATAAATTAATATCTTCCATAATAAAACTATAAAATACTCGACAGTCCCCGGAATAAAATGCAGCTCATGGAATAACACAAGAAAACCTTTATGTATATATTTGATCAGCTTTGAAATTTAAGTGCACAGAAAAAAATTCTGGTCTGCACTTCCCACAACTTCTAAAAATAGTTTCTAATGAACAAATGGTTCCTGAGGCAGCCTCTGGAATCACCACAAAGGGGGAGTCAACACCTCCTCTACTTGAGTCAGGGATTGACACCTGACTCTGCATTCCTAGGAAATTTGATTTTCTGTTTCAATTTTCTACTTGTAACGCCAGACTTTCACATAAATTTATAACCCCAGGAAGAAAACATCAGCCTCAAAATGTGTAAGTAAAATCTGGGACTTATTGTGATCCATGAAATCCTAATTACTGAGCTGTTTACCAGGGATAAAAGCTGGCTGCCAATGCAGTGCACCAGCACAGTTTGATCACTAATTGTTATCTACCAGGAGCCATAAAATTACTCCAGAATGCTATTATGGTTGTTAAATCTGAACTGGGATTTGGAAACCTTAAAATGCTATTTTAAAAAGATCCTTCTCTAGCTTGAAAAAATAAGCTTCTGCAAATGAATAAAAGAAAATGAGGGAAGGATGGACTGATGGAAGGACAGACTGGAGGATGCAAGCAGGAAAAGATGTAGTGTGGGAATATCTCAGAACTGGCAGGAACTCAGGAGCCAGGTTAAAGGTTTCCTCTGGATATTGATGATCTAGTGGGACATCAGTACAGCAGGTACCTCACATGAGGAAAGTGCATCTAAAGTACCCTGTTAGATCTCCAGCATACCTGAGGGAACAAGGAGCAACAAGTGAAAAAACTTCTTAATATTTACCAGTTGCTCCACTGAGCATCTGCTCCATAACTTCAGTCCAAAATTTACCATTAAAATTATGCAAACAAAGAATATAAATAATGGCTGGAAAGGATTATTGCCTAATTCTAAATTACTATGTTCTGGTAGCAGCTCAAAACAAAGCTATTTCTTTCTGCTCCAGCTCTTTCAATGAACATGAAATTCAATTTTAACAATTACAATTCTTACGTCATTAATTAGAGTTTGGACTTGAATGCAAACAGCAGTATGGGACACGATGAAAAATTCCAGTGCTGGGTTAGAAAACCAGGCTGGCATTACATTTTTAGAATGATGCAGATGAGGAATGTGGGCACAGGCTGTGGGTACAGCGTGGATGTGACAAAATCAGCCTCTGGTACAGGTGCAGGTCAGTCAGGGACCTGCTGGAGTGAGTCCATGCAGGAGTGAAGGAATCAGGGATGCTGGAGCCCCTGGAAAATATATTTCTATTTTACAAATATAAAGCTGACTTCAGGCTTTGCTTTCTGTGTGGGAATGGCTGTCCTGTGAAGGTACAGCCAGCACGGCACTTATCTGAACTAAAATAAGCTAAAATATCCCACCTGGAGTGAAACAGCTTCACTTGGTCTGTTGAAGGACCTGAAGGAGTTCATGGATGAAAAATCCATCCAAGGTTACCAAGGAAAGGCCCTGGGGAGGGCAAGCTGCTGCCAGGTGGGAAATTCTCTGGGACAGGCTCAGTCTGGGCTCATCCTGGCTCATCCTACATAGGCCTGACCTTGTAAAGAGCCCTTCCTGATGGGACATTCAGCCACCATCAACAAACCTGCTCTGAAAGAAATCGAGAATTTTAGTGACAATGACCAAATTATTTTTAACTCTTTTAAACCATTTTAAACTATTTTTAACTCTACCTCCCCGGACATTAATTGTAGAGGCAGATAAAAGATATTTCACTGCTACTTTTCCTGGTTTTGCTGTGACTACCAGCCAGCTCGCTGACACTCTTCCCTGTGATATTTAGTTTCTCCCTGAATGAACCAGTGTTCTTTCATAAAGGCCACTTTGTTTTCCTGGTCTTCAGGGAAAACCCCTGGCCTTAGATCTCCAAAGAACAAGTATTCACATGACTGCTTATAAAACTGCACAAAAATTGTATTTGTCCAAATCTCCTGTAAAAATATTTTGCCTGTGCAAAACACTTCAGCCCCAATGTCACAGAAAGTTAAGTTCATTGCAAGAATCCTTCTAATTTGGCAAAGAAAGTCTTTGATCCTAAATTTTACAGACAAGGCACACGTTGACTTTTGGAGCTCAGTTTCTTAACTTCTCCTTATTCTTTTCTATCCAATCATATTTGCTCTTTCTTTTATATTCCTTTCTTTATAAATGCAGAAATTTTGCAGGTCGGGCTAATTTTCTCCACTTTTCCTTTGCTGATGGAATTATAATAATTTTATAAAATAAATTTTTAAACTACTTATAACTCTATAGCTTCGTCAACAATGGTTCAGAAATGAAAATTTCTAGTTTGCTCTTTTAAAGCAAATCCAGCCACTGGTGTACAAAAACATGAATTCTTATCTTTCATATCATTTTCAATAATGCAAGTTATTATTCTGACAATCAACTACCACGTAGCAGGGTTGCTCAAGAAATTTAGGTAAGAAATAACAAAATAGTGAAAATACTTAAAATTCTTTACAAATATAAAGGTGACTTCAGTTCAGACCAATATAATTAGGCTGAAAATACATTAATATATTTTTGAAACATACCTTTCTTTAATCTGTGCACTATGAATTTCCTCTCTGCAGTGTGCATAGAATGGAATTTCACTCTGAGTATTTTTACAAAGTGCCCTAAATTTTCAGTCACGGAGAACTTTTCATTGGGACTGAAGAAAATAAAATGATTGAAAAAAGAAATTGCTAGAGCTCTCTGATACTGTATTAATACTAATAAATTACTAAAATTCACTATTTACTGTGCACTTATTTAAGGTTTTAAACATATTTCAATTTGCCCATGAGATTCAGCACAAATCACCCCAGAACAGTCTCTCCATGACCCAAGTCCATGAAGATAAAGTTTCAGCAGGCTGATTGGAAATGTCTGTGTATTCATTCTGTAACATTTTTATAGCAATGACATTAGGCTGGTTTTATGGGAGATGCTTTGTACCTTGGCATCTGAAATGGGATTGCACACCACACACATCTATGGAGAGGAATCCAAACTCTGGTGTCTTACTCAAAAACGTGTCACCACCCCAGATGTCTTCTTGCAAAACCCTCTGACCAACAAAAACAATTCTAAAATCATTGCACGCCACTTATTTGCACAGAAATTAAGAACTGATGAGAGTCTTGCAAAAAAGCCTTTTCCTGACTTTTTCCCCCCAAACTTTATCAGTCGAATAGAGTTCAAATTCTTTAGTTTTGTTCCCAAAGTTAGATGCTTATTTATATTATCTTATTATAAAGCCATGCAAGTAAATCCTAGGCAGTAACTCGGGATGAGTGAACTTCATCTCTATTTTGTGGTTATTTTTGTATTGGTGTTGCTGAAATGAGAAATCCACCCCGCAGTCCTCACAATGATTTAAGAGACGCTCAGGCAGTTTTTTCACATTATTATCAGTAGTTATAAAGAGCCAGAGAGGAAATGCTTATTCAAGCTCCAAAAACATGAAAGAGGAAAAAAAAAAAAAAAAAAACAACAACCCCTTTCACGTCGATTTTCCACATTAAAATTCTTTGTCTGTTTCAAATTTAAAAGCGAGTAATAGCTAAAATATGCATCGAGTTCTGTCGGATGCAGAGCAGCAGCGAGTGGTGCAGACCATCAATGCAGAGCACTGGTGCTCTTTTCTACACTGAGCTCCTCAGGAGCCCAAATCCCTCGGGCTATTCCAAAAATATTCCAGATCCTCAGCGCCATGCCAAGGCAAACCATGCCAAATCCGTGTTTCATACTCTGTTTGCACATATATTACACCAGTCCTTCCGAGGACAGAGGTGTGTTTGCTTGGGTGTTTGCACTTTGCTACGTAAATTCTCAACACTCAGCACAGCCAAAAACCTGTTTCCTTCAGCTGAAATTGATAGCGCAGGGATTTTTTTTGTTGTTGTTGTTTTGATTAAAAAAATACCCAACAACTTCAGTCATTAAAGCCAAGGCTTAATTATTTACATAAGCTGAAGTTCCACTAAGTCGTGGGTATTTTGCTTGTATGTGGATTGAATTATAGTCAGTATTTTTGACAAATATGAAAGAATTCTAATGAGATAGAACTGGGTAAAATGAGATGTCACATTTTCTATAATTAAAATATAGCAAATCTGGAATTTCAGCAGAAAATAATCCAAATTAAGCACTGAAATCAGCTCAGTAACAGTTCCATAAACTGAGTGTTATAGCCAAGACAGATTTTGCTTTTTTTAAAAGAGTGAATTAGTACCATAAATTAAAAGTTTCACCTTGCTATAAGGTAACCTTCTGAAACAGGCAATTCTAATTTAAGACTAGTGTTGAAAATAGGACTTCCAATTAAAGCCCTGATAATTTTTTTTTTTTAAACAAACACAGCAGCTCAAACCCTACAAGAGGAAAATAAAACAAACTATTCATAGGACACATTAAAGAAATATGAAATATTCATCTTCAATATTCAAACATGGACTATTTTGTCAGTGTGCACAAGAGGGTTTCACCCCAAGTGCCTTTGCAGCTGTGTAATAGCACCATTAATATGTCTGCCATGGATTACTGCATGGAAGAGAACAGTTTCAAGAGGAATTAAATATGGATACAACCTTCTGGCTCAAGATGGCCCTAAACTGCAGATTGCCAGAAGTGTCCCTGGGGACAGGGCTGAGTGCTGGCTTTGCTTTTCCCAATATTCCAGGGGATCCTGGAGAGAGGCTGGTGTGACACAGCCTGGCAGGGCCTGTGCCACCACGCACTGGAGCTCTCAGCAAGGTGACTCTGGAGTATTTTTGTGCCACACATTTGTTCTTGAGAGAGGGAAGGGACTGAGAACAGCCTTTAATAAAGGGACACAGATGTTTGTGTTTATTGCACCACCTGAGCTAATTAAAATTCTTACCTTTTTAAAAAAAGGAAAAAGCTCCCTGTGGGAGTGAGAAGTGGCTTTAAAAAAAAAAAAAAATTACAGATGGGATAATGAAAAAGGACTATTTTCAAAATAAATTATTTGGTTTAGAGTTTTTGAGGAAAAAATGAGTATTGTGACACTGATGCCCAATTCCTCAGCTTGCTTTGTTTGAATCAGGGTATAAGGAAATGGGTTTGTCAGACAAGTGCCTGAAGATCCAAGGGAGATGTGCACCACCTGGTATTGGGTAAGAGGTTTTGTACTCAACATTTGAGAGGGAAAAGACTGGCAGAAAGGATCCTATCCTGGACACATAAATGTGTCCAGATAAATACTGTCATGGTGCTGCTGCTGTTACATGAATTCTAAAGAAGATGAAAAATCTTGTCGAGTATTTCCCAGATGTTCCTGAGCATTGCTGTATCCACAGGGATTCCTGAGCAACACCCACGAGAAAATACCAGTGAAGCAACATAAATTCATACCTCAGTTGGAGGTGCACCTATCTGACTTTTTCTTTTTTTCATTTCATGTTTTATTTTCAAGGACTAAATTGTTTTTGTAGTAAAGTAGTTAATGACAATAAATTGAACAACCCCCTCCCATATTTCACTGAACTGCTCTTGAAACCAAAATGTCAGATAAAAGAATAAAAGAAGCTTTAATCTGAATTAGTTTTAGAGTCAAATTCTTTTGGCAGAGATAAAAGATTTCTGTTCACAGATAGGTTTCTGTTTACCTAACAACTAACAAATATTTTCTAAAGGTCTGAGAATTTTCCATTGCATCTTGATACAATTGAATAGAAGACCCATTTAGACTAATGAGCATTAAGATTAAATCATTTACTCACAGATCAAAGGAGATTTTAATTATGTAAACGAGTTGTTCAGAAACACAAAGTGTTCCATTAAGCTTCACAATTAATACATACAATATTTATGAGTTCAGACTTTTTTCCTTGTTAAAAATTGATTGTTACATCAAAAAAAGTTTCCCTGGATGCACTGATTGAAGGAAAAAAATATTTTAAGCCATAAAAGTAGCAGGCATACAAAAGAGTTTACTGCCTTTTGCTTTTCCTCCTCCTCTTCGTTTTCCCCTTCTCTGTTTTTTTTGTTGTTGTTGTTGCTCTGAGCGCCTTGTCACCAGATGTTCATTATGTGTACAAAATATTGAGCTCCCCTAAGTCAGGACCCGCAGCACGGCCCTGCCAAACTGCAGGGCTGTCACTGGGGTCCCAAAACAAAACCACTCCTAAAACACCCCCTCTGAAGGTCTCCACACTTCCTATTTCTCAGAATATGGGACAACAATAACCACTAGCACGGTGCAAAAAGGAGCTGACTTTTTGTTCACTGGTGTGTATCACAAATTATTTTTCATTCTCTTTTTTTAAGGGAACAACTTCAGGTAAAATGAAGCATAAAAGGGTCCCATCTTGCTGCTGACAGATATTACAACACTGCTGCACAGGGTAGATTCTTAAATCACTATATTATTTCTAACAGGCAAGATTAAAATAAATGCAAAGAAAACAAATGATGGAAAGAATGCTGATAAAATATGCAAGCTGGATTAGTTATAGAGTAATTTATTTCTACTAGAAGTTCTACTTAGGAAAGCAAATCAAAAGAATGGAAATTTGCTGACACTAAGTAATCCTGGAAAACACAGAGACTGGTTGTAGGAAAACTGATGACTGCTTAAGAGGGATGAAAAATCCATTCCAATTCTCAAGGCCAGAGGTTTGCATTAGAAAAACTTTCGATGAGATTAGTTTCTAAACGCAAAAACTTCACTAAAAAAAAACCCCAAAAGATGGCTGAATACTTTTACTTGAGGTGCTGGGGCAAAATTCTACCCCTAGCTGCAGAGAAAGCTCCAGGAAATTAAATCAGATCGCTGCTGCAGATGCATCTGAGACTACAGACTGCTTTTAGTCAGAGTTAGCAGCTCAGCTAAAAGGAGGCAACTCAGGCTCTGACAAATGTGTAAATTTGACCAGAATAGTCACTGATGATTCCCTGTTAGATTTACAAGGAAGAAGCATAAAATATTTAAATATGTTATGAAATCTGTACCATTGTGTCAGTGAAAAATTCCAGCACCTTCAACATTCTGTCTTAACAGAGCAGCTGAATTTTGTGGGTTTTCTTTCATATGTTAGGAACTCATCATACTTAGCTCTTTCACTCAATATCATGATCTTATGATTGATCTTATTTATTTTTGGTTTGTGTGCAACTTGAAGTTGATGCCACAGTTATTCTAATTATAACACAGTCAACAGAATGACAGAAATCTTATGTCCTGAAACTCCATAAATAATTCAATGGAATCCAATAGTTTATGTTCATTGCAATTCTAGTACGTCCACAAACTTATGGTCAGCTTTCAGGTATTTCCCATACATTTACCTTTCCATTGAAATATAATTGCATCCCAAACCAGAATCATTTGCCATGCTCCTAATGCTCCTGCTTTTGGATGCAGATGGCGGAGAGAAAAAGTTTAATTCACTTCTTATCTATTCCCTGCCTATCAAAATAAGTGTGAATGTAAATTATCCCAATCACTTTCATGTGTGGCACATGAAAGCTGAGAAATCCGAGTGTTTATATTTCCTTTTGGCAGAGGAAAAAGTCAACTGAAAATACTTCCAGTACCGTCTCATATATATTTTTCTCACCCTCAGTGCTCTCATTTTCTGTGAAGCCTGGACACAACCTGGGCACAAATAACTCACAGCAGACGAAGCAGGAAAGCTCTGCAGCACATTCTCCCTCCGCAGACAAGCTCCGAGGTAAGGGAGGGAGTGTCCGGCGCGTCCCGGCCATCCCGGGAGCTCTGGGCTCACGCCTGCCCCGCTCAGCCCCTTGCAGAGCCGGGGAGTGCCCAGCGCGAGCTGGGCCGTGAGGGCAGGCCAGGCTCTGGGCTGGACCCAATCCTGCTGATTCCGATTTTCCCAGGGATTTCGGCTGAGTCTCCCAGCTGTGACCCCCGTCTGCTCTTGGCAGAGCTGGGTGGGATGCCTTAGGGTTTGAGCTTTTATATTTTTCATCTATTTGTAATCCTGCAGTTCTTTAGTGAATGACTCTGAACTCCACACACAGTGTGAGCTGCTGCTTCCCCATTTTGGTCAGACACAGCAATTCCTCTCCAGGCCTGGCAGTCAAGGACACCTCACTGCCTCAGGCCCCAGAGATGGAAACAAAAGTGAGTTGGGGGAGCAAACTTGGGGTAAATGACTTCATTAGCTGAAGCTGTAATTGGAAGATTAACCCCCAATATGCAAATGGACCAAAGTTATAAAAGTGTGAAAACCCGTGACTCTTTGTTCATGTTAGGGTGTAGCCCCTGGGGGGATTCTTCTGCCCTAAATGTACCTGAAGGCCCTGCAATAAATGTAACTGCTTTTATTCCCTTAATTCTGTCTGGCCTCTGTTTTTAGGTAGCCCAAAAAGGCATCAAGTGCACCCTCAGCACCTCAGCGCTCTGGTTTGCGTGGGCAGCGTTACTCAGACACAGAATGGACATCTCCATGCAGCTCCTGCCGTGTCCCAACAGCTCTAAAGACACTGACTCCAGTTCAGTCACAGGAGTTAAGCACATCAGCCTGGAAGAGAAGCACAGAACAGAAAGAGGCTTTGAGTCGCGTTGGACACATTTAAATGATCTGGATTTAAATGATGTGGATTTAAATGATCTGGGTTTCCCGTGTGTGTGACAGACAGGAGAAAGGAGCTGGAACAGGAAGGTCAGGTGGATGAGATCCTAACAGGCTTCTCGTTTGCCTCAGGGCTGCCTAATGTACCAAAGAGCCAGGACAAAATGTGCCATCAGTGCTGCCTCACGGACTGGGAACGTCACCTTTGAAGTGCTGATACTCAAAACATGCATTCCGCAGCGTTTTTCCAGGCCACAAAGATTTCACAGCAAGCAGCTTCCAAATTTGTTGGGAGGTCTTTTCTCCTTCTTATATATTTGATAAAAAACAACCAAAAAATATCAGTCTTTCAAAAATATAATTTCCTGTTTTTCTGGGAAGGAGGTGAGTTTTTAGAGGTACTTTTTAACACCCAGCAATATCCACTGCAAAAGTAAATGCATGAAGAGCACTGGTTATGCACTCATGTCATTGTTATTTCTACAAAGTTATGTCTTTCTCCAGCCAAGAAATCACCTGAAAACTTAAGCTGGAAATCTGTTTTGGGAATTTCCTATTTTTAATATCTGTCATTTACATATTCCAGTTAAGTGGCAGAAGGAAGCAGAGATCAGAGCAAGAAATATGGTGATGGAGCCTCCCTTGCTGTCACTGCAAGGGTTTCTGCTCTACATTGTTTAGAGCTTTCCCCTGTCCACTCCTAAAGGACTCCAAAAGAGAGTGTTCATCACTTTTATTGGAAAATGATTCCCTAGGTTAGCAGCTGACAGCCACAAAAAAAGAAAAAAAAGTTTAATTTTTTCTTAAGTTTTAGCCCATTAGTCCAGAAGAAACTCAATGCCATCCCAGCTGCTTGCTCTTTTAATTTGTGTATATACACTTTCCTTATATAATCTCATGTGTTTAGTCTAACCAGACCAAAAATGATGAATGTGATATATTTGTTTTTAGTGCACTCTTTAATGAATCTATATTTCTTCTATTTCAGAGTGCAAAGACAAGTAGGAGGATAAGAAATTAAATAACATAAAAAAATAAATTTTAAATATTCAGACTACATATACGCCTTAACTCAAAGTGCTTTTATAACAGAGATACTATTAAAAAAAATACACATAGTAAAAGAGAAATCCAACTGAGCTTCCATCTGAGGCAAATTGAAGCATTCAGGCCCTTCCTTAACCCTTCTACAGCAGTTTGAAGATGAAAGAAAACCCATTTTATCCACCAAAAGACAAGTTATACAGGGAGACTTAAAATGAACTGAGCTAAAAAGAGATAAAGCTACTATTTAGTTTTCAAAAGTCACAGCTGTTCAAACAAGAATTGAAAGTGAATGCATTTGTAACCTGCCAGATTATTGAATAAAAAAGTATTAGTCCCATTTCTCCGCTGTTCCTTTCCGTGGGATTAGAGCAGTAATGATATTTTTATGTCATTTGCTGCTCCCTAGTGGAGATAAAATATAATTTCAAGGTTAAAAAGAACAAGAAGATAGAAAAAGATCAATTATTTGTAAATTTTGAGCTGTAAGGAAATCTGAGTCACTGAGAAGAGTCTGTGCTGCAGTGTCAGGGGTGCTCAGTTCTGAGGTGCAATAACACCAAGGCTGAGGGTTTGATCCCTGTGTGGATCATTCACTTAAGGGTTGGACTCGATCCTTGTGGGCCCTTTCCAAGTCAGAATATTCTGTGATTCTGTGAAATCTCAGACAGCACACCACTGCAGTCAGGCAGTGCTTTTTTGAATATAAATGTGAAGTTCATAATGAAATTAGTGAGAGTGATGCTTGCGTATCAAAACCCCAAATTTGGCTCCTGTTCTGCTTCAGTTGATGAAATACACTTTAAAATCCAGACATTTAATAACCCTAAAAGCCTGTAGTGCAAAATGAAAAATCACTGTACAAAAAGAAGAAACTTTTTTGCTTAACCTGCACAACTTCGTAAATGTGAATATTCCTGTGCTAACCCAGAGCTTTCTGTTTGTTTGTTATTGCCTCTCCCATGAAATTGATTCCCTAATTTCCTTGAGTGCAGAGAAGGGCTCGTCTGCTTTCTCTAATCCCAGAGGAAAAAGCAATAAATTATATACAAGCAGAATGCATTTACAGTATCTTCATGCAATTGGTACATTTCCACGTGCATTTCCAGCTGATTCTCCCACTAAAATCACATCATAATTCTCAAATCTTATCATTTGCACAGGTTTTGCTTCTGGAGGGGCAACCAAAATGTCTCACAGTACAATGTGAATTCTTCAACCTCAGCTGGACTGTGAGACACCTCCCAGAGAGTCCCCAGCTACACAGCACTTGCTTCTGAGCTTTCAAGGATGACTCCCACACTTCCAGGAATTCTTCCATTTTAAATAGCACCTGGACTACCTGATTTTCAGCTGGCTCCTAGATCAAATCAAGTTAAATTTTCAGAGGAAAACTGAATTTAAGATTTTGGAGTTGACTGGCAAGGCTGCTCTGAGAATTTATTTTAGGAGTCGGGGAATTAAATAGGTGTTTGGCAGCTGAGCTGCAGAGAGACTTGGGGCTGAGTCACCTTTTAGTCCTGCTCACAGTTGCCTCAAACATATTCACCATTTCCACCTCCAAAACTTGCTGTACTGGTGAAGAAATTCATTAGAAACCTCTGACAGGCAAAGGGTGAACTGTGAAATTTGGTTAAGAATTGTTCACTCTGAACAGGAAGGATATGGACAAGAACAACCCCATTTTGGATTCTCCACGATTTCCCCCTGGTATTACTCTTAGAACAAATAATTACATATTTAAGTACTTACAAGTCTAAAACTTCATCTCATTTCCCACTCGTACAAAGCAATTTGTGGGGGTTTCTCTGCAGATTTGTACAGACACAACATCTTCAAGATCTACCTTGTTTATTGGACTCTTCAGCAATTTTTAGAAATTGTTGCCCTGTGCAGTCCAATAGAATTCAATACCTTATTTATAGCACCCATTTCATTCCTTGCTTTGTAGTTGTTTCTTCATTGGCAGTTCCAGTAATTACTGGAGTGCTGTGCAGAGCAAGAGCAACGAATTAAGCTTGCTGTGAGCACAGATAAGAACTCAGTGAAATAAAATTAAAATAGTTGCAAAAAACCAGGGAAAAGGTTAAAAATATCAATCTATAAACTGGAAGAAGAGAGTTATGTAAAACTTGCAAAAAAAAGCCATGAAAATATTAAATTTACCAGTATTAAAACTTAAGTATCCTCCATACAAAAGTTTGATTTGGAAGAGTAGAAATTGGCTGATTTGCAATGTTAGATCCTTATTTCCCTTCCAGTAATGAACTTGCTAAATACATGACAGAGAGCACCAAAGCCACCTGCAGAAACCAGAGCCATTGCCACACTTGTGTCTCCCAGAGCAGGGCTTATCTGCACTGAAGCTCTATTGATAATGCTTACATCTCCTCTGTTATTACCTACCAATGTAATAGTTTTATCAGATTATTAATTCTCATTTGCTATACAGACCTAATGCTTTAATTTGGCTTTTCAATTTATCAACGCTTCTTCAAAACCAAACAGCATTAACACTGATTTTACTCTTCCCTGTCAAACTGACTTTTATTTGCAATATCACCCCTTCCAACTTCACCCCCAAAGAGTCACTATTATTACAAGTGGCAGGTGCTTACCCGTGTGGGTCCTCCTGATAGCAAAGAAACAACACTCATAAAATACTATTTTGTGGCCACCAAAGCAATATCAATATTAAGCAGAGAATGAGAAAAAACAGAGTCCATTCTTGCTGAAAGAACTGTCCAACACGACTCTGTAGTATTCCCTTCAATAATGTTATCTGCTGCACTCAAGGCTCAGAGAGGAACAAAGCAGAAGGTTTGTTCTCTGCTCCCATCCCCTTTTTGGAGGGCAGAAGAGGTGAATTCCATGTGCCTTTTGTGTGTGTCAAAGTTTTTCATGTAGGATTGCCAGTTCCCTGTATTTTAAAGGTTTCCTGACTCAGTGGGGATTTCATAGTATTTAAACAGACAAAAATTCATCTCAAGATTAATTATCACATCTTAGGAAGGCCACAAGACAACAAATGATCAATGTTTTTACAGGTGGAATCTCACCTTGGCCTTCGGGTGCTATCATCAACCTCTCAAGCATTTCTGCAAATCTGAACGCTTGAAAAAAGCCAAACCTATCAGGAAAAACAAAAAGGTCTGGGGAAAAAACTCTTGTTTTTGGAAATAAAGTTTACTGACTCTGGATGTATGATCTCTCAGTCTAGATCCCATCTTTGCTGCTTGAATTGCAAGATGAAAATAATATGAAATATGAATATGACAATCCTTGGTCTAACCACTGAATGGCACAGAGATGCACTCAGCTACCATGGGCAGCACTGAGAACCACCTCCTAATGAAAAATGGAGTTCAAATTTTGGGTTGGGGACATAAATTTCTCCCAATTTTCTATTTCTGATCTCTCAGCAGCTATGCAATTACAATATCTGTCAGTATTAGTGTTACTTGTACCACAACATACTAGAAAATTCAAGATCAGCCCATGCACCCTGCCTGCACTGAAGAGCATGGAAGGAGATGTGCAGGGAACTAGAAGGTAAACACAGGTTTTTTATTGATTTCTTCTACAGTTTTTAATGGTTTTTCTCAAGTGTATAAATTTTAATTTAAAATGCAAATTTGTAGCCACATAATTGACTAAAATATAGTGGAATTAGTACCATTAGCAGTGATTTATTTCATGTCACCATGAGAAAAATCATAAAAACTAACATTACACAGCAGAAACATTCCTATTAGTTAAAATCTTTGTAGCATAGCAAACAATGATGAGTAAAACAGGAGTTGTTACGTATACTGAATAGATCTTAAATGATAAGCAATTAAAAATTGACAAGACTGCTCTAATGGAATGACAATGGCTATCAAGGGTAATATCCAACCAGAGAATAAGCAACTGAGCTAATAGATCAATTAAACCTACAAAAAAATTTGTGCCCCCTTTGTCACAGGGGCTGTTCCAAGAGCTGATGTTCTACACAGAACAGTCTTCCACAGCCAAGGGACAAACTAGATTTTTATCAACTCTTGTCTCAGAAATTCAAAGATAAGGAAAAAAATTGAAAAAATGAGTGTTCAACTAGGTGAAGAGAATATTTTGTAGGAGGTATAAAAATTTGTCTTTGAGCCCCGGGGATTCAAAATTCCTATCGAAAACATTGGGTTCTTTTCATTTTCCTTCCTTGTTTTCCCTCTTCATGAAATCTGAATATTCTCAGAAAGCCCAAGATACATTTGAACTAAAGAGAACATTGAAATCCTTGGTCCCTCCACTCGAGAAGCCTCCACCTACGTGGCAGCCCTCGCTGTTAAGTAGCTGAAGCCAAGAGATCCACCAGTGTTTTATTTATTTAGCGCGCCGCCAGCGCGCGGGCTGCAGTTTATCACGGTGACGGCTGAATCCATCATCCTCCACCTGCAGCTATAATAGGAGTGCTCTCAAATCAACAAGTCTTTCCTTCAGAGTAACTGAACTGTAAATTGTCCTTGACCAGTCAGACAAACAAAAACAACCTTCCCTGTTAATCTGCTGAAGACAAACGGCTCGGTGTCTCCCCTCCTGCCAAGAAGGATGTCGGTGGCAGTGGTGGTTTATGTGTCACATCCCTCACGCGGGGCCATTCTGCCCCCAGGTTCACAAGCCCAGTGAGGGATGGAGAAAAAGATGCAGTCCGACCTCTAAAAATGTAAATAATCATTTTGTTTCTAGGATCACGGGGCTGTTTTTAATGGAAACGAGGTTTCCTGGATCGTTAGGATATATTAGAGAAATAGAAGTTTTTCTGCTGGATAGAGAGAACTTCCAATACCACAGGCACGACACCTTGATAATCTTATGCCAAACACAGGCAAGATTTTACTCTTGTGCATGATCAGGAAATCAATTTCATAAAACACAGTTAGAGAATAAACTAATAAAACCTAGACTTCACTATTCTTAATTTCTAGTTCATACATATATATATATATATAAAAATTACTGGAAATAGTTTGTATTTAGATTATTTTCTGTGTTTCTTGTGGCGGCAACTGAGAGCAAATATTTTCTCTCTTCTCATCACTCTTTGTAGCTGACTTTTTAAGGTGTTTTACCAAAAAAAGGATTCCTGAAAGGCTCCATTAAAGAAATGCTGACACATTATGTTACAGTATGTTACAGTATCTTGGGTTCTATCAGTCACATTTCATTACTTTTACATAACATGGCTCTATTGATGCAACCTGATGTGACATGTCACACTGCAGTGTCAGCGACAAACTTGGGCTAGAAAGTTTTCCTCCTCAAAACCCCTGTCTTGACAAAACACAGGAGGAATGACTACACATATTCCTTTATTTATCACCACAAATAAATGATTTAAATTAAGACTAACGCCACGCCTGTGTGTTAGCGTATAATTCCCTGCCACATTTGTGCACACCATGTGCAAAGTGGGTAATTGTTGGAGTGTTTTACTACTGGCACATCTTTATTCAGAACATCCAGAGGTGTCTGGGTCAACAGCTTCCTATTTATTCAAATTTATATTGACTAGCTTCAGAAGGCAAAGCTGACAAAATGATTAATTAGACTTTATAACTCATTGGCAGCCTGCAGTTTAATAGAATTAGCAGAGCTTAAGTTCATCTTTAAATACCATGACGGTTTTAATTTTAAAAACGTCAAATTACATTTTTCAGTCAGCACCAAATACAAGATGACTCATTCCAAACTTATGGGAAACCCAAGAAGGCTAAACAGGCACCATGTTTAATACTGGATTTTTATGACAATTTAAATCTTAAAGGAACATTAATTTTTTTTCTTTTTCTCTACATTAAGCAGCTGCACTCCTTGGATAGGCAGCAAGCTGATCAGGTATGGAGGTTTTTATAGTATTGGCATGTAGGATTTTGTGTGATCTATTAAAAATTATCTCAGCTGGAAAATTTCAACAAAAATACTGTCAAACTACAAGGTGGATGTGCAGCAGTTACCAAATTAGTAGTAATGATGGCATTTTGGTCCTAAATGTAAAAAGGCCCCCCTGGCCCTCAACAGGGGACATGACTATGAGGGGTGTCACAAGTGCTTGTTTCATTGCCAACTCTCACTGTAAACTATTAAAGTTCAAATATCCATATTTAAGTAATATTATTACATTATAATATTTATATTACATGATATTATACAATAATATTCATGATGATCCATATCTAAGTACATACAAATTAAATAACATTTATACTGAATAATAAGAATTTTGGCTTTTTTCCATCATTTCATCATTTCCATCCCCAGGTGCCATTATGTGACCTGACCTACCGAAAGACTCTAAGACTTAATGTTCACATTTGCTTTGTTTTTATTTTAAAACATTTTCTAATACAGGAAAAACAAGCTTTATATTACCTTTCCATTTCACTCTGGGATACTTTTTACAAAAGGATGTATCAGGCAGAGTCATGATATTCATGCTAACAAGCATTTCAAACTGATAATTTTGGTCTAAGCTGTATTAAATATCAATTTTTATAAGGGATAAGATTTAGCAAAGGTGGAAAGCTCTAATAAGAAATGGTCTTAGCATGCAAATCCCCATAACTCCTGTAACATGTTGCTGTATGTTAGTTTTTCAATCCTTATCTAGACCATTAATGTTGAAACTGTAGAAATAGGGGAAATACAAAATTCAAATTATGCTTTGACCCCTAGCCATGGAAAACATATATTTTTAATCAACCATTGAGTTTTATGAAACCCCCTCAACCAATTGAAAAATCCCACTGATTTCCAAAGATTTGCATGTGGTCGTAGCCCCTCTTCCCAGGTGAGTGTGAACCTCATCCATGTTTATCTCCCCCATTTGTACAAAGTGTTTGGTGTAATTGAAACCTTCAGCTGGGGACACAGGTGTTCATCCCCCCGTGAGCCTCTCCAGCACCACACCAGCTCCAATTCCTCCTTGGGGCAATGTCTCTCTTTCACATCCTGGCCTTTATGTGCTCCTTAGGAGGGAGCACTTCCAGGGGTACCAGTGTGGAATTCATGCAAATGTTAAATTTGTCACAGGTGCTCTGCTCCTTATGTTTGTGCATTTCCTGAAGCTACAATAATGTCACAAAAGTCACCTGCAGGACTTTATAGTTCCAAGTACAACTGATCATCCAATTCGTGCTGGTTCTGAACCTGAGGGCTGAATTTGCTATAAATTTGTTTTCCTTGTCTGTTTCTTCTTTTCTGTTTATTTTTGGATTATGAACTCAGCTTGGCTGAAGAACAGGCTGTTTGTGCTCACTCACATCCAGCCAGACATCAAAGTGCTCCAAGCTGACTATTCCTGCTTTTGTGTGAGCCTTAGAAACCCTGGATCCATTCGAGATTCAGGATTTCAATCACAGCTGAGCACTTGTCCTGAGGCCAGGCAAAGCAGGGGACTCTGCTGACTCTCCCCTGCACCTTGGTGCTCTTGGCCAACATTTCCCTGGTTCACCTGCATTCCCAGAATTACACTTGCATGTGTGACCAGCTTGTGAGAAGAAGCCTTGATTTGAAAATAATACATTAATTTAATACTAACCGTGATTTGGCATTAATCCTAAACTTATTCTGTAGTGTTTTTACTTCAGAGTCACTCTGGTTCACCTTACAGACACAAAAGGTGTTAAAAAAAATGGTGATTTACACAACATTTAGACCAGGTAGGTTGACATCACATATGAAGGCCATTTAAACAATACTTGATGAAGAAATGATGCCTTTGGGGAGATAATAGTAGATGAGCTGCCCTAAAAAAAAAAATAAAAAATCTTACTTTTTGCTGCATATCCAAGAGGAATTTAACACCATGACACCAGCAGCCCACCTCAGATAGCAAAGGGAAACTGTAAGGAGAGATTTCCAAAGAAGAACGGGCAGGCTCAGAATGCCCACACTCTACTGCTTTGCATATGATTTACATAAGCACAGGCAGGATAAGTCACCCAGCCAACCAGAAACTAAATGAGAGGAGGAGGTGGCAAACAGCAATAGGAGACAGGTCATTATCATGTGTCAAAGCACTGCAAGACCACAGGGGGAAAAAAGAGTGAGAAGCAGGATAAATAAAAAAGGATTCTGGAGTTAATGATATTCAGAATCCCCAACTAGATGGGCTTTTCTAAAGAGGGTAATTTATTCATAGAATTACAAAAGTTACTTACAACTAAGAAACTCACTTAGGCTATAACAGTGATTTTTGTTTGTTTGTTTTCACAAGCTGATTCTAAATATTTCAAAATAAACACATGGCTATTTAGTTTTGGGCCATACTGAGAAGTTCTCAATTTTTTTTCAACAAAGCAGTGGATTTCCAGGACACACAAGCTGCTGGAATTCTACATAGCCTTGCTGATGTGCCAAAATTAAAATCATAGAGAAGCACTTTTAGTCTGTACTGCATCGATCTGAAAGTAAAGCATGGCACTATTTTTAAGCAGTTTTTCACTTTTTCAAGGCAAAGTTAGAAACCCCCAATTAATACACATACAACACACCACTTTTTAGCCTGATAAAAACTATTTTAAATGGTGTGGTTTCTGCCTGACGTGGTGCCAAATTAAGTGCAAAAACCTGCAGTTTGTGGAGTAAGCAGATACTCCCCAAAATCTGCATTTCAGTACAAATGAAATTCTTATCAGTTCTTGCAACAGTGAACAAATGCCCACAAAGTTCAGAACACTCCAGAGCACATAACACAATCTCAGTTTTACTACAGAAAAGTGTCATTTTTATGGACTGCAGCACAAACCTCACTGTATTTCAGATACTTTGAATTAGAAAAGAAAATTAAATGCACACAAGAACACCTTTTATGAAGCCAGAAGTATATCTACAACATGTAAATAGGCTTCCAAGAAACTGCAAGGCATTAGAGAAGCGTAAAAATATAAAGCTAGTGTACAGATATGCTGGAAATTCAGGGAAGAGGTGCATATATATTCCCATCATATCTAACTAAAAACTATCCTAACTTCTCTGGATATAGCTGTGTATGTCACGAGATGGGAATTACAGTGATTCCATGAATTGGCTGGGAAATGATTTCCAAAGGAAAATTATACACTGACTTTGGAACAGTGTGACATTGCATTTTTGTTTGTATTCCCATCTCAGTTATGAGAATCAAGGTTCCCTCTGAGCCTGCAGAATATTGGGAACAGACCTGGTTTGATGTGCTGACCAAGAGAAAACTGAAAACCCACAGAGCTGCAGTTTCAGGGGGTCTTTCCAGACAATGCATTTTTCTGCAACATGGATGGAATTCCCTCTTCATTCCAGGAACTGGACAGAATTTTCTTCTCAGACAGAGTGGAAGTAGCAGACTGTGATGGCAGGGAAACAGAAAATGGGCAGGGTGTTTATGTCCACCTATGGGTTCTCATAAGCAATGGTGACGTGGATAAGGAAAACAGATCCCTGGAAATGAAATTAAATTATATGCAGCAGAAATTTGCAGGCTGGGTTTTGATCATGGGCGTGCTAAGTCAAGAGGCAACAGAGGAATAAAGCACTGCCTGTTAGCAGTGCAATGTCTGAGTAGGTGTTTTATAGAAAATGCCACCAGACAGGGCTGATGGTCCTTCAGGAAGAGGCAATTTTCCACTTAAATGCATGTGAATATTAACGTGTGTAGTGCAGTGCAAATGAAGGAGGCAATCTATGAGGGACTTAGAGCAGGCACACTGAATGAGATTCAGAAAAGCCAATTCAGCATATAGGGGATACATGGCTGATCATAGAGCCATAATGAATAACAATATCCCTTTGATGTTAATTAGTTGCACTTGATAAGGCAATGCTAGAGAGGCTTTACAGCAGTAGAGTGAGGAAAATCAGAACCTCAATAAAGCTTTCAGCATGCTAAAAGCAATAAGGATTTTTTAAAAAGCAAACCAAAACAAGAACACTGCCAAGGAGCCCCCTAATTCACTGGATCATGCAACCTCCAGAGGAAGAGGAAAGACTTCATAAAAAGCAGAAACAGAAATATCAAAGGTACAATTTTGTCAGAAATGTCTACAATTCTTTTTTCTTTTCCATACTACTGTAACCCTCTGCCTGTTTTATAATCCACTTTTTACTTCCCCAAAGCCTACGGCATGAACAGGGCTGCCCAGTCTGGAAAATTGTCCCCATTCAAACACTGAACTTGCTCCCTGCTCCCGGACCTTCTTCCTTTGCTGTTTGTGCTCACTCACGTCCAGCCAGACATCAAAGTGCTCCAAGCTGACTATTCCTGCTTTTGTGTGAGCCTTAGAAACCCTGGATCCATTCGAGATTCAGGATTTCAATCACAGCTGAGCACTTGTCCTGAGGCCAGGCAAAGCAGGGGACTCTGCTGACTCGCCCCTGCACCTTGGTGCTCTTGGAAATCATCTCCCTCTGCTGCCTCCCATGGGAGAGCCCAGCTCAGGGTCACAAGGACAGGAAAGGAGAAGTGCACATGTGGAAAAGCAGTGGAAGAACAAAGGAATAAACCATCCATAAATAATCCAAAAATCAGATCAGCAAAGTATTTCACTGAATGAGCCCTATGAAATGCCCAAATCTCTACTAAACTACACTTTCAATGTTTATTTTATAGAAAAAGTCTTCAGTTTGGGTAATTCTGTGAGTATATCAGGTTACAAAGCAAGCCAAAATGATCCTAAATATCAAGTACAAATTAAAATGATGGTAGAAAAAGCTCGTGTTCTTATTGTTAAATGTTAGACCAATGTTAAACTTCTGATATCTCAACAAATTTGCAGTGATTGTCTTCGCAGCATTAGGTTGATAAAAAAAAGAAAAAAAGAAAACAATCTTATGCACTTCTTATTAAAAAACCCAACCCCCTCCAAAAAACAGATCATACTTTGATTTAGGTTCTTATCATCTGATAGCCTTAACTTCATGGCTATGTAAGAAGATGGAGGGAATGATTTATTGTTGACTGTCATTCTTTCTGGAGATGAATAATCTTCTTCCTCAGTATTAAAGTGGCTTTCAGGCAAATCAATCAACCATAGATCATGTCATAAGACTGTCTGCTGATGTTAATAAAGCATTTGGTAATAAGGAGCTTTATGTGTTGTATTTATAGACACAGAAATGCTATAATGTCCTCTTTAAAAAGGGGACAACTTGCCTGTGGCATTGTTTAAAAATGAAGTTTAACACACAAGTTTCTGAATTCTCCAGCATATTTTACTTCCAAGAGAGCAACAGTTTGCCAGGAATGCTGTCTCAAATAAAGGGATCAAGGGAGGGAGACAAAAGTCAACTGCAGGTGCAGCCTGAGTAATGAATATCATGTAAATTATTATGGGATTTCATTTTTATTTATAATTAGCATTCCTGTATTTCCTAGTCTTCCTGCATAACCCAAAGATTGCCTTTTAAGTTATAAGGAAGAGAGGGATTAATGTGGAACAGCATATATGTGAAGGCTTACTTTAAACCTGCCTCTTCTCCATTGCATATATCATCAAATGACAAGATAATGGATTGTCAGGACTGCAGAACACACAACATTGCCCCGTGGAACTCCAGCACAAGCACAGAGTAATTTCCAGGTCAGGTATGCTCAGGAGTGGGTAATTTAAATTATCTATGAATTCTTTCAAGCTACTGAAAATTCATTACCTCCCTATCTCCAATAATAAGGGAAAATGACATTTACTGCAGAATTTAAATATTTAGGGGAATGACTGAGTAATGACTTATGGTCATCAAATACACTTTTGTAATTGAACAATGCAAGAATAAAGAATTCTAAGTACATCAAGAGGCTTCTGGGAAATAGGGAAAGTGAATTCTTTCTAAATCCTAAAATTTTGACTTAAATTGCTTGCATGTTGAGCTCTGCAAGCTGATCTTCAAGATCTGGACATGCCTTTCCATTATCACTTTTTGAGTAGAGGTTGGCTAATGAAGAATAGCTTGAATAAATAACATTAAATAAATGGTCAAGTAAGATTCCTCAGATTTAAGGGATTCCTCAGAATTCCTGAGTGTCATGATCATTTCTGTATAATATTTGCAGACATTTCCCTTATTGAGCAGAGACTTTCCCTGTGGGAGTGCAAAAGCCAAAGCCAGGAACACTGACACCACAAGGAGAAATGGATAAGGCTCAGCTAAAGCAGCAACCACGCTGGGGAGCTCCTTGTCATGCAAAAAACTCAGTTTTGAACCACGGATGGTGGAAAATCAGATACTTGAAGGATTCAGAACTCCTCGCAGGGGCATTGAAATGGGCACATGAAGTGATCTGGGCAACTCTGAGTTTTGTGCTCACAAGGAAACAATTTAATCATTGGCAGTTCAATGATTAAGAGAGCACAGTGAGAAAAATAGGAAGAGATGATGGATCATTGATCAGTTTGGTTGGATTTGGAACAACTATGGAGAAAGCAGTCATGGAATCATGGAATTGTTAAAGCTGGAAAAGACTTTTCAGGTCAGCAAGTCCAGCCATCAACCCAGCCCCAGCCCTGAGTTCAGCACGTCACATTTACCCTGGTGTGCTGCAAGCAGTGTGGGGGAAGAGTCAGACCCTTGACATTTCCTTGCCTGAGACTAAAAAATTCATTGCAATAATTTAATTCTAATTCATGTGGCTTTTTTCTCTCCACCCTTTTCTGTTTTGTTTCCCATTTTCCTTCAAGATGCTCTAGTGGGCTAGGGCTCAGCAGCCTCCTGTGTGGACTCAGTTGAAGAAGCCAGTTAGATTGGTTACTTGGTTGTACTGTGGAGTTATTTCCTACCCTGATGGCACTGAATTAGATTGCTGGAGTACAACCTTTACAATCTGTCACTTCTCCAGATCTTTTAAGTGCCGTTGATATCATCCTAGAAATTTCAATCACTAGAGTAGGAATAGCTCTGGAAATTATTGATGTCTATAATAAGGTAATATGTCACGGCAACAATGTCATTTTTGTATGGATTCCAGCTGGTGTAGATATTAAAGGAAATGAAATGGGAGATAAAGCAGTCAAAAAAGCTTTGCAAAATAATTCCGAAGTCATTGAGAAAGAGAATTCGGTCAGTCCACAAACAAAAAAGCAAAGCCAAACAACTAATTCTGGCAGCTGAAGGTTAAAAAAGGGTAAGGCAATTTACACCAGTAGAATATTCTACTTCTGTGCCCAGCTACCAAACCCCACAGAAATGGCAATAAAACAGTGCCCAAGAAGCAAATCTGTGAGCAGACTAATTACATCAAGGTGCTGCCATGCCTTTTCTTAGATGCAGGTCCCTACCAGAGCATCCTCACCCAAAACTGCTCCAGTGCAAGCTCATTCCAACAGACAGAACATTGTTCAGCAGTGTGCAGGATCTTACACACCATTTAAGAAACCTAGTATTTGTCCAAGTGGACATGTTCTCTTGTTTGAATAATTTGTATTAAATCCAAACAAAAAAGATCCAAGAGGAATGAAAAATCAAGTTTTACGTTATAGCTTGCAATTACTAAAATTGCTAAAACTAACTGTTAAGTCATCCTTCCATATTTTTTCAGCTGAAGTAGAAGTAAAATTTTAATACTACATCGTTATTAATACCACGTAGTTTACAATGATACTATTTACCTTTCTAAAATAGGTAAAAGTGGGACATTAAGCTCATCTAAAGGCATGTTGGATACCTTTGCAGTAAGAGCCAGAAAAATTGAACAGCCCTGTCTAAAGACACACTCCCAAATGAATCCTCTGACAATGAAAATCAGGGTGCACAGACACACAGAGGAACCTAAATCTAGGTAGAAAGCAGGTTTTTGGAAAAGACAGTTTGGAAAGGTCATGGTCAGATTCCTCTTTACTGTTGAAGAAACAGAATATTTAACATAGACAATATTTGGGGATAAAAGCAGCATCAGAAACACAGTATGGAAAAAGTTTGCTTTTATTTTTGCAGTCAGGTCGTGGGAGCTGACACCTGCCCATGCCAATGCATCACTTTCAATGTCCTCATGCCACACCAAAGACTTTCCATCACGGAAATCTTATTAAACCTTGGATCATCAGCTCTGGCCTCTTTTCCTGCCTCTACCATGACCACAATTTCCTATGCACAAGGGCAGGAAAGAGAGACCTAAGAACAGAAGTGGAAAAATCCTTATGACTCATAAAACCTGGAGATGGCGAGCTGGGTACCGTGTAAATCACCTTTTTAAAAATAGATACTTGTTTTAACAGGAGTTCAAACATCAAAAGGAAAATTAAAAAATGAAAGTAAAAGGGAAAAAAGAGAAGTTGAAAATATTTTACCGCCCTCCAGTGGTGAAATGGGAGATGGACAAGAACTGACAGAGTTTTCAGAGTAAAGGTTTTATTTCTTCATCTCTCCTCAAATCTCCCAAAATATTGCAGATATTAGAAATCTGAATGCTCAAGAGAAGATAATACATGTATATGTAAAAACCAGAACAAGTGTATAAACGAATGAACCTCACTGAACTTCTGCAAATCTTTCTGTCCCTCCCCCAGTCCAGGCAATGAATTCCTAGAATGGAGATATTTATATTCTTAGAATTCTACTCATAGGATATTAAATTTTAGCATGATCTTGAGAGATTTAACCAGTCTTAATGTGGGGTTTTTAATTTTTTTTAATAGGTGAATAGAGGGGAGCCTCAACAACATCTTTTGATTTAACATGAAAGGCTGAAAACAATGAACTGTATTGATGTCAATTAACTGAATCAGTACACCCAACATCAAAGCATCTCCGTCACCATCTCCAGGCACACCAACATTGCATTCTCATGCCAGTGCTCAGCCAGAAAGGTCCAGGGAATGGTTTTTCTAAATGGCTGGTAATCAAAATATAGCCTGATCTTAAAAACTACTTTCCATGAATCACTTTTGACACAATATCTTTTTGACAAACTTTAACATTCTTTTTATATTTCCCCTCCAACAATTAAAATTTATCCATAGTAATTCTTCATTAGATCTAGGTCACTGCAAGGAAGCCATTCTCTTAATGAATTTGCATCAAATTGTTTTGGGTTTTGTCTTAAAATTAGAGATACCTTGCAATGCCTCCTCAAGGAGAAGTAAAATCAAACAATACCTATTGTGCCTCCCCCAGAATCCCTAAATCCAGCAATTTTTCACTGCAACAGTGGATACTGGGGTGCTGTGGGATGTGAGGGTAACACCCAGCAATGCAGATCTCAAGGATCCCAGCGTGGTGTCCTGCAGAAACACCAGCTCTGCTGGAAACTACCCTGATCCCAAAATCCTGCAGAGCCGTGCCAGGCATGTGAAGCATCACCAGATGAAGCCAGTGGGGGTCTGCAGCACAGCCTGAGTGGTCTCTGTGCTGCTGCTGCAGCTCAGCCCAGGGCCTGACACAAAATCTGCCTGGAGCTGCCCTGCCCCGGGCTGCCCGTGCCCAGAAACACAGAAAACACAAATATCTGAGGCTGTCTTGCATAAAACCTGTTTGCTCTGCTGTTTATTAATTTCTCATTCAGCTGTGCAAAAACATCTATAGTATCACTTTCAACCCTGGCTGTGAAATGGCCAAGAAAACAAGTGTTCACTTCTCTGGGGACGACCACACTTCCTTCCCTCGGAGTGCTCCGGTGCCCCTGCTCCGGGGGAAATTCCACCATTGCTCTCCTTCTGTTGAGACATATGACTGCAAACATGCTCTTCTCACAAGCAGATTAATGTTTCCTCTCAATCACAGCAAACCATGTCTGTCAGCTGCTCATTTCCTCACACTACTTCATTGTATGTTTTGTACTGAATTGTGGTTTTTGCAATGAAATTTTCTTGCCTTATTTGAAATGGGAAAAAAAATAACCAAAACCCAAGCAAAGCCAAAACAAAAGAAAAACCCAAGGAAAAGCACAGAGCTGTTTGATTACTATGGTATATGATTCCTGTGAGGAGCTGCATTTTACAAATTGCTGAATATCTGTGCTGAGGAGCTCAGCAGCTCTCAGGACATACCTGTGAATAATTGACAAAATCAGTCCTGAGCCTGAACTCCTCTTCTGAAGCTCTCTGAGCTTCAGCAGTCTGGGAAAAAAAGGAAAAATTCTCATTTTTCTTCTTTGTTATGCTCTGCTGCTCCTCCAACAGCTCCTGCACTATTGTGATAATGAAACATTCACTATGGAGCAGCAACTGCAAAAGTTCCTTTATCAAATCCCACCCATAACTGCAATCCAGTAATATCACACAAAGGATCCTTGTG